>VZDJ01000076.1:6844208-6887884 GCA_008694505.1 Cyanoderma ruficeps | reverse complement strand
AAAAAAAAAAAAAAAAAAAGGAAGGAAAGAAAAAAAAGAGCAAGGTTAATGTTTCACTAAATATTTAAAAGTAGTATTTTGGTACATGGAGAACACCGTAAAGCCAAACCATAATGTACCTGCATAATGTTCCTATGGCAACAGTTATGTGAAGTTACATAAAGTAACATGGCAAAGTAACCAAGGTTCCTGTCCTGTATCTGGCTTTTTTTTCCTCTTTTGTCCTCTGGCTCCCAGATTTGGTGTCTTGTCCTTTGTCTGATGGGTGACTGCAGCACAACTGTCTAAAAGGAGTTTGTTTGTGTTGTCGCTGTGCCTCCCTTTAGAGCCCCACAGGCAACACCTGCCCCCAGTGGCTCTGGAGCAGGGAGGGCACAGGGTGACACTGCCCCAGAGCTGTGGAGCTGCAGCACCTGTTTCTAATTGCTAATTGAGGAAACTAATTAATCTACTCCAGGAGCAGAGATCCGTTTCCCCCCCTCACATCTGACTGAAACTCCTGGCAGGGAACTGACAAAATAAAATACCTCAATTTAGGGTGGCTCTCAAGGGAAACCAGCTTCTACTGGAGTCACACATGTGGTAACACACTTTACTGAAACATGCTGCAGTTGAAGTTGAAATTAAACCTGATAAAAGAGGCCTTTTACTCACAAGAGCAGTTGTAAAATTGAACCTTTGACTCTTAAGAGTCCAGCAATTGCCTCCCCTGTATTCCTGATAAATGAGGAGACCGTACAGTTTCACACTTTATTTTTGAGAAAATTGACAGATTTAAGCAACAGGTCTTAATGATAAATGAAAACATTGATATTGCAGTGGTTTTACATAAGAACATCACCGTTATAACAATGATTGATACAGAATATTTGTCATGCAAATCACTTGTATACACCAAGTAATACTCATATCAATACATACCTGTACAGTATTTACATTTTATATTTAAACTCTAGCTAGAAACATTTTCCAAGAAAATATAGAAATGAAACTGGTAAGCCACAAGTCTTAATTTGTAGTATCTGGTCTACAACAGACCTAGCTTTTCCAGCAAGCATATCTACATAGATATGTAATAAATCTTAAAAATATGCAGGTTTCTTTTATATATGAAGCATTATAAATGCTGCTCACTTTATAAAGGTTCAGTTTTGTACCAGTTTAAAATGGTTCAAAATGCTAAGTGACGCAGAGCTTATTTTGTCAGAATATTGTAAAATTTAAGTCAGTCCAGCTGAGCTTAAGTTTTGTGTACAGTTCCCTCCCAGCTGCACTGGCACTGCAGCTCTCACTGCCCCTGCAGTTGCAGAGGGCAGGGTCAAAAGCAAAGAGCTCAAGAATTACTCAAGTTTCAGTGCCACGGGAAGGGAGAATCTGTTGTCCCCAGGGGACTTTTCCTCAGCATGGCCAAACTGTAACAGATCCTGCTTTAGGCCACCGAGCAGCCACTTTCAGCAGCCACCCCTGGACTTGAAAGCCCAATAAAAAAGGGAAAGGTTGAGAGATTTTTCTTCACCCTCATGGATAGTACCTGATATGGCCAAAATTTTCACAAGCCACTTTGTTTTACTGGCCTCGTGGCCAGTGGAAATTTTGGGCCAGTTTCACTCCCTGTTAATACTGTTACAAAGAACATTTGAAATCAAATATTAACACACACAAAAACTCTATTCCATTAGCTTTGGTAAATTAAATATACACTGAGCACCACGAGTAGCTGTTTAAGATGTTGCATTTCAATGCTAAGAAATAATATATTTCCTGCTATAATATCCTCAGTTACATGTTACTCTAAATAATTATTTCTGCTGGATATAGGAACTTCAAACTAAATACAGCAAATGAACTCTCAAGGCATTTCCTTCATGCTTATAGGCAGACATCCTCACCTGGTTAAATAAATAGATTTCCTCAAAGGTGGTATTTCAGAAGGTAGGAACTGATACAAAAGTGCTTCATGGCTTATTAATGCTTCTGTAATCTCACATTTCTCCAGAGATACTGTATTTGCTGCCTTTCACCTTTATTATGCTCACTAGTACCACTGATTTGGCTTGTCACTATTTGCATTACAAATCTACTTGTCCAAAGCTAAGACTGATGTAGGCAGTACTTGAAAACAAAATGTCACTGCAGAACAGAAGATTCAAAACAAGTGCTGGCAGCAGCTCCATCACTGTGCTGCTTTGCAAACAGAGGACACGCAACTTAATTCATTTCTATAAAGAGTTTAAATGTGTTCCATTATGAAAAGATATCCCCACACTGACATTTATTCAAGGATTCTACCTCCTCTGGCTGAGTTTTACTCCTTTGGAAGCACTAAGATTTACACGTTCACCCAAGCAATTCCACACACCCTGGGGAAAATCTAAAATGTAGGAGAGTTTACTTTGTTCTTTCCTTCTCAGCCTCTTTTGCAAACATGCAATAAAACAAAACACTCACAAGGCTGACACCCCATGCAAAACAAGGCAAATCAGTAAGACAGAACAGTGAAACAGACTCTCCCTCACAGTTCAAAGGAGATTTCAAACAGATCAGCCTGGTAAGTCTGTGGGTTTGCCAGCGCAGCACATCTCCCTGCAGACCCAGAGATGCTCCTGTAACCAACAGGCAAAGCTGCTTTAACATTTTGGGTCTCCAACACATTCACTGGCACAGTAGGCACGGCTCAGGTTCAACAAGTTTGGGAAAAACTGAGTAGTAACAGAAGCAGTGGAGTCAGAACCTCCCACTTTTTGCCCCCATAGTGGAATTAGGGGCTTTACCTTAAAAGCAATATGTGTGCTATCAACAGAAAAGCACTGGCATAGAGTCTGCTGCAGCAGTTGATGTGTTCTGAGAGACCCAGCAGCAGAATCACAGAGAGATCTTCACAGGTTCCAAAGCCAGACACATGTCTATGGGGAAGTCTAGATGCACCAGGTAACAAATACATTATTTTTTAGTAAAAATGTCTATTCCATTTCAACTGCTGTAGCACCAATCTGAAAATCACCTTTAAGAATGCAATAAAAACACTGAACTTGTATGGACTTGCACAAACTCTGTATGTCCAAAGTTTGTTATCAAGCAAAGGAATGAATCCTGCTTGCTTAACTCTCTAGGGCTTCTCCTTACAGAGACAGTTCACCTTCCTGGCTTTTCCCTTTAAAAACATTGAATGCATGTGAAATTATCTGGAGGTGTTTTCACATGGAAGGCCTAAAATCCCACAAGCCCTGTCATCTCTCTCCTTTAGTAGTAACCTAGCATTAATCGAACTACAGCATCTCAAACATAAGAAGGATGTTACTATATAAAAAGCAGATTAAACCAGTCATTGAAACCTTAGTGTTTGTTGTGAGTGTATGAGCAGACAGGAACAAGTTTTAGCCAGCTGGCAAACACCAGACCACATCTGGTACTTCACGTCATGGCCACGGTCCCAAACCTCTGCTGCTGGGCCCTGCCTCTATTTCAGTGCACACTGACAAACCCTTTGGCACCACGAGGTACCTACTGAGCTGCCAGTCACTGTGTTTCTGAAGAAAATCTATTTCCATAAAGGTAGGAGAGGAATCCTGAATGAAAGCTGCACTCAGCTGTTACTGTGAAACACACTCAACTGAAAACTGACATTGGGGTTGTGAGGCTTCTGCTCAGGGGAAAATGCAGTGCCAGATCATGCCGTGCTCCACTGTTGCTGCTGCTCACTTTAGTGAGAACTCAAAGTCTATAATCACTCCTTTTATGGGAAATGTGCTCAAGTAACAGGTAGAGGACATTTTAGTGTTAGCCCTGAACTCCTCTCCCAACACAAGTAAACTGGAGTTGTCACTAATGTAAATGAAAACAAGGCTTCCATGTGTTCAGTTGAATTAAGTTCCAATATAATCATTCTCTGGGATTTGAAGCATACTTCAAATTATATACCAGTAACTATTTACCCTGAAAAGTTTTGCCACGTTTTTATGCCATAGTAAAATGTATATATATATATGTATATATATATAAAATTTACAGTTGTCTTCATTTAGTTTGTCCAATTGCTTCTTTCACTCCACAGTATGCTCAGTTATAGGTTGATGCAGGTCTACAAGTTGCTCATCACGTTCTATTTCTTATTTGCAATTCTTCTTTTCCTTGTGGCCAGCATATCATAAAAGGGATCCCTGCTGATACTTGCTCTGGAAGAGAAAAAAGGAATCATCAGTTTGGTTAACAAATACCTGGTTTTGAAAACTAAAGCTTTAGTTCTCTCTTTCTTGTGGATGACTCCACACTCTTAAGATGGATGGCTGACTTCTGAGCACCACAAATACTTCCTCAGCACAAGATACTATTGCACTGTGATTTGTTTAGAGTTCACACCTTCACATCTTGACTATTATTTATTTCTTTAAGTGTGGGCCTGCTTAGAAACCTTCCAACAAAGTCAATCTGTGGAAGTTTAAATCTGCTTGTGAACATGCTTAAGATGCATGTCATTAAAGTTAATTATTCGGTGAAGTAAGAATCCAATAGAATTAGGTTTAAAGACAATTCACATAGGGGTTTACATGTGCATAGAACAATAAATCCATATTCTCCTCATGTGAGTTAACAGCAGTATTTCCTCAGGACTACACAGATTTGTATCTTGATCCACCAACCCCAGAGCTCATTGTTAGTCCTTGAGGACATTGCCACATCAGAGTTCTCCAAACAAGTTACAACAAATTCTCTTAGTATCATACTCTGAAAAGAGCTTACACCTCACTTCTGAAAGGCATTTAACACTTTAAACTCACTTGATGGATTTAATCCACTCTTCCTTTTCTTCTGGGGTGGGAGCAGATATTCTGTACACTACATGGTTGCCTTCCACCACTCTACCGTCAGCTTCAGTTTTACACGCTTTAATTACTTGACCTTTATGACTGGGGTTGTAGAGCTCAAAGCAGTTCTGGAGGGTAGAAATGAAGTAATAAATTTAAAAGAACAAAACAAAACTGACAAATAAATTCACTTAACAGTACAATTAAGTTCCATACGGTTTGCTCATCTTCATTTAACAAATTAAATAGGAAACTGTCTTACTGGTTTTCTAGGGTCTTCGACTTCTCTTATGCTAAGATTTTCTAACGGAATAATTCCTCTAGGTTCTTTGTCCTAAAAAATTAGGAAAGTATCACATCATTAGCTACTTATAAATCTTGATTACAAAGAAAATTCACCATGATATATACTCACTGTTGTGTATTCAAAGTAATACAGGCAATTATCGGTCAGAATAAACCATCTCCGTTTCCATGTTTTTACTCTTCCCCCTACAAACAAAAGGTATTCCAGAATTAAACATGTGCTGCTGTCAGGGCTTTAATAACGGGCAAGGAAATAATTAGGTTTTGCTTATTTTTCAAAGTATGGTTTAATTGCTTAATGGTAAATGGATCAGGCACAGATGAGTGAAGTTAAAGGAACATGTTACTGCAACTTATCCTGAGGCAGCATCAACTATGGAGGTGCCATCAGCCAAGAGAGCCATGGGCTACAGCAAGTGGCCAGACCTGCTCCCTCTGTCCAGGCCCTCACCTGTGTTCATTGCACCAAAAGTACCAGTTCTGCACAGTGCTGGACACAGCCAGTGCTGCCAGGGTGTGAGTGAGGCCAGCCTGGGGCTGGTCTGACCCACAGCCTCTCACACCCGCACTGCCTGCACAACAGCAACTGCGCCCCTGCAACAGGGGGAGGCTCTTTAACAGCTTGTCTTGGACAAGGAAAGGGTCCCAGCAATAAAATTAAGGGCATTTTATCATATTCCTGTCATTCCACTCGTGAGCAAACGTGGTTTAGAACCCGTCTTTATTTTCAGATTTAACAGCGTAAGGTGCTCATAAATATTAACAGAACAAATATGATGTGCCATCGATGAGGAGCTAATCCTATGCCAAAATCTACCATATTTACTAATTTGTCATCTTTCAGTATTTTAAAAACAGCTTCTCATCGTGAGTTAATATATCGTTGAGTACACTTGACAGAAGAAATAGCTATTGCTCCAAAAATGCCAATTTTCCTTCATTAACAGTTTAGACAACAGCAAGCACAGAGTTCCTCTTCTTTACACTTGCTAGTGTCACCCTGTAGGGAACAGTTTCTTTTTAGAAACAACAGTATTGGTTTGGCCCTTTCAGTTGTTTTTCTGCCATTGGCTGCTTCAGAACACACCTGGCTTCCCACATTACATTATTTTAAAACTCATTTCCAAGAAAGACAATTGTAGGTAGAGCATGCATATGTTATTAGTTTAAAGGTTTAGATCCACCATAGTTATCTGACTTCAGGATTATGTCACCACCTGTGCATCATCCATTCAGCAGTGATTTAATTTCATTAAGCCAACATTTCAAAAGAGTTGACCTCGCTATTGAACACCTGTGCATAAAAGAGCACCATTAATACACACAAGACACCCAGTTTAATCCAAGTCATATAATCAAATTTAACACATAAGCATAGTTTTTTCATCTTTTTGTTCTGTTTAAGATAGCTGGGTTTTTGTTTAACACAGAAATCCAAATCACATTAAATTAAAGAACAACTCTAGGGATATCATGACATTTCCTGATACCAATCTACTGCATATTTGCATTGCTGACCAAGTACATTGCATGTTGTACCTTCCTTTTGCCGGGTTTCACAACCTCCACAATAAGCCAGTGCTAACACACTGCAACACTCAATATGTTTTCACCAGATGCACTCGTATCTTAAGAAAAATTTAATCTGCAAGCAGGTGTGGTGAAATAAGTGAAGGCAAAATAGTGCAAGATGCAGAAGCCGTGACAGAATGAATGGTTGAGTGAACTGGAGACAGTGAGGGAAGAACTGGTGGCATTTTAGTACAACCACTGTGACAGAACCTTAAATAAAGCATTGCAGAGATGTTCAAACTGGCACGTAAGTCACTAGAAAAATTCCCCATCACCTTGACCGAGAGCTGGCTCGAGTATCGGGAAATATCTGGGCTTGGAATGATGAACTCAAGCTTGACTCACTTCCAGACCAATGGAAATGCAGCCGTCGAGTCACGGTGACTGCCAGGGCACTCCCTGCCATCACCACAACGTGACTTGTTTTCACATAACCCACAATCAACTGCCATGGCTTTAAGTCACGTTCTGCTCTCCAAGGTTAGCAGATTAACATCACTTAACATTTTTATGGCCCTAAAACATCACCACATTTTCCAGGCTAACAGGTAACAACAGCTATCAGAGGTCATGGGTTGCCCAGTTCTAGTAGAAAATAATTCAGGAGGAGAGAGAGTGAATCGAACAGGGAAGAGGCTACTATCACAAAGCAGATTAAAGTGAACAAAGATGTTTCTCATTAACTGTGATATTATGTCAACACACAATAAAAAAATCAGTAATAATCATATATTTAAAAGAAGACCTTTTTACAATTTATGAAAGAAACAACAGATCTAAGACACACACTCCCAGAACAATATGAATTGCTGAGAAGTAAACAGCAGCTGAATTTGCTGAATGTTTTCCTGACAACATCTGCTCTCTCTGGAAAAGCCAGATTTCTCAAACCTGAAACCTTTTGTAATCATGCTGCAGTTTTGAGGAAGCTTTTGTCATGAAACATCTCCCAGCTCCACGAAAACCACAAAGAAGATTAAGTATTTCCACCAACATCCCTCTTACTGCTCCCTTCTCCCTAAAGCAGCCAGTAGCTCACTGGATTACAGCACTCATGGGAGTCATAGAAATAGACCTTAAATCCCTGCCCCACCAAGCTATCAGTTACTCTTCCAAAGGAAAAAAAAAATGAAAGAGGAAAAAAAAAAGAAAGCAGTCAGGCAGGATTTTTTGGCGGGATAAGGACCTACGCTCACATAAGTCTCTGTCTTCCCATCAAATTACTGAGTTTCAGCTGTTATCAGCACAGAAATTCTAATAAAGCTCAAAATCTAATCTGTACTAATCAAATTTGCAGGGGTCATCATATCACACGTGTTTAATATGCCTGTACAATGGGCTGCAGCCCAAGCAGTTGGCTGATAAGGCACTGCGGCCCGTAAACTGCACACAAGATTAACAGGTAGAAACACATGATAACAAAACATTCTTGTCCTTGGCTGAGATTGCTGTAGGCTCACAAAACAACAACAGAGGGTTTGGTACCATACTTCATCTCTTACTCCAGCTCCCAGCCTTTTAAAGATTAAGACTGGAAGGAATTAAGTTAGCAGAAGAGGAACAAGAAAACCAGAGTACGAATCCATGAACATTTACAGAAATGGAGAGATAAGTGACATACTTCTGAAAGATCAAGCTGATTACAAAAATGCACAGACATCTCAAGTAACGAAATATAAAAGAGCTGTATCTTCCACAGTTGGTGGAAATGTAAGTAAACTACAAGAAAAGCCTACAAAGCAAAGCGTACAGAAACAGGAACAGAAACCCTCTTCACCTTTGTAACTCCATATAGGATTTTTTTTTTTTAAACTCCGGGCAAAGTACAAACTAGGCAACAAGGTAAGAGAAACCATCTGTAATAAAGGGAAAGGCAACTGGCAATGACTTAGGAAATATAATTCTCCAAAGTAAAAAGGCCCTAAGGCTAAAGGCAGCAAGGTATCTAAAGTAAGAAAGTTCTACTCAGATCTCATTTATATAAAAGTTTTAGAGCTGAAGAGGGATGCACACACCAAGAATGTTGTGGGGTTTTTTTCTCCTGAGTTCATTTAGATAGCAGCATACAGAACAGACTCAGCAACTACACAACTGGTTGCATCAAAGTTTGGCTTTCTTTTAAAAAGCATTTTCCCTTGACCACGACACTGCTTGCCTCAACCTGGAAGAGCCTCAGTCCCCACAGGAGCCAAGCAGGTACCAGAAGGCACCAGTTTCCTGATCAACCACACTGTTCCCTCACCCCAGATTAGGGAAGAGAAACAACATCCTCCCAAGGACAGATGTGCTGGAATGAGCACCACTGGAGGGACAGGCCCGGATGTGAAGCTTCTGGACCATCTCCAAGCACTCTGTAACCGCCTGACTGGCAGAAAAAATTAACACACTCATGTGTCTGGCCGGAATCATTTCCTCTCCAGTTTGGGGGAGTAATGTCATAGTTTCCCTTTAACTAGGAGAAAATATTACACAAATCAAGCAGTTTGCCAAGAGAAGCTGTTTAAGACAAGGAAGCACCTTCCTGGCAAAACAGTTCTAACTCAGGCATTAGAAAAGAGATCACAGGCAACCATTTCAAAATACCTTAGAGGGGATGGCAGAAAATTTCATGGTGTCAACACCACTCATTATGCAGAAAAATCTGAAGGCTCATAATGTGTCAAGCTGCTCCAAGGAGGGCTCACTAGCACTCAGCAGCTTTCAGTTTTTAACTTGCTGCATCCATTTTCATTACACCATGCTTCAAACAATGCAGAACTGAATGATAATTTAGGCCTACCAAGATAAAGATGTCTATTTAAAGGCACTGACTAAGTCTAGATAGATAAAACCAGAATTGCTGTCTGTCTGCCAAGTTTGGCAGTGGGACTTAACGCAGTCACCTCTGAACAATTTAGAGCAGCAAACTCTCCAAGAGTCTACTGCACCCTCCCAGCTTTCTAAAACACAGACTGGTCTCCTGGACAGATGGATTTTACAATATATGGAAGTTTCACAATAGCCACCTTCTGCCCAGAGAAAAATCAATATAGTGAGGGATGGAATACTAAAAGAAGGGCACAACTACATAAATGGGAAGAGCTGACTATGAGAAACACCAGATACAAAACACTGTCTTGATATACACAGAGTCTGCAAGTAGTCTTAGTCAGGTTTATAGTTTTATATAAAAACTTTCTATTTCAACTTTTATGTTTTATCACAGCTGAGCAGTTAAACCCTCATACAAGAGTTTGTCTCCTTAGCATTTCAACAATACACAAATGTTTAATATTAGAACCTTCTAGAACTGAAGGAAACCCTACCCATCTCACAAGAGGTGCCAAGAGAAAGGACTGTAAAAACGCAAACGGTGTGGATTGAGACAGCACTCTCAACATACAGTTAAAGACTCCTAGCAAATAGGAAACTTGAAGGAGAGGAAAGAAATAAAGGGGGGAAAAAAAGAAGAAAAAAAACCTGTCAGGTTTATTTCCGGTCATTGCATCTGAACTAGCAGTGTATTAGTCTGTACCAGTCTGTGTCTGTGGAAAAAATGCAGTCTTTTCATGGAAGCACAGCTCCAGGCATTCCCAGGCTGATTCACCGGAGGCTTCTGGACACGTTTCATTTCTTTATTCAAATAACCCTCATACCGTGGGAGTGTTACGTGTAACACCCTTCTGCTTCACACACCCTTTTACTACTGGGTTTTCTGTGCACTGTGCCTCATCTGCATCCCATACACCCAACACTCAGGCAGAGTTTTCAGTCCTGACCTGTGGTTTATTGACTTTGCACCAGAGCCAGAGACAGACTGCAGAAGTTCCTGGCAGCTCTCACTTACTTTCAGTCACCTCTTCCTCAATTTCTTTGTTCCTCTATTTTTTATTAGATCTCTTTTATGGGCAGTTTCTTCCACAGAGGATGCTGTCACTCCTCTACACACACTCACACTTGCCTGCACTCTCATTATGTGTGTAAGTCCATGAGAGAGCACTGGCACAGCATGGTCTTAACCTCTTCTCCAAGAATCACATCCCACCTACACCAGCTTGCAAGGCCTTTCTGTTAATCATCATCTCATGCTGCCAAACGGAGAAAAGCTGCAAAGTCATATTTGAAATTGTGCCAGCTGAGCCAATACAGGTCAAAAAGCAAGAGCTTTGCTCCTCTGTAGTTAGAAAAGGAGCTCCACAGCATCTGTAGCACAGAGGTCAGAATTTGACATTGGGGAGCATGTGGATGAATTCCAAATGTTTCCTTTTCACATCCATTTCCTTCCAGCACAAACATGACCACCAAGTTCCAGGTGCAATCAGCACCCTCCCATGTGCACCACAGCACATATCCCTTTCCACACTTTAGTCACCATTCCCCAAGTGCAAAGTTCCTTCCACTTTAACACACTGAAGTGGCCAACAGCTGCCTCTAGCGAAGTGTGTGCTGGTGTTTAAACTTAAAAAAATTTATTGTTTTGAAAACAACTCTTAAAGTGTCAGTCTCCTTTATGTAGGAAAAGAATTCCCAAAGGCCAAGCAAAAAAGTGAATCCCATCAACTTTACAAGAGTCTGTAAAAACAAAGGCATCTTGAAGTGCCAGGAGACTGAACTACCTGAGGGTTTCTGCAACCCTAAATCTGAAGCTCACTTAAGACTTTGTTAAAATAAGCTAAATGTATTATTTAAAAAGGAAAACAAGCAGTGAAAAGAACAGCTTTTACAAATATGTAGTTCAAATGTAATCAATCTTTCAATAATCTATTATCATTGATAAACAAGTAACAAAAACACTCTGAAACTTCATGACAGAGTAAGACATGTTGTTTATTCTCAGTAGAGATTATTCTTTCCTTGTTATGCTCTTCCATGAATAAGAAGTGTGTTGAAGTCGTCCTTATTTTTCTCCTTTGCATGTAAACGCTTTCTTATTTTGCAGAACACACCTGCACATGAGTTAGACACTGACATGCCAGTCCCTCAGAGCACCACTGATGACACTGTTAGTGACACTGAGTGAGAAAGCAAAATGCTGCAACGAATCTGNAACCAAACCAAGAGAAACTCACAAATAATATGGAAAAATAAAGACATACAAAAATAACAATTTGAAGAGAAATCCTTTTTTTGTACACAGAAAACTGTGTTGAAACATCACACACAGTTTTCTGAGATGACCTTATGGAGACTTAGTTGTTATTTATCAGTCACAGCATGTGGTAAATACCATGTGGTGTTTCCGTTTTGTCGCCGAGTTTTTATTTCTCAGATCTCAGAAATAAAACTCCGAAGTTTGAAACAAGATTGCTAATTTGGGTATGCAAAATAAGAAGCAACAGCCTTCAGACGTAAAAGAGCTACTTATTTTGGTACATACATTTTTAAACAGAGAGTTAAACCTGTTACCTTCACAAAAAAGCAGGAAGACACGGAGCAGCAAACATGCTAACAATGAACAAACATACAGCAGCAGAACTGCCCTTGTGACTAACCTAATTTCAGCAGCCAACCTTCTCTATCTGGATTAAAAAATGTATGCGTTAGATCATTTCCATCATCCTCTGGAATTTTAAATGGCTCATTCTTAATACTTTCATATAAATTCTAGAAAAATAAAAAAAAGAGGGAAAAAACCTCATTAATAAATGTCTTAACAGAAAATGCAACCAGGATATCTTACTGCTTCTCAGTATAAAAAGCACAGGAAATATTGTCCATAAAATTCTGGACCACCCCCTGTCAATCTTTGCTTACTACTTTGATCAAGTTTGATTTTAAACTACTTAATCTATAAGCAAGTCTCTCTTCAGTACAAATTCCTTAGGCACTCCTAGAAATGACAATTTTATTCTAACTTCAGCATTTAGTATTTCAAAGGTTTCAAGATCAGTTTCATTTAGTACAAGTTTTGCCAAATGAATGAGGGTTTTCAGAAAATGGTGCAGCCCGTAACACTGGGAGCTCCACTAGACAGGGGAAAATGAGAGGCAATAAAGAAAAAAATAATTTTCACTATTTTTTCTGATAGAAATACTGCTTTTTTTATAAGATGCCAATTCCACAAAAATTTTCCCATAAGTAAACTACTGAGAGATACAGAGTGTTTTCTCTGAAACAGTCTGTTCTCAACAAAAGGTTGGATATAGGGAGAACAAGCTCAAAGTAGCTGTGAATAACAAAAAACACTTCTTTCAGCTACTCAAATGGTTACACATGCTAAAAAATGTTCTTTTGCCTTCCCTTGACAAATTTGCCTGAGAACTCTTGTACACACTTTTAAATCTGCTATTAAAAACACAAAGCCAGGCTCTGTCTTACCCAGCCCAACTTACCCTTAGCAATTCCTCTGGAAGGTCTCCACCTTCATTAATTCCACGATTCATAGAGATAAACCTCTCCACTGTGGGTTTATCTCGCACATTGTGGTTGTGCAGGCTGGTATTCAACATAATGATGGCAAATGAAAGCACGTAACATGTATCTGAAATCAGATTTGAGAAATGGTTTTATCTTCCCATGTGTTTTGTGTACAAACCTGTAAAATTAGTATAGAGCTCATCCCAATTGATAAAGAAAAAGAAACAGTCAAAAAATCGTGAACACTGTACATAAATGTTATAATTCAAATTAAAAAAAAGTATAAGAAAAACTGTATGAGGACACAAAAAAATTTAAACTCTTATGAAATCATTGCTATCACCCTAAATTAACATTTCACTTGAAACGCTGAAGTGTTGGGCACAATGTTCTCTGCACAGATTTTGCCTAAATCGTAGTGGTGGATGCTATAATAAACCTGGTCCATCAGCCTCCTCCTACTCAAAGTACTTCCAAAGCTCTCTCCAAAGAGAAAGAATGGTCTCCAAAATAATATTTGACTGCATGTAAAAAGACTGAAAATGACATTGACTCAATTCCTGGGCATACAGGCGGAAGCTAGCACTACTGGATAGTATCAGAAGATGACAAAGAAAATCTTATCATGCCTCTTGACATGGTTAAGATTATAGTAAATTCTCCCAGAATTCAAATGCAAGATTCTGTGTAATAAAAAGCAGGATGGAAACCTGCTACAGAAAGGGAAAAAAAAGTGCCTGCATCTTCAGCAGTTTGTTTTCTGTAGCTGTTTTTCTCTCTAGCTGTTATAGACCTGTTTTACACCAATCTTTTTCCATCCTTAAGTGATCAAGAGCAATCTATTTGTGTATATAATCAAACAGAACAACAACACCAGGGCATTCTGTGTGGTTCTGTGATGTTTTATAAATGAAAATGCATTCTGACCGTAAGCTTGCACCTCCTGGATTAAACAGTCCTATTTTCTCGGTTCTCAGGTATTTCTCATTTCCCACATTATTTTATCCCTAACTTCCAACTGAGCATTATCTCCTTGCATCAGATGTAGAACGGACACACACACACACACACATATAAAAAATTATACTTGAATCATGTAAGTGCTTAGGAATTCCTGTGGTTTCCTGTGACTGACCTGTAGACTGGAAGACTCCTGGGTTACAAAGGCAATAGCGCGAAGCAAAAGCTTCCATCATACGGTCAATTTTTTGAGCCTCTCCTGGGAGTCTGAAGCTCCACAGAAACTGCCTACAGAAGGGAAGAACAGTTGTTAGACTCATTCCAGTATTTATATATTAAGTATTTATTACAAATAATCTGAAACAAATGGAAAAAGAAAAAAAAATCAGCATTGTCTATATAGAATGTCCTAGAAATATGTTCTCAATCTCTCAACACACAAGTCAGGAGCTATTATAAAGCAACATGCACAGATGGCTAGCCCAGTAACTCAGCCAGCAACACTGCATGCTATCAGGCAAGATAATATGGCAGTTCATATTCTGAGACTCTCTCTTTTTTCCAGACTAGTAAACAATTTTCTGTATGCATCCCATTTTTGCCATGAGAATGCTACGGGGGGAAAAAACGAGTTCAATACTCCCTGGGTTTCCTGGCTACAAAAAGCAACGAAGAGTCAGCGAGACTTTATTCGCAATGTAAAAAGACACACTATACAAAATATTTCTGGGGTAAGGACAGAGAAACAAGGAATGCAGAAAGACTTAATGTATTTACTTAAATAAATTAATACAAAACCTTTAAAAATGGTAACAACAAGAAAACCCCACTGCTTAGAGAGATGCTGCCTGTCTACTGTAAACTCACCCTACAAGAATCAGACCTAGGCCTTTAAAAAGAACAACTCATGTCATCATTTCAGTAATTTTGTAGTATATGCAGCAGACATTCCTGCTGCTTAGCAGCATAAACTGAAATACAGAATTGACTTTTGTAACTTATTATTTCTACATAAAGGTACACTGGAATGCATACAGGACAGAAGTCTTCACAGATTTGTAGCACTAAAATGTTTGAATGAATGTCATAATTTATTCTTTTATCTCATAGCAAAAGAATTACCTGAATTAAACCAGGATCTAAACCAGCAAAGTTACATGCTCTGCCATGCAAAACAAGTTCTCACTATTTCCTGTACATTGGATGCCAATATAACAACCATTTACTCCTGTCTTCATCAGTTTTCATTTTAGGACATTATATTCAAGTGTCACAGGCCATCTTTAGTTTCTCAGCTCCATGTACTATCTTCTACTCACCTCGTGCAAGGTTCCAACCCAGATCACGAATTTTGTAAGCTACCAAAATACAAACATTTAATAGTAGCAGCTGCTAAGGAAGAATAAAGTCAAACCTAACATCAAATTGGGTAAAAGAGACAGGAATATGAAGCTTTCCAGACAAGCTTCAGCAGCCGCAGAAAAGGCTTCTTTGGCCCAAGCCTCAGGCAGCTCAAGTTATCATCACCACATCACTCAACCATAGCAAAGCTGTTCTGACTCCACATCACAAGACACTGCACCAGAAACAAAGATCACACGGACATTTCCATTTATCTGGTGTCAGGAAGGAGTCACTTGCGGCAAAAAAAACCAGGCAGAACTGTCTAAGTCATCTTAATTTGATCAATCTGTTATGGATTTCCACCAAGATGAGAAGGGATCTCACAAAGTCACTGTATGCAAGCATCCCAGATAAATCAAGGGAACTGTTCATGTAGCAAGGGGAAAAAAATAAACTAAGATATCACACTTTCTTTCACATGACAAGTGGGAAAGTGAGGCGAGCAGAAGGAAATCACTTGTTTCAAAGTTTACCTCTCTGTGATTGAACACAATCAGTGACTATGGTCAGTAGATTTCCCTCCCTCCCTGTCCAGAAGGACAAGACGTGGTGGAACAAAAGGAGGAAGAATATTACTTATTTAAGTAAAGGGTTTATTTCTTTCTTAACTTATCTCTGTGCTAAGATAGAAAACAGGTCTCCAAATCTCCACATATGGCAGGCACACCAAGGAGTAACAGCTGCTTCAGCTGTTTGTATTTGTCTCTAATAACCAGTTCTCACCCTCAAAGGCAGCGCACACACAAGCCATCAGAAGGGTTAAACAGGGCTGCCTCTGCTCACTTGCACAGTAATTTGTACAGTTGTGCTGAGCTGTAAAGCAGCTTTCTGACTAATAAATCAACACAGTGACTCATATAAACATGCAATTTGATAGAGGAAGCTCAGGTCAAAAAACAGAAAGAATTTACTCACCTTAAGGCTTGTACAAGATTGAGATCAGCGAACTCATGGAGTTCAACAAAAGCCTGAAGAACTTTAATATTAAATTCATCTCTGTGAAAGACAAAAATAGAAATAGACAATTACAACTCTGACCTTTAAAGACTTGTTAGTTATCTCGATTTGCTTCCTAAAATAAGTAAGGAAATAAACAATCATACTGATCAAATACAGCCATCAGAAATAATCTACACATTTATTTGAGAGGTATTTTCATATTCAACACTAGTACTTTGCCCATTTTTGCTGGTAGGTTAGCAAAAGCCAGTACATTTGAACTTATTTTCGAACTGCTTATTTCAATGACCTAAAAATAGCCGTGCCTTCTTTGCTTCACATTTATTATTACTGTACCTGCCTTGACATAGGAGGATACCTGAGAAATTCATTCAGGAAAAAGCCTTTTGTACAAATTGTAATGAATTCTTAGAGCAATTGTTAATGTAAGATTAATTTCTTTAGCCATAAAACAAACTATTTTTTCACTGTAAGAACAGAAAATATTAAAGCACCATCTGAATTTATGTACAAAGATAAGAAACAAAAATGCTTCTATTTATTGCATCCAAGAAAAAGAACAGCTTTTAAAAAGAGCTAAAAAAGAGCTACTTAGCATGTACTGTACTCTTACTCCACTCCCAAGGATTGGTACAACGAAGTTCACTAAAATCAGAAGAGGTTTTAAATGGGCTTCCTCTCACCCATCTCTTATATTGGTATGCAAATCACGAGCCAAATTACATTTTGTTTGATACAAGGGTGTTCAAATTCAAAAGTAACATTTAAACATTAATGAACACAAAACTCTGTGGATGGACAGGACTTGGCCTACACCATCACCAAGTTCCTGTGCCAGAAGAATAAAGGTTTATAATCCTCAGGGTGTGCTTTGAATACGTCACCAAGACAGAATGTTGCGTATCAGCCTCCACCCAAAAATAGAAAGGTGTGCACCCACCAGGAATTATCTGCTGCTTTGCTGACTAACTGCATAGTCAGACTAGCCTGCAACACTCGGGAATAAATACCTTACAAAACCAACTTCATTTATTAGCATATTCCCACATTGTTTACAGAAAAACACACCAGTTCTGTCAGCAAATCCAAGCAATTCTCACCAAATTTAGCAAGGCACAATTCAACTGGCCAACTGCTTTTCAATGAAGTGGCATGAGAGTGTAATAAAAGAGAGCACTCCAGAGGGGTATGTTTCTACTTTAAGCAAATTATTTATTTTGTTTATAGGCATGCAGTGCTTGTGCTGAGTACACCTCCAAAGATACAAGTAACACAAATGCTCCAGGAAGCCGCTTACAAACAGAAGTAAAGATTTACCCACATAGAAAGAAACCGTAAGTTTTTTTAGGATATAATTATCTCTTATTTAATTTTTGCTATATTTTTAAGTGTTACCTTATTTCATTTCACCATTCACTTTTTTTAGTTTGCTGAATGCTGTAAGACTATAAAAGTCAGTAATATAAAATCTCTCTCTGTATGGCAGAACGTTATATAAATATTTCAGTCTGTTGACCAACCTGGTCTTGTCTTCAGCTATATTTAGCTAGAATACAGAAGTAATTTATGATGGGCCCCCTGAGAGGGGGTGGCAAAGCATGAGAGAATGTCCTCAGACATAATTCTGTTGTATAAAAACTGTTGACATGTCTACATATTCTACACAGAGACTTCATAACAAAGATCTATTTTCAAAATATTCGTATTACAGTAAAAACTTTCACTGAACCTATGACAGCCAAGAGGAAACTGCTGAGCAAAAACCATGGTGTTGGAATCAGACTGAAGAGTGTCTCAGAAGGGACCTGCCACAACCCATCACCACAGGAGCACATCCTAAATGAGTCACCTTTGAGAGTTCCCCAAGTGGCACTGCAACATGTGCCAGCACGTACATACACACACCCCAACCCCCTGCTGCCTCGCTCAGCTGCCTTTTTTAAATCAATTCCTGGGTTACACAGCAATGGAAGTCATTTGCATTCTGACTGGGTATTGCAATAGTGTGCATAAATATGCACTCTGCATGTTTATTGTACCAGGATTGATAAGGACAGGGTGCAGCTGCCCTTGGAGACACCTGCTTAGCAATGGGACGTGTGTGTGCACAGAAGTGACAACACCAAAACCTGCTTGGAACCACTCTCCCAAGAAGTACCTGTTTTAATAAGTCATTTCTTTACTGTCCAATTATTACTGACTGTAAATCACTCCTCCTCTGGACACAGTACTAAGAGTTACCAGTAGTGTTGCAAGACAACTCTCAGACATTCCAAAAGCTCGTGGTATTGAATTCTGCACTACAGACAAATGTTCTGGTTTACTCTAAATACTAAATTATAGTTAATTAAATATCATTCCATAATGTACCCATTTAAAAATAACAACCTAACAGGAAGAAAACCTATCACAATACTGCAGCAGTTTTACATCCCCACTGTAGCTTTTAAGGATCTCAGAGTACTCGAGCAGTTCTCTCCTGCAGCCTGTGAAGGGGAAAGGAACTACCTAAAACCTGTAAAAGTGCTTTGTAAGTTCAACAGCAAAGTTCCAATAGTTTTACTTTACCTTTCACCGAGGTAATCTCCAATTACCGTTTTATTTAATCCTTCTCCTTTATAAAGGAACTGTGCAATGTCTTCTGCAGTGTTATGCAGGAGGTCATTTTCTATCAGAAACTGTATTCCCTAGGAAGAGCAATTCCAGAGGAAAATAAATGTACGTCTTCTTCCACAAGCATTTAGTAAACATCATTTGTAACATTTGGTATTAATATACTGACACAGACATATACACAGCACATTAAGAGTTACATTACCTACAGATTTTTATTTCTTTTAATAAAATGGTAAACAAATGTTTTTCAGTTAGATGAGTAATATTTAGTACTGGTTTTAAGACGAAAATGAGAATACATTTTTAAGGCTAGAAGTACTAGGTGGCAGTTTGAATCCCTCAACCCTTAATATTTGATTTCAAAGATCAAATATTAATTGAATAATGATTGCATTTTGCTCTTTGGAGCTAATGTGTGAGCTGGCCTGTTCCCAACATTGCATCAATGTCTGCAGAGCCGTAATCTGCAAAATCATATAATGAAGAGGTACGTGGAAACAACTTAATTACCACCATGACACAAAATAAAGCATCTGCTATAATCTACAAACTGCAACCCAATACACCAAGCCACTACTTGCAGTAGGAAGTCACAGCTGAAGATACTGAAACAGGTTTAGAAGAGTTTATGCTGACATTGGGATTATTGATGGATTCTGGTTGTGCTGGAACTAAACTGTTCACAAAGGACTGGAGCTACACTACTCACAAAGGGCTGCTCAGTCAGCTGCTACCAAAGGCAGGTGGAGAGTCTTACCCTGTCCCTCAGAGGGTACTTGATCAAGCCCCAGGACTCCTATTCCTCCATAAATTACAGCCCTACAACTGGCACACTCTAGGGAAGCCCAGAGACTTCTCTGGAAAGTGGCAAAGAAAGGAGACTAAGAGTTATACAGAGATCATGAAAGGATGGAAGGGATGTAATTCCAACACTGAGCAGGTCATGCAGAGATAACCATCCTCTGTACAGCCCACAGACCCCGACACAGATGCTGCTACTCCTGCTGATTTCTTCAAATTCTAACAACATGCTGGTAAAAAGTAGAAATGGAAACTTTAAGTAGCCTTAATGTCTTTGATTCCAAATATTCCAAAAGAGGTTAATAAATTATTACTAATATCCTCCACTCGACTATTTTAGAATTTCGAGAATACTAGTTTTTCAATTTCTGCGAGTATTATTTTTCATTACAACTGACAAAAAACCATTTTTAATAGCATAGATGCTATTAAATGCTCTAGTAACACGCTCTATAGATGCTCTAGTAAAATTCACAAAGTTATTACCCTTCTGTTCGATTAATTCTAGTTTTTAATAATGAAATGGTTACTTGCTTGACAAAAAAAAGATCAGTTTTCTGACCTAATTTAGCAGGGAAAGTAAACTGTGATGTTACAAAGTTTGAAGCTTTCTTTAGGAAGTCCAGAATGCAATTCTCTCAAAACAATTGCATCATCATCTGAAAACTTTCAATGCCAGGCTGGTACTCTGACATCTTAATATTTTGATAAGTCATTTCACAACAGACATGATTTCTTTGCAAAGAATATATCCATTGTATCTTGAACCAGAAATTGCTGAGCTTTCCTCAAAACTGATCCCTTCAAAGTTTATTTGTACAATATTTGACTACAAAACATAGTGCTTTTTCCCCATCTCAAGTTATTCAAAAAGCTCTCGTCTCTGACAATCAAAAGAGAATCTTTCCTCTGATATCAGAAATAGCAGATTCCCTTGGTTCAACACCTGGACCATATTATTCCTGCTTAGTATAAATAGACTGATCTGAATAGGTTTTTTGAAGTTGTGCTAGTTACTGATATTGGACGTGACTTGAAGTATGGAAAACAAATTTCTCTGCACAGAAGCAGACACTTCACAATACTGCAAAAATCAATTTAATTTTCCTTTTCCTGGACTTTTTTTTAATTATTCCTAAGATGGCAAAAAACCAGAAGTCAGACAGGAAAAGCAATTTGTCTGGGACAACAACTTCAGCGTCTGGAATAAATAGCAAAATAGGCCAAGCAAACCCCCATCACTTCCTACACTATCTTTTGTCTTGATGCAAATTTTCTTTTTGTAGACTGACAGGAGACAGATGACAGCTGTACTAGTTTAACTTACCCACACAGAACTCATGGCTACAGGCATTTTCAATATTCACTACAAATACTGCATGGATTTTTATTTTTTTTTACGTCACTACAATGAAATCTGCTTTGAATTTTCATCACTTTTACAGTAACTCAATTATAAATTTTGCAGTTATTTAAACCCTGCCTTTGCACAGAGAATTCATTTCCTGGGCCCAACACAGGCAGTACTAACTTCATCACTGCAAATTTCCAGCACAACTCTGTATCTGCCCAGGGATTCTTGAAGTGTTTTACAAACTTTACCATTACAGCCCTTCCCACACGAGCTCACCAAACCCAAACTCCCAGGTACACCATCATGAAAGTACATAAAACACACCTATTTTCAGAGGAGACAAGGGAGAATTGCTCTACTCACACACATGAATGTGCAATGGTCTTAAAACAGAAGTGATTAAAGAGTGGTAGAAAAACTACTTCACTGTGTTCCTGCTAATATGAAAACATGAGACCTCTGTTACCTGGTTTTAAAGGAGAAAACTTGGTGGGTTCAACCCAAGTATTATTACCCCAGTTCTTTGGCATTCCTAAATCCAGAGACCATCTTCCCTCCTGTTTCTGAACGAAAAACATCCTTTCCCCAGTGGACCCCAGGTAGCTTTTCCCAGCACCAGAAGGAGGGACACTTCAGGTGTCTGTAACTTAACACAGCAGCTGCAAACCATGACCCAGCTTCAGAGCAGCTACTGCAGCCACCACTGATCACAGGCATTAAGAAATTACTACTCTAAGCCTGTTCACCACATTTAAATCATGTTACAGTAGCAATGTGGCCACAACATCTATTTATAGAAATAATTTCATCCAGCAAGAACCGTAACAAAAAATAGTTAATGCTGGAATGAAAACATCTGACATCATCCTGTGAGTTTGCCACAAACTTCTAGGACTTGAAAGAGCTGGAGGACCACAGGAAACTATCAGGATATTTGGGGGTATTCTGCCCTCAACAGATCAGAAGTTAACCAGTCACCAAAATGGAAAATAAAAATAAAAGACATGGCCAGCACTTTAGAAAGGGTTCTTGTACTTGAGAATTTCTGGCAAAGTGGAAACAGTCTGAAGAACAGAAGCCATCAAGCCTGTACTTGGAACATTTCAGAAAAGCCACAGAAATGTAACTGAATTCAATACAACTGGAAAGAAAACATGTCAAGAACACAGAAAAACAAATGCTAAATTATTTCCAAAAATCCTTAAAGAATAGTCTTCACAAATTCAAAATGGAATCTCAATTGCAAACACTAGAAGACAAAACAAAGCAAGGAAGATGAAATATGAAAAACAAAGGCTAAAGGTTAAATGTGTCAAAGAAACTCTTCTAAATATTGCAGGGAAGGTCTGTAAGAGAATGTGCAGATCCCCAAATTTTCCAGAAAATTAAAATCTATTTAAGAAACAGAGAGGCACTCCAAAAAGAACTGCATTGCTTCTGCAGAGCAGATTTCTTGAAACCAAACTCGTACAAGTCAGATAGGTACACATCTATATATATTTATGTATATACAAAAACACAGACGTTCACACGTGCCTTTTTCAGAAACAGGTTTAGATATCCAGATATAAAAGTCTGCATGAGAACGAACTAAAAAATACGGCAAAGGTATTTTGAAAGATAAAAATAGGAGAGGATTAAAGAAAAAGTAGTATGGCCTCACTAATAACCACATAAAAAAAATTAATTGTATTTGACACATCAACATCGTACACCTCTATCAGGTAAAAAGCAAGCCAGGTCAATCAATACCTGGCACATTTGGTTGTTGATAAGTAACCTTCATTATCAAGGGTTTGCTTAAGTGAAAGCAGCACACAACTGGCACCCAACCTGATGGCTGCTTCCTATTTAACCCTCTGCTCAGTGTGTTACAGGACGTGCAAGGCCTATGAACTTACATTCTCAGAGCTATTTCTTAAAAAAAAAAAACATAGAAGAATTTGTCATAGATTGTACTACAAGCAAAAACTTGATTCCTGACAAAGGGAAAAAAAAAATTCCCTACCTTCTTAGGGTCCATGTTGAATTTCTTCCTTCCCATGGCTATTTGCTTATTTCTTTGTGTAGTTTTGCTACATAAAGATACAAAGAAGAAACAACAAGCACTTGCCAGTTGCTCTTTCACAAAAAGACTTCTGGATGAGCTTTTAATTTGTGTTTTGGTTACTCTGTATTTTCTACTACAAAATCAAGACATTCACTTTTTATAATGGAGAAAATTATGATACTATTTTAATTCCTTTAAGCAATTGCAGCTTCAGAGACCCATATCCTTATCAACAGTACAGTAAAACAGTACTCTATACAACATTCTCTATCCAAACAAATGACACAGCTGCATGGAATAAAGTCAGGCTTTATAACAGACTAAATAAAGGTAATCCACCATTTGTTTAGCATGGGAAAGGTATTTTTACTTGCTGTTCCTGGAAGACCTGTTCCAAGGTCTTACTGAATCATGTCCATATGTTGGCATTACTTACCTTTCTTCTACACTAGTCAGATTATCAATTTCAGTCATAACCTCAGCAATTTCAAATTTTAATCTCTGTCAAAAGAAGAAAGGACAATACATGAACCAACATTAGAACATCTTTTGAAATCATCTATCATATAATAATATGATCGATTAGGTTTTATTTTCTAATATTTATTATTTACCTGAAGAAAAGTGAACAATCTTAGAGCTTCCTTAGCTATTTAAAGATTTTATCACAACTGAATGACTGTTAAATACAAGAACCTGCAGTCTCAGTGTGGATTCATGCCAGAGCATCAAGACCAAGCTGCCGTTATCAATTATTAAGGTTTCTTAAGGTTTCTTTCTCACTTGCTCCTATCCTGGATCCAAATCTGCTGTTTGATGAGTTTTTGATTACACAAATCAAATGTGGACATCTGCACATATTGCATTACATAAATTCAGAAGTTAATATTTTTAAAAGCACACATATGATGCATAAATCCTGTTCACTATTAGGAGTTATTTAGTTTAAGTCGTTTATATGCTTTTAAAACCATTAGCTGAAATTCATATTTAGGTCTGCAGCTCAGGTCTGTAACTTAATCTACTGAAGGAGTCTTCTAAGGATCTTTACAGTGAATCAATTACCTCAATATCATCAATCAGTTCTTTTTTCCTGCGACGAATATTTAAAAGCTCTTCTCTTTCTTCCATAGACAGGTCATCAGGCACTGGAATGGAGCAAAATGTGCAATTTTTTAGCAGTTGCAAACATACCTCATCATCACAGAAAACTTAATAAACTGAAAATAAGTTTATATGGAAAATATAAAGGAAAAATAAGCTTATATAAAACATCAGAACATTTCTTTTACATCATTTTCAGGAAAAACCCAAAACAAATCAAAACCATCAACACAAATGAAACCTACATCTAATATATTTTTAATCTGCTTTATAAAAATCCTAAGAAAAGTAATTGAATGAATGACTATGGACAGAATCTACCTTTCAAAAGGACAACAGACAAAGGAATCTTGTTATCACACGATGCAGCAAGATTTGGTTCTACAACTTAATTGCTAAATTCAAGTCAGATATAATTCTATCATATCAGTAACATACCAAAATTCTTCATGTAAATTGACTATGACTCAGAAGATATGTCTATCTTCCAGAGGAAAAAAGCCGAAGAATAGTCACTGCTATACATAAGATGTGTATCCTGGTGCTCACTTCAAACATCCCCTAATGCCAACAGTGGCCCTTCATTTGGTTGCTTTGGAGAGAGAGATGCAGGCAGGTACAACCCAACAAACACCCCAACACCAAACACAGCAGTAGAATCAGTTATCTAACACAAACATGGGCTTTGCATAACATCATTTTGGTGAGTCTGTAGTATTTCAGTCAATTTTAGGTCTCTCCTTGGACGTGCTACATCAAATACATGACCCTGCTGATAAAAATCAGTTGCTACTGAGGATGTAAATGTGTGTCTGTCATTCATCCTACTCTCACCCTGTGTCTCTGCCTGAGAACCAGCAAACACCAAAAAGTTATTAGCATAAACCCATTGCTTTTCTTGAATGATGAGATGTTCTCCAGCAAGAAACGTCTTTGGACAGAGATTACTTCTGCTCATTTGTACAGCACTAGACACCAACTACAAATATTCACCTCCTGTGTAGCGATCCTGTAACAGTTCTAATACTACCCACTTTCTTGGAAATAGCTCCTTAATTATAGAACAGCTTTTCCTTCCAGTAAAAGGGAACAACGAAAACAATTAATAAGGTATGTAAGTAGTCATTTGAGATGGTCGGGGCCACTGCTTTATGTCCTATACACACGTAACAGACTGGAGCAACAGGATTACAAAGAAAAGTTCAGCTTCAGAGAAGAGTTTTAAACACACATTTGGAACAGAGCTTCTGCTAGAATCCTAATAATGAAATATATTGATTATTTCAACATCCAGTGGTTAAGCTCCTTTCCTTTTAGAATCTGAATCATTACAAAATCCAAATGGCGACAGACCTTGTTAGACATGAAGTAATTATGGCAAATGATTTCATTTAACTACTCCAGACACAAACATGATTAAATTACTTTCAGTTTAGGAAATGACAGTCTTCTGTTGAACAAATACCAGACTTCAGTATGTTTACCTGCTTATTCTCTTCATCTCATCAGAAAGCCACCCACCCCTAAAAATCTCTTGTATGCAAATAGTGTTAGGATACTTTTCACATCAAACCTTATAAATACACATCCCTACATCACATCTTTGTCCTACATGTTTACTCCAGGATCCTAAACCACAGAGAATTAATGACTATACACACTGTACATAAACACACCACAAATACTCACTAGTTAACTGAGCACTGACCAAAGATTAATATTGTTACCCAATGTTGATTATAAAAAATGTAAACTATATAAAATCACTCTTAGTTAGGAAGCATATTCTGATATCCTTAAAGCATTCCTGCAGTATTGTAGATGAAATTACACTGCAGCTTTACAGTAGCAGTATTAGTAAGAGATGCTAAGTTTTTAACTCTTTGCTGCAGCAAGACATTTTGGTAACTCTCACCTTTGCTGATGACCGAAATACTAATCAAACCTCAAACAGAAAATCATCTTGAAAGCAAGAAATATTTACAATTCATAGATGGTGTTGCTTTTTCTTCAAACTGAGTTACAAAACCTCAGGATTAGCCACTACCACAAACCCTTCCCAAATCTGCACACCAGTGAGTGATACTGCAGTTTCTTCTCCCTTATTCTACTACGCAGTAAAGGCTCCTTGGGACAGGTTTGGAGTATCTGGAACAAGTGAAATTGCTTTTTTGGAATCAACACAAATTGTAACAGTTTTCTGTGCTCAAGCAACCTACAAAAAAGAGAAATCAAACACCTCAGTGTTTTCCTACAGCAGCCAAATACTGTCTGCTGTGTTTTCCTCTCCTCTGATCACAGCCAGAGTAGAGACAAGCCTCACAGTATAATTAATGATGCTGTTAGACAGAAAGAAAAAAAGCTAAATGGAGTCAGACTACATTCTGCATTAGGAAATAAAATCAAGTATTTATCTGTGAGATACAAGACCAGCCGTCTGCTGGAAAAGATTCTACACCCGGAGAGCACTTAGATAAAAACTGGACATTAATGCACCTTTAAATAACGATATCTAAATATCAGAGCCAAAATATTTCAGTATCTATACAAGAATAGAAGATTCAGGATGTAACTGAGTGGGAGTTACAGTACTCTCAACTTCTAGAAACTCTTGGTATAGTCAGTATTTTCCTTCCCCTCACACTGCCAGCACACAGAAGGGATGACTGTCTCGCCAGGATCACTCCCAAGGGTGCTGTCCTGTAGTCACATGAACGGGCCTCTGTGTGATACTGAACATGTTTGCCTCGTTATCATCCTTCTACTGGTTGTCTATCACTGCCTCCCTTCTCCAGTGCTGCTGTTCTTTATGCTGTAGAAAATGGACCAGTGGGAAAATCAATGCGCCAAAAACAGTTTCTGAAGAGATGTCATGTGGCATTACAGCCTGGAAGGTGTCTGCTCCAGGAGGCCATGTGACTTTATGGCTACTGTCCCTGCTCTTTCAACTCTGTGTCTTCAAACAAAGGCCAACAGTGTTTCTGTATTTCAATTAAGGCTTTTGAACTATTAACATAGGAAGGCAACACACAATGGTGGATTAAAACACCTTTACAGTCCTGAGCAAACACTGCAGGTACGTGGTAAGAGATGATCTGCTCCGGCAAGTCCCCTCCCAAGGCCACCCTTCTGCCTCCAGCAAACACTTTTTTTTCAACCATGTGTCCACATAATCCTTCACACAGAACGACTCATGGAGAACATATCATGTATTTGTTCTGTAAAACAAATTTTCTAGCTGTCCTCTCTGAGTCGCTTCTGGAGGGGTTTTTTCTTTCACCAATCTAAACACAAAGTAGACAGAATGGGAGGAGTTAGCATGAAAATTTAAATACTAAAAAAGAACAAAAGCATTTCAGTACAGTGAACAAGCTACAGCATTCTTTCATGTTATCTTCTAATCTTTAAATAAAGAATGTTCTAATGTAAGTAATTTCTGTGAAATCTTTTAGCTTAGAGGGAGAGCATTTCCTTTTTCTAGAACTTTAGAGCTTCAGGTACTACTAAATAGAAAGTCAATTTACTACTCATACTTTATTTATGAAGAACACAGCTGTTGAAAACACGCATTATATTCTTGGCCAAACAGAAAGAAACATGCCACATATGTTGCAATACTACTCCTACTACCAACAGAAAAAAAAATAGAAAAATATTTAATATATTCCAGCTTGGCCTATAAAACTCAATGCCTGTAACTGAACTATATGTACTTAAATAAATATCCTGTAATGCAACACACTTTTAATACAGTTCTTTTTATTATACTGTGTTAGGGAAAACAAACAAACTGCACCTCACCACAGAAATCAGCGTGTTGAGCATCAGTTGTGATGTCCTAATTCTCCACTATGGACAGCCCAAGCACAATATCCAAAGAAGAGCATTATCCCACAACTCTCAGTATGAAGCATTTTTGAGCTAGCAAGTACCAAAAAGCCCAAACATTAAATTTAGAGATTGAGAAAGAACTGCAACAGATCAGTTTGCAAAGAAAGTTCCCACAGGTTAGTGAAATCTAGGAGCAAATCCCATAATAGAAAACGGAAATCTAGTACTTTCCAATTCCATAATCATGGTACCTTCATCTTTCTCAGTGGTAAAATTTAAATCTTTTCCAGCTCTCCAATGGTATTACAAGAAGAAAAACTCCTGTGTTTAACTTCACTCATTAGCCTTTCAATTGCCAGTCACCAGCCAAAGTCTAAAGCAATCTCACCTGACCCCTTCAACTGACTTCAGAGTTCAGTCTCTCAAGAGGGCACAGTAAGATATCCACAACCAGCAGAAAGCAAACTCTAACAATATCTAACACAGACAAAACACTAATTCTGTAACCCCACTTATGAAGCAATACAACACCCTGACTCTCATTGCTCAGATAACTTCTTGGTTTCATAAAGATAAACATTTTCCTTCTTCTGAGTCAGTCCCAAATTAGTGGTCTTCAGTATTTGCATTCCAAGCAAAGAACAATTAGATGGAATTTAATTTTGCTGCAGCTGAAACATCTTGCAAGTGTAAAGATATTTACACAATGCAAAGCTTAAAACTAAACAAACCTTTCCTCATCCATACACAAAACTGGTAGACATGTTTCTTCTGGCCTTTAAAATAATATACATTCTTCTCTGAGAACAAATCTGATTGTCTCAGAACATTTGCCTCAACGGATATTCTCAGGCTATTCCCCCTTCCTTTCCCCCTACATGCTCCCTTTTTTTAAAACTTGATTACAGGAACATTTTCCAGCTTTCAGCCAAGATGTATAAACAGTGCTCCAACCACTTGTGGCTATTAAAAATTCCACAGAAGTTTTTGTAGGAGGACATCCTTCTGAATAGTGCAGAAACATCCTTCACTTCACAGCGCAGAAACAAACTGTATCTACATTAAATTCCATCAGCAAGACCAGCTGGATTTGGCTCCTTCCTTAACTACTCCACTATGTGAATCTGCTATTTAGTCTGCTGAGAACTGCTGAGCATGTTATAGCATAGGAGCAATGACACTTCCATTAAGGGGGGAAATAATCCTGTACACAACATCCTTTCACACACAAAAAAAAATCACCAGTTGATGGTATGAGAAACCTAGGACAGAATCCATGGCTTGCAGAGTTATTTTGAGTTTTCAATCACAAGGGACTCTGTGGCCAGAAATCACATTAGTGGCCAAACCCAGAAGAGAACCTCCAACGCACATCCATCATTCTCATTGTTTAGCTGCTGGAAATCACACCATTACAAGATGTTCCTGAAAACGGTTTTTTTCTCTAGGATAAGGACATACTTTGCAGGAAAATTACAGTAAAGATATTACCATTTTCTGCTTCTAATAATGAGGGAGGGAACCCTAAATATATTACTACTATTACCACATAAAAATACATTTTCAGGAATTTAGAGGAAATAGTTTCCTTCTGACCTGCTACACCTTCAGGATGTTTTCCTTTTGCTCCAAAGCAGGTTTATCATATCAGTGATACACATTTGTGTAGGTTGCTTTAAAACAGACAAAAGCATAAAAAATTGGAAATACGAAATACATTTTTGTTCTATATAGAAAAGGTCCAGCAGGATGACAGTACCATCAAGCATGAAATCATCTCTTGCAAAAAACCAAACAGTCTTTCTTATAATCCATGAGAATTACTTCAAATGAGGCAAGATTATGTTTTGGTTCTGCCCAGAAATAGCCCTACATAATTTGTTAATGTGTTAGTCTTTCTAGTCAAGCAGAAAGTAGGCAGTTGCAAAATTGTGCAAAATCAGGCTACAGATAACACTGACTTGAAGGGAAGGAAAAATTTACCTGCCTCTCAAAAAACATCTTATTTCAGATATCACAACCGACATGCCCTGCCATGGTACCTGCAAATATTTCTGTCTATGGAGCACAAAAGGAAGAGGAGTCAGCAGCAAGAGCAGATGTGTCTTTACAAACTGCACAGAGACCCAACAGCTGTACAGGGAACAGGGAGCGTAAAGGCTTCGCAGAGCTCTCGCATGAGCTGCTAATCCTGCCTGGGAGCGATGAGCTGCCCTTCTTAACGGCACCAAAGCACAAAGAGGTGCTTTATAGCAACTTCCAGATCTTCACCTTCCTATACAGATACACCCACAGAAACTGGAGAGGCACCTCCCTCGCTCTTTAGCTCCTAATTAGACCTCTGACACAGATACTGGCCATTAGAAAGCAGGGTGTGTTTAAGTTAATGAGTATTTCTCTTTTACTGTCCATGCTCTATATTTTCATTAGCAGGCAGTACTGAAGGTCATGGTTATATTATACTTACCCCCCTTAATTCACTAGTGTCTTATTTCAACGTTTTTATGCATTTCCATTAGGAAACCAAGTGTTTTGCAGCAACTAAATAAAAGAACCACTTTCAATCACATAAAAGGAGCACCACTTGAGAAGAAAAGAAAAAACACACAGGGACAAGGTCTGAGCAAGATTTCACAGGTAATGAGTTCGTACCTGCTCCTCTATGTTCCTGCACTGCTTTGCCATTCGATGCCTGAGCCCTGGGGTTTTTTGAGTTGTTTTTTTTCCCCAATTTAGCAGGACAAATGGTTTCACCAAGGGTCCACAGAATTGCCCAAGACAAAAAACAGGCACAGCAGAAACCCCTGGCAGCACAAAGGTACAGGGAACAGCAACCCCCTTGAGGTCAGCTAGCCCTAAAACCAGCTTAGCTCAGCCCCAAAACCCCACCCTCACAGGCTGTATTCTCTAAATACTAAAAGTAGTTCAACCTGATATTAATAATAGATAAGCATGGATTTCCTTTCAGAAGCATTTTTCTTTTGAAGTCACTCTACTCTTGCTTCAAGATCAGAAGATGCTTCTAGGCCAACTTTCCTTTCTAAAATATGTAAATACAAATTACTGAATATGAAAGAAAGCTGAGTTTAACTTAACATTCTAAGTCTCTTACCCAAATATATTAATACTTGCATTAATAATATAAAACATTAAAATATGCATATCCATGCATATTTAAAAAGTGCAGAAAAATTTTATGCCAGCTAATGTGGAAATTAAAAAGGAAGATATTGGCCACACTGTAGTAGTGTGTGTTTCAGAGAGGGCTACGAACAGATTAGTACAGACACAGGAAATACTATCAAACATACCATGTGCCTTCATCACCATCAGTTACCAACTACTATTCAGGAATTCTGGTGAATCACCACTCTGATTTCAGTGTAACAGCTACACACTGTCATACTATCACATCTTAACACCACAGTCCTCCCCCAGTAACATCAATATAATCTGGGACAAATGCAATGCTGTGCAGTGCCAAGCACTGCAAGTAAAAATGCACAGTCCTGGATTGTCCTGTTGGCTTAGAGACAGCGGGGCATTTATACTGCCTTAAAATTGTCTTACTCTGCTTTCAGCTTTTTAACAAAATTATTGGATCTGATTTCTTTTCTGCACAGCAAATCATGAAGAGTGATCAGAATCAGCTTGGTGTAATTATTGGTGTAATAATATCACCAGAATAAATACAGGTATCACTCTTCCAAAATGAAGTGGCTGCAAGCCTTTTCTTTACACTGCATCAAACCAACAAAATACTGTCAAACAGGAACAAATTATTTTTTCCCCTCCTCCTTATGTATGCTGCAAGGCAGAATCTCACAGATAAGTAATTTTGGGAAAGCTCAGTAATAATTTTCTCTCTGTGGAGCATTTGTATGTGCAAAACTGGAGAAACAAATGGGGAACTTATGTAGTGCCATAGCTGAAATCAAACAAATTTTCTCTGATGTTTGCATTTGAAAGCCTTTGCTTAGAGTACATTATATTTATAGCATGCATTAACACAAATTTAATCTTTACAGAGTGGAAGTCTGCAAATTATGAATTTCTTTTGTACACTTTCATGGCAAGAATCAGGTCACAAAAAAATTTTAGCACCCCCTGAGGAAGAGAATGATCCAGCAACAACACACAGGGAGACCAAAGCTGATAGCACATTATGTATCCACTTGCAATGCAGAACAACAGCCACTTTTCAAGTAGGAGTCTTGGGAAGGAAATCAGGGCTCCCCCTCAACACTATCTAGGAGGTGAAAGGAACAGATCACCATGCCAACTATGCACAGCATAGCTAAGTGGCACATTAGAGATATCATGTCTTTAGCTGAAACCCTTCATTCAGTATAGAGCAGAGAAAGGGCAGCAAAAGAGCAGTGGATTTTCCTTGCCTACAGCAAAAAGAGAAAATTCTGAAATTAACATGTGTACATGCAAAAGCTTTCCACAAGCAACATCTTTTAAGCCACACAATAGAAGCAGGATGTACCTTTTAACTTGGGGCATTTATGGTTTTGCCCAATCCAACTGCAGCATATTACCAGACAGAATGCTACGAAGAACTGGATGGAAAAGGACTGGATGGTCCCATGACTAATTTCTATGACAGCACAGCTCACTTCTGATTGAGCCAAGCACACAAACAACACTGACAGAAATTAAAAAAACACTTTAAGCAACTCTGGATGACCAGCATGGGAGAGTAACCTGCTCAGACTACTGATGGAAAACTTGGGAGCCCAGACTGGGAAGCGGGACTGCCTGAAGTACTGCAGCCACTGCTCGGGATTTGGTTCTGTGGTCACTTTGATGCATTTGGGATGACTCCCAGCAGCTCTGTAGAGTGTGAGGCAAAGCTTAAACTATTGACATGAGAAGAGCAAACACTCCTCTGTCAACTTCTTTCCCTTGTCAGTCAGGACAAGATTTCTTCTCCCACCCATCCCAAGGAGTATGTGCAGATGAAAAGGAAAGCAGGGACACTTCATCTGCCACTGGGACACTACTCCCAGTAGTTCTTGTGAACAACTGGACTAATTACACATGTCCTGCTGCCAGTCTAGACTTCATTCAGCTCCAACATCCAAGCAACTCAAACCAAGGATGGGAAAACTCCTCTTGAAAGCAGAGATCATTTCATCACATTCTGCATGAGGAAGAGGCAAACAAAAACATGGATTCCTTCAGCTTTTGGAATGGTATGAGAAGTAAAAAAGAGTAAGACAGTAGCAATGTGTTCTAGCTTTACCCTTACAGAAGGGCTGTGTTTCCCCAGTCACCTAGAGTTACTGGGAAGAGAAGTGGTTGGCTGGCAGGTATCTACATATTTTCCTAGGATAGATCTTGGAAAATAGATGTGAAAAGCAAACACACCAGAGTAGTAGCAGACATTCCTGTCAGATCCATTTTGAGTAGCAGCAAGGAAAATTGACAGGAATGTCACTGAGCAGCTGCAGGGGGGTCCTGGAGCCCAGACCCTGTGGTCAGCCGCCAGCAATACCCCCAAATCCTGCTCAATCTTCAGGCACAGCTCATCAGACCTACCATGTTTCCAACAAAACAGCTGGGGCTCAGACAGGCTTTCTGTCACAAATTTCCAGTAACATCTACTCTTGGCAATAAGGGATCTGCTCACAGCACTGCACTCATTAGTGAGGAGCATTAGCCGTTACTTAGGATTGCTGGCTGTTTCTAAAGCACACAATGCCATTTTCAGAAAAAGCAAGGCAAAGTTGATTTTTCCCCTTCCCCCATCCCTGCCTGACACAGCTCTGGAGGTAGATTTCAGAACAGTATTTATTGCAGAAGCTTCCTATTTATTAATTTTCCAAGATCAGTTGCACACTGAGGAGGTGGAGCAACTTCCAGATTTGAAAGCAATCTTCATTCCCTGAGGAATGTCTCCAAAGGCAGCTATGAAGTGCCACACAGGACTGCTCATCTATCAAGTAACTGCTTAACCAGCATTTATATCACCCAAAACAAGACAGATTCCAGGATGCACAACTCTGTGCACAATGCGATGTCTGCCGTTGTGTAAGCCTTTGAAATCCCTGCAGTCTCCTCCAAAAAAAGTAACCGTGGTACCTGCTATGGAAACCACTGAGCTGCAGTACTTGGAAAGAAATGCACTACAGCTAATACAATATTTTGCTACTTGGCTATCCTAGGCTTGAATTGCTCCAGTTTCTTACTATTACATCAACAGGCCTATTGGTCACATTGCCTGAAGCCTGAGGAGGCAGGGAGAGAGTTAGGAATTTACTCATAAATTCGTTGGTGAAGGGATAGCAAAGAGAGACTGTGAAGCATTTTCAGATTCCTCAGAAAAGAGTACACACAGCTTTTGTGAATTGTTGGTTGCCATCACACCATGAAACAATTAGCTTGACAGGTCACTAATTCAGATATAAAAGAGCTTTTTATCTGGCCCACTGATAACAAGTCTGTTGGATGGATCCACTTACTGTAAGGTCAAACCCCTGGTCTCTCATTCTTTGCTTGGCAAAAGACCATCAGCAGTCATACCAAATCTGCTTCACCATACTTCCAAAATAGAGCACATTCAACATCTGCTGAAATTCTTCTAAGTACAGACATAAGCTACATGCTACAAAAACAAAGATATTTCATACTCCAGGCAGACCTCCTGGCATTCTGATCAGAAACTCATTTGAATAAATGCATTCTTCCTATTTAAACTTTCCCCAACCGTTTCAACTAAATCTGCTGAAATGTTACATTGCCCTTTCTAAGCTGTTTTCTCTGCCCCTTACTGGCAAAATCACTGCATTCCTTCCAGAGATCAGTGAAAAATAATCTGAACACATAATCTTTTGTACTTTAGTTTCAAGTAACTTAGTCATTTTTCTCAGCTAAGTACCTAACAAGAAAAAAAAATAAATCATAGCCATACAACTTCAAAGACCTAAGCAATTTCCTTTTATTACTCTCAATGTCTCCGAGATTCAGCATTTTCCTCGACAATCTAAGCAACTAACTGGGATGCAACCCTCAATCTCGTTTTTAAGTCCACCAACTCCCACTGCTCCTATTAATAAACATTTTTTTCTAAGATTTCAACTTCATCCTGTCATGCTTAAATACGAAACATTTTTGTTGACTAGGAAACAATTAAGTAGGACTATGTTTTAGTTCTGCTGCCCCTCAACATGGCACGAAAGGTAACAATAAAAGATATCACTTCCTAAACGGGTAAAATGTATAGCAAATCCTGATTTTTTTCACCTGCACATACCAGTTCCATTGACAGTGTGGTCAGATGTAGCCTCTGCTAAACACCTTTCCAAAGAGGTAGTGCCTTAGTGCCTTCAGAGCAATGCTCTACCTGCCATAAGGTTCAATTATACAAAGACAAACTTTGTGTAAGACTGAAAAAAATCTGACTCATGTTAACATACTTGCAATTATCCTGAATTTGCCTTAGGGCAACCAGAAATACCAAGCTATAACTTCTGTTAAGCAGTCTGTAGCAACAGTGACTGCAGCTCCACCGACACAGCCCACATACTGAACAGTGGGAAAACTTACTAGTGCAGTTCAGAAATTCTTCAGTGTATCACAGATATGGACAGCAGCAGCGAGTACAAAACACCTGCAGAATACCATTCACAGGAAAACTCTTCATTGTTTTAACGATTTCTTGAACACTGAAAGAAGTGCCTGGTAATAAAAGCAGTGGCACTACTAAGCCTAGACTTTTGTCCCCAATAATTCTGACACATATCTGCACAGGCATCAGTCTACAGTCCACTTCAAAATCATAAAAACTACTTCTATGAGATTCTTCAATCACAGTATCTATTCCACCTGTTTTAAATGGCTTAATAAAGTGGACCATGAAACTTTGTTGAAGCATTTGAAGCTCAACCAGAACACCCAAGTGCCATACTCAACTGACTCTGCAGATGTTTAACCATGATCTCCAAATGTCCAGAAGCTGTTTCTGAAAGATTACATTGTGATCCTTTAAAGAAAAATGGTCAACAAAAAGTATAACAGCTTTTAATCAGGTTATCAGATTTCATTAGATCTGACTGCAAGTGTTTTGTCATGAAGCTCAAAACTGATAAGAAAACTGAAAGCATCTAATTTTTTGAATTCTTCCACATTCTTTGTACCTCAAAGCAATGTCTTAACATACACTAAAGAACTTCAAAGCATAATTAATTACGAACTAACTAACAATGAAAGTCTAGCCATCTTGTGTTATCCTAGCTAAGAACCTAGGAAAATAAAACCTTATCATAAATTTTCCATTTTAAATGCCAAATTGGTTGCTAATGAAACCTAGAAATATTTTATACTGATCTAATGATGATGTACATGCTTTCACTAAACCCTGGAGCATGCAACTTTGCACGGCACACATAATATGCTCCTACTAAATAGATGACATATTTTCCATTAGAAATAGCAGCAATGGAAAATGACAACTTATACAGACCCACAGAATATAATCACAACATTGTTCACTATGCCTGCCACCACTGTTAACTCTATCCCAGAAAGTCTCCAGAGGAAGCTAGATATAGTAGCAAAAGCCGATGAACTTCCAGCTGTAAGGGGGTGGGAGAGAAAGGAAGCAGACTGATTAGTTGAATAGATTTATTGTATGCACATATTCTATGCTAAAACCCTGTATCTACTTCAACATACATTTTTTTGAGTCATTTGACTGTTCACAATTCAAATACAGGAAAATGCTATCAGACTAACATGTGTTTGTTCAGCAGGAAACCCTTTCTTCAAAATGTAAAATGAGGTAGTGAAAAGCCAAAACTTCGCTAGAATTGTACTATTATTTCCCCAATGTGAGAAGGACCTTTTGATGTTCTCCCATCACATTAGAAAATCATCTCCTAAGTCCATATGAGCTCTAGAGAAAAACACAGCACAGTAATAGTTGCAGTGCGGTGTTCTCTCCCTCTCCAAGATGCAAGACATTATCATACTACTTTCTTCAACTTAGCTGGCAGATTTTATTCTCAAGCCACAAATATTTTCTTAATTTTCCTTATAAAGTGTCATGAATACAGCCAAAACATCCTAAAGCAAATCTGTAAGCCAACTTTCTCGTTCTAGTTGCTGTATTGTAATGGTCTTTGACACTGGCAGAGTCTACATAAAAGCAGTTTTGCAAAATGCACTGGAAGTCGACCTGCACTTCAAGAAAACAATTAACTGAAAGAGATTCCTTTAGGCTCTGCACCATTCACATAAAGATCACAGCCTTTAAAATTTGGGAGAAAATAATTCCAACTACCATTCTTACTAAACAAGAATAAAATGTAGTACTGGTTATTTCATCCCTCCAAATGTCAAAAAAAAAAAAAGAAAAAAAGTAAAGCAAATTATTTACATCACATTCATTTTAAATATTGTATGTAATAGAAGGACACCAAAGATGTTTTTGCACTGCAGTTGGTTTGTGTTAGAAGTGTTCTGCCTTTTTCAAAGCACAGTGTTTGTCCACATTTAACTTCCACTCCGAAGTGAGAGATCAGCTCCTACTTGCCCAGGAAGAAAAATACGTTGTTGCTGTTCTGTTCCAGCACTGAGGGGCAAAGTGCCAGGCTATTCCACAGTCAACAGACCCACCATAAATCTTCATCCTTTCTCATTTCTTTTTCTTCCCCCCCAAAAAATTAATCAACAACCAACCAAGGCACATTAAAAGAAATGCAGAATCCAGATTATGTCTGAGGCAGTAATTATGTTTTAAAATTCACGTCACTGTCAGTATTGATGGGTGTAACTTACAGTATTTGAAGTATCTTTCAGTCAATCAGGACTTGTAATTTGTATATTATTGTTATTAAACTTCTTAAATTAGACTAGTGTAACTACAAACTGAGTAAGGACATTCAAAAGGAAAGATTTGGAGTAACAGTAAAAACTCTGAAATTCAGGCAGCTATTTGATGGACTCCCTCAGCAAGTTAAGTTTGGAATGAAGATTTGAAAAGGAAGTAGATACCTAAAAGAGTTGGAAGCACCAAATATACCAAAGGTAAACCAAATTCTGTAGCAAAATATTAGGCTTCCCCCCTTCTTACATCCTTAGGTTCTGTAAAACAAAGAGTAGCAAAACACAGTATAGGCGAAATTAGTAAAACCAAACCTGTTGATCTACTCCATGTTGTAGCATTACATACTGCACCAACACTGTAAAGGGAGTAAAGAGACTAAAACCTTGTACTGTGAATGAAAAAATAGCAACTTCTTCCATTAAGTAATTTGAAAGAACAGGCACCTTCCCATTCCAACCAGTTAACTTCATTTCTGTTTAAAAAATTAACCAAAAAAACTCTTAGATGACTTAAAGTCTACAGCAAAATCTGAAGGCGTTTAAGTATTTCAGGATGGGATTTATGGCGGAGTTCTGAAATGGATACTCCTAGTTCCTGTTGCTTTTACTGGAATACTTTTATGGAGAGTCACTTTTTTCCCACCCTACCCTTTTCCTTTACTGAATTTCCACACAATAACTTAGATCTGACCATCACCGGACATCTGAACAACAATAAAAAAAGTTACAGCTGGATCCTGTATTAGTCCCAGCTGCACAGGATCTTTGGCTGCCTTCAGAAAACAAGACAGCCAATAGGAAAACAGTAGGAGAATTTCTTTTAGCATCTTACTTTCAAATAAATTGTTTTTTCATACGCTACTACAACAAACTATTTTACTACTCAATGAAAAAGATGTTATTCTTCCTATTTTTCACCTCATTTCTAAAAAAATTAAAAATTAAATTTAAAAAAATTAAAACTTCCTTCTTCAAAAACTTTTACTACAAAATGCCAGAATATAATTATCTCCATATGCTCTTTCAAGTCTAACATACCACAACGAATTGATCTGCCAAGTCCACCCACCCACAGGCTCTATAAACTTGAGAGTATTATTTGTATTTAATTTGGATTACCAATTTCACCCAACCTTTCCCCTTCATAACACACGTTACTTTTTTAGGCTTACTACTCAGGTAGAAGATACAAAAGGAAAACAAATAAGTTCCCAGCAGACTAAGAACAATAACATAATGCATACTCTCTTTACTTTGAATATCAGTGAATTCACAGCGGAAGGACTTAAAACAGCCTTTTTTATGTTTGCTCTTATAAAATATCACCTAATCTTTTAAAACATTCATGTGATACTATGTCATTTATTGGTACACGACCAAGACTAAACACTGCAGTCTTTCCAGCTTACATTGCACAAAATTAGAGTGAAGAAAGTTACGTGTATTCTTATTAAAAAAAAAAACCAAAAATCACTGGGAGCGGGGAAGCTTCCGCTCAGATATTTAAAAAAGAAAGTTACTATATTTAATGCACAAAAATCCACTTCCTATAGCCAAAAAAATAATTAAATCCATATGCTCCATTCATCTATCCTTGCTAAAACATGTACAGCAAACTCAAATGTTAGCTGCCTAGGAAGGCTGATCACACCTAATACACAGAATACAGGCTTAAGACTCAGCCTAAGATTCCCAGAATTCTGAGATTACAGAATTAATCAGCAACATCTACACAAAGAATAAACCACTCACACATACCTGGAACTTTTTAATCTCTCCCTTCTGTGACTGCAAATGTTTTCCTAGACACAGGAGCCAACTCCCCAAACTTTGACTAGCCATGGCTACCAGTTTCAACTTCCACTTATGAAATGGTTAATCTGCAAACTGCAAATCAGGGATAGCAGCACAACTGATACGAGATGATGGGGACACAAGCACAGATACTCTCCCTGCCCCCAGATGAATGTTGGATGCTGCTTTAAAAAGCTGCTACTACATTATATGATAATTTTAATGACTAAAAGGGTATAGTAGGTCAAAACTGAATAGCAAAAGAGGAAGTTAAATAAAAGGTCTATAAAGTAACACAGTCACTTTTGAATCTATGAATATATATTTCCATAACAAGGACAACTCATCTATGCATTTGCATGACAGATACCAAATGCAAAGTGAGTTTTCCCCAATTAGTATACAGCACGTATACAAAATACAAGACTATAGTAAGGATTATTTCAGCCTGATAAAGGCTCTTGAAGGCAAACATTAAGTGCTTGTTTAGGGTGGGTACCACACAGAACCCTTTCAATTAAAAACAAAAAAAAATTCAAAAAATTGAGCCAAAAATAGGAAAACTTTTTGGGAGAACCACAAAACAGTAGAGAGAGGCCCATTCACCTACCCCACGCAGCGAAGTCCAGAGATCTGTCCACAGATCTGCTACAATGGATCAGCAGCACGCAGGGTTTACACACAGCAGCTCCTGCGTGGAGCAGAGCCAGAGGAGCACTGCACATGTACAAGAGAGGGGTCAGGTCCTTTGGGTCTCCCAAGAAAGACTGAGAATGGTCCTGTGCAGGACCCAGCCCCTGTCTTGTACACATGAGGAGTTTCATGGTCAGAGAACACATTTAACTTACAAAAGTTCTTCCCTGGGAATGGAGTTTCTCCTGAACAGAGCCACCATCTCTCCTTACAGCCACTGTGGTTTAACCTCAACTTCCTGGAAAAAAAACTTTCCTCCACATCCCCTGGCTGGGCAGCTACAACAGAGGAACAAAAACATGCAGCAGCCTTACAAATTCAAAAATTTCATTTGCAAGCGGTCGAAGTTGTACTCGGAGTACATGGTCTGGTGGGAAAATTCCTTCTTGGTGCAACAGAATGACTGGGCAGGAAGTTCATTAGGACAAACTTACTTGAGTAAGAAAGACAGAAAAGAAAAAAACTTAGCTGGAATCCGACCGCTGAATATAAGAAACACTGCCTCAGGCAACCATAATTCCTTATTTCATAGTAACTAATGCAACTACAAATACCCCTTTTGAGAATTCCCCCTCTCTTGTAAGTAAGGCAATGGGATCTGTTTATGTCAGAATTTGACTCTACAGACAACACTGATTGTGAGCTAAACAAGGACCTTATTAAGGAACATGATATCTACAGTACATGAAAGCACAAATGTAACAGTAAATAGACTCTTGAATACTTGGAAGTCAACAAGAAAACAGCATCAATGGTATTTTGCAATATGAATCAGGTATTAAAACAGAAAAAATTAAAATCTGCATTCTAGAAGTTACACTAATGAGGCAGTTGTATAAAAACCTTAGAGGTGACTCATGAACAGATTACATCTCACAGTTCCTCTTAGAGAAAACAGTGTGAGGCAGTTCCCTTACTTGCATATGCTAATTTTTTCAGCCTTTTTTTGTACATTCATGTGTGTGAGAACAAGAGTGAGCACAGGAGACATTGGCCACATTTGTTTTCCTACCCATCAGCTCCTTCTGCCAAAATACACCTTGCACAGTACTCAATTTCCATCTAATTTGACTGAGCAGAAGATGTTCCTACAAGCTGTGTGAGAACTAGCAGCTGGATAGAAGAGCCACCAAAACTAATTCCCACAGTTACAGTTTGCCTCTTCCATACCCTGAGATCAGCAGACTCACAGTTCATCATTTTCACACAGCTTTTTTGTTTTGTTAAGACACTCAACATATTTCATCTAAAACTCAACACTGGTTTCTCCTTTTTTAATTAAGAACTTACATCAAAAAACCCAGCCAACCCCTTGGGCACGACAGCAAAAGCTAGATCTGAATTCAGATACAGCCTTCACAAATGGACTGTTGTTGAAGAATTTTCTTATGGAATTCAGAAGAATTTTTAAGTACAATCAATGAAATCTATCCTTATTGGGACAATTTCCATTATGCTGCTAAATAACAGAATCAGTTTCAATTCTTCCATATACCTGGCATAAGATACCTACTCCTTTTTATTATAAATGTCTGAAAATGAGGCTAATCACTAAAACCACACTAAGAAGGCCAAGCTGTTGAAAAATTAAATCAAAACATCTTCAAATCCTTCATGAGAACTATGATTTAGATTTCCCAAGGTTCCAGCATGCAACATTTCCTATTAACTCCATGAGATCCTACTGAATTTGTCAAACACATTTTTTTTTCCTAGGAAATACTAGATACTACTCGTGTCTGCCTTTCAACATGACAACTTTGACTGGAAAACCTGCCCACTTATATCGTACCTATTTAAAAGCAGACATCAGAAATTCAATGAAATTGTGGAAGCAGCTATGTATCACGTTACTTTCCCTAAATAAAACTTCGTATTAGCAAATAATGTGCTTAAAGAACCTCAGAAAGTAATGAAATAAATGTGACACAGATGTTCACCAAAAAAAAAAAAGAGAACAAGAATGTTTTTACTTCATAGCAACCAAATAGGTCAAGCCATTTCCTTCTTCAGGCAAATCTCAGAGGACCACAAAACACATGGCTTTCCAGCAGATTTTGTATGTCTATCCCACTAAGAGGAAACGCTGCTGTCCAAAAAAATTTGCAATACTAAGTTTTCCCATGAAATTGTTGAAATTAAAAGAAGGAAGTCATATGCAATTAAAAGCCATTTGCTAGATGTTAAAATTATACAAATGACATGAACAAATAGACTCTTACTACTTCGTTCATACACCTTTCCTGTATAATATATTGCTCTAAAAGAATGCACAGTGAAGAAGTCAGAAATGCCAACAGCACATCTGTTCACACAACTTCTCTTTTGCTTTTATAAAACAAAGTAAAACACCACGTGTTCTCCACTTCCCTGGGATCCCTGCCTCACAGCTCTATACATTGACAGGTTTTCCCAACAATCCAGCTGCTAAGGATTTATTTTTATCCTCTGTGAAAGAAGCACACGGTCATTAGGTCCAAGCTCCTCACTAAAATTAGCGCTATCCTTTCGTACATGCTTAAGTACTTGAGAACTGCAGGGAGACAAAGTGAAGAAGAAATCATTAACTATCACATTACTTTAAAAAGAAGGGGAAAAAATCCATACAGATTCACTCAGTCGCCACAAAACGCTAACTTGTGCGCTGGCTGGTCCCACGCAGAAATCTACAGAAAATGTGATCCCATAATCAGATTAAATCAATTTGTGCATTCAAACAGGAAAATTAACATTGCATAGGAGAACATAACTTATTTCATTAGTATGTCAATACTCTTGCATTGCCCTTTCACAGCCATTTTTATTACAACTTCTTTACAGACTATTTTTTAAGAAGCAATAAATTCCAACATCTCACTATTTACTTGTCAATAACCACTGGGAATGCCAGCGTGTGTCCAAAGACATCAAAGAGAGGAAGTGGGTGGAAACAACATTAAGAGCTCTGTTTTAGACTCATTAAGCTTAAGATGACAATTACGCAATCTTAAGATGTCAAACAAGCCAACATTTTAGCTGGGACAGATGGTACTGGATCCAGAGCACACAGAGTATATGCTGTGAGTCATCAGTTTAAATACAATAGTTCCACTCAAATTTACAAATTTGGTTATCCAGAAACAAGACGTAGAGAAGAAGAGAGTGTTGAAGCAAGCACAGGATCCTGCAAATTTTCACCAAAAAAGTTGGAAGTAGAAAGATCATCTTCCAAATGCAAAAGCAAGTAAGACAGGAGGAGGAGGAGAGAACGGTCAAAGAG
>VZDJ01000076.1:6773959-6844203 GCA_008694505.1 Cyanoderma ruficeps | reverse complement strand
GAGAAAAAAAAAAAAAACAACCCAGCAAGATTTCAAAAAGAAAAATATAGTAAACAGTACTAGAGGCAGCTGGAAGTACAAAGAGGAGGAAGAGAATGTACTGAGTACAAGGGGTCAGGACAAGTGTGGAAAGGACCTAGGATAAACCTTGAGGAGGTGCTCTGAATTCAGAGAGACTGCAAACAGCGTGTTCAATGACTTCCAACAAGGAAAAGAGATGAGTGGTAGTTCAAATGTTGGCCTTGGAATCAAAGATGGGGTGTACAAAGAACCAGACTAAACCATTTTTGCATTGAGAGGGAAGAGAATGGGGTAAAAGATTGCAGCAGGTAGGATGGAGATACAGTTTAAGTGAAACATTTTAAAGCTTTTCAAACTTTTATTGGACTGGGAAAAGAGAGGCTTATAGGACAAAAAGATGTCAAGCAGAATCATGGAATGGTTTGGGTTGAAAGGGACCTCAAAGCTCTTTTCATTCTACTTCCCTGCCATGGGCAGGGACACCTTCCACTATCCCAGGTTGCTCCAAGCCCCAGTGTCCAACCTGGCCTTGGACTCTGCCAGGGATGGGGCAGCCACAGCTTCTCTGGGAAATCTGTGCTAGTGTCTCACCTCACTCATAATGAAAAATCTCTTCCTACAATCTAACCGAAATCCACTCTCAGTTTAAAGCCTTTACCCCTTGTCCTATCACCACACACCCTTGTAAAAAGAAGATGCAGGAAAGCAATTTTTTTTCATTTTACCATGAAAAAGCATTCAAAATCCTAAAAAGAAGAAGCGGAAGCAAGAAATATGATGGGATTGAAAAATCTGATGTGAACTGCAGAATATATCTTGAAAACCACAGCGATGTCTCACCTTCTGCAGCCCTTCAATTGGTGAAAGCTCTTGGAACTGCAGTGATATTAAAAGATTGCAACATCCATTTGGTAACTGTGGCCTACGGGGAGCCCACTTTCATGTGGCTATTATGGTGATTCCCAGCTGTTGTTCTACAAAATACACTCTGTTCCTGCCTGTAAATCCTACAGCTTTCTTTCCCAGCTGCAACAGTACAGACAGATGCTGTTGCAGGCACACTGCTCCCCTAAATCCACGGTGTGCTTACACTGCTGAGCATGTCACCAAATACCATTATGTAACAATACATCAAGTTTGGCAACCAACCGCCTCTGGAAACTATCAGCAAAAATTTCATGTTTTCTTCCAAGTCACAGCTAAAAATATCAAACATTAGGCTAAGAAAAACTTAACAAGTTACTGCAATTAACAAGCACATTTTTTGATACCACCAAAAATAACTAATATGTACAACATTATTGATAATGCTTTATTATTACATTTTTTACTGCAGTGGTAACAGATTAAACAGCTTTGGGCTAAAAATTAAGATCCTACTGAGCTGACAGGTAATCCGAAGAAATATGAGATTAGTTTAGCACAACAAAATATCTATTTAGCAAAAAAGAGACTTGCAGCTCTGCTGGCTGGCAAAAGAACACAAAAAACTAAATTACATAAATAGACTACCTCTGTATCTGCTCTTTTTCACTCCCTAGAACCAAGCTGAGTGCTCAGTCCAACACTCAGGTGCATTTTTATATTCTTGGGATTTCCCCAAAGTGCTATTTAAAACTACAAGCCCTCCTCTGAAAGACACTTGGGACAAGTTTTAAATAAAACTACTGGTACAAGTTATCCACTTTGATGAGTAGGGAGTGAAACGTATTTAACGTTCTTCTGTGCTAAAACACATTTGTTTATAATAAAAGAAACTCATAAAATAAGAAAACACACAGAATTAGTCTTAAATGCAAAGCAAATGTCTATAATCATGAGGAGGCCTCATGGCCTTTGGTATCTTTAAGGTTTACCTTTGAAAGATATTACAATGTGGAAAGAAGAGATCTGGCTGGTCATGTCTAAAATATGACTATATATTTTAATAAATTTTAAAGTTTTTTACTAATAAAAATCTGGGTCGTTTGTTATATTTAACAGCTTTTACCTATAAGTAGGTAACTGTTTTGCCCTGCAGAAGAACAGAAGTCATCCCGCTAAGTCTGGCTTGGCAGCAAATCCACTCTCCTGAGTCCTCTGTGCGACGATCTGGTCTCTTGGTGTCTCTCCTAATGAAGGACTGTCTACATTCTGTCCTCATCACAGACCCAACGTGCTACCTGGCACCATCGATGGCAAGCACAGCCAGCAACTAACAGAGCTTGGCAACCCAACCGCTCAATCCCAGAAGAGCTTCAACATTCAGAAACAAAGCACAAGAGTTTGGGGAACAGTAGGGAAACCCCAATGCCATAATTAGTGCTATAATGTGGTCTATTTGTCAATCAAAAGCAAGACTTTAACCTTCTGGCATGTCTGTTTAGAGCCCTTTGTAGAGACAGCATAAAACAAACATACAGAAGCTGGTAAGTACCCAGTCTTGCAGTCGTTTTCTATAGGAATGGCATAGAATTGGATTGGGGGACTGAAAAGCTGCTGGATGACTAGAGCAAAATTCAGAAAACAAACAGGAGCTCTATCCTGTGCCTACAGCACTGACTGTTTATACATTTTGACCTTTCACAGAGGATCACTCACGCACTGTGTGACCACACCAAGAGCACTATTGAACACCAGGGTGCCGGCCACTGGCACCGCCACCACCTAACTGTGAGCCTGTGAGAAAAGCCACTCAAACCACACAAGACATAGTTTTAAACCAAGTGGGGAGAGGGAGGAGGAGAAATTTCCTGGACTGAGCAAACCACAGAGATATTTTAATCACAACACAAAAGAAAGTTGAGCCAAACACCAACTGACTCGGATCATATCGCATCAATAATCCATGCACAGAGCCTCTGCTGAAATCAATGGGAGGCTTGTGTGGAAGTGGATTGTATAACATAAATGCACGGCCCTGTTTAGGACTCCACATACAAAAGAAAAGGAGGTACTGAGAACAATTCCCCTAATTAGCATTTCTCTTCCATCGACTGCTCCTAAGATAATAAATTCTAACTCTACACAGCTCTGTTTTCATTCACAGTTTTTATCAGAGGTGGCAAAACAACTGACCCCATTTAACAAATAAGAGAACTGAAGCATAGGATGCAAATCAAACTGAAGAGCAGCGCAGCAGGCAGAGCTGAACTGGGAATAGCAGCTTACCTTCTGAATCACACTTTAATGTCCTAGATATTTACATGCTTATCTAGTTCAAGTCTCTAATTAGGGTGACTCTGCGCAGCCCTTAAATAATTTTGCATACTTCCTAAAGCACCTGGGCACAGTGATGAACTCAGCTGTAAGAGCTTCCCACTCAATAATGGCAATTCTGTGAGGATTTACAATGTCCTGCAGAAGTTCAAAACACTGGCCTGCCCTGGTCAGGCTCCAAAGGGAGTCTCATTGCTCAGGTATCACAAGTCTCATTACTCAACACCAATAAAGTGTTTTAAAACAGGCTGTCGAATCCACGTGTTTCCTATCATCAAAGGAAAAAAAAAAAGGAGGGGAGGGGAAAAAAAACCCCAAACAAAATAACAACTTCCCAATTCATTAGCTAGAAGTGACCTAACTAATGCCGGTGTTCCAAACTGACAGCATCCCTAAGAAAAAGCGAGACTGGGTCTCTATTCAAGAATAAAGCGCAATACTTACAAGAAGTCAAAGTAAAATGCCATATACACCAATTGCAAAACAAAAATCCATTCTTATTTGTCTGTGAATGTTTTACAGTGAAGCCAAACATACACTATACTGTCGTTTGCCCCAAAAAAGTAACGTGTTTATTAAAGTGATATTAGTTTCACTTGCATGCTAGAGGTACAAATCTGGCTTCACATATAGAATCAACATTTAGCTAAATACGGACTGTGCTGTCCCCAGGTCCTGAGTATTCGCCCTCCCATGAAAATCCAACTTTTAAATGCTTAGCACCTTATGAAAGATCAATTCAGCAATATGTCCACTTTATAGTTTACGTTTTGCACATGCTTAAGTGGTATATTACACAGGGTTAGTGCAAGTAACAAGCATGTTCATTTCTCTTAACTACAGAGGCAAGTCCATAATACTGTGAAAATAACATATTTTGAGTTAAATGAGCTTTCTGCTCTTTACAATTACAGTGTTCAACTGCTTTGAATAATAACTTTTCAGGACTGGATTGCTTTGTCTTTTGCTTTCCTTTTTCAGATTCTTTTTTTTTTAAGAGTTAAGTCTATCACTGTCAAAACAAGCAGAAATGCCTGCTGAGAAATGGCCACATTTCCAACCCACTGCTCGAAGAATTATTTTTCTGATTCATCACAGCATTATTTTTTCAAGTTGTCAAAACAAAAACCACACCCTCATGATTTCCGAGTTCTGGGTAATTATATTTGGAATTAGCAAGTACCGCGCAACTATTAATCATACAATGCTTAGCCCTTACTTTACCTATTTAGAGATCAGCCAATGCATTTAAAGGCCGCCTGTTTAGCATTTGGTTTGAGATATACCCTCATCGCTCCATTCTGCACCACCACAGACACACTGAATACAGGGCAGCCCATGCAGTCGATCCCTCTGCCTCAGGGCAGGATCAGCTCCTGCTCAGCCACCATTATCGCTGATGATACACAAGAACTGGTTATTTCAGGCTGCAGCTTTACACACGCACTCACAAAACACATTATAAATTAAAGGAGGGAAGTGTGTGGCACGTCTGCAGTGCCTTAAACTGGGGCAGCGCGTAAGCCGGTCTCCGAAAGGTAAAAAATACAAATAAAAGCTTCCCCAACATGTGAGTCCGGATTTTCTAAAAGTAGGATCTGGCAAGGTTAACGCCACTGCCTTTGGAAACTGTTCACCTTGTTTAAACTGGCTGAACCACCCCGTGATTATCACGGAGCCTCCATTAAGATGACATACGCAAACAGAACCCTCGCAGAGCTTAATTACTCTTTTCTCCGCTCCTACACCGCCAGACGCGTACTTTTTCATATGTTGCCCCTTCCCCTCTCGCAGCGCAGGAGCAGCTGCAGCAGCGAGCACGGGGCTGTCACGGCGGCGGGGTCGGGACCCGCCTGCCCTGCCCTGCCGCCCCCGGGAGTGCCCGGACCCGCCGCGCCCCCGCCAGACCCTGCCCGAGCACGGGACACAGAGCCCCCATTGTGGCCCGGCCCCCGCCCGCCAGCCCGCCTGGGCACTGCTCGGCAGCGCCGATACAGCGGCTCGGCCCGGGGGCGCCGGGCAGGACGGGGCAACACCGGCGGCAGGGGCCGCGGCCGCAGCAGCTCTCAGGGGCTCCTGGCGTCCTGCGGCCCGCAGCGCCGGCTGAGGGGCCGCGTTCCCCCCGCACGAGCTCCGCACTCACCGCCGCCACCTCCACCACCCTCTTCGTCCATGTTGGGACCGCGGGCTGGGCGCTCCGCGGCGGCCGCGGCTCAGGGAGGCCCGGGGCTCCTTCCACTCGCTCGGCGCCTCGCGGCGACTCCTGCTCCTTCTCTTCTTCTTCCTTCTACTCCTTCTCTTCTTCTTCCTTCTCCTCCTCCGCTGCTGCTGCTGCTGCTGCTACTACTACCACCGCCGCCGCTCTCTGCGGCGGCACTCTGCCGCCCCGTCCCTCCCCGCCCAACCCAGCCTCAGCCCCAGCAGCCACCACCGCCTCGGCCCAGCCGCCCGCCCCTCTCATGTGACCCGCGGGGGGCGGAGGGGAGGCGGCCCCGCCCGACCCCTCCGCTGCCACCCCCGCGCCGCAGGGTCGCGGCCGGCGCCGCTCTGCCCGTCCCCTCAGCACCGCGGCCAAGCCGTGCTGCGACTGGAGCATGTCTCCCTCCCGCCTGCCCTTTGCGGTGTTCCCTTCCCGGCAGGTCCCGCACGGCGCGGCCCCGCAGCGCCGAGGCCCCTCAAGCGACTTCCCCGGGGGCTGTCGGGGGTCACCCGGGCGGTCGGGAGCGAGAGGAGCCTGGGCCGAGTCACTTGGGCTCGTGCCTGCTCGGGTCATGTTTTGGGGTCTGCAAGACTCAGAAAATGTCTGCACAGCCCCTGACTCTTCTGTGGAGGTCTATAGACTCTTTGGGGCGTTATAAAGGGAAGCGGGGGGAAAGCGGGAGGAGAATGGAAGGTGAGGGCTGAGCTGGCCTGAAGCAGCGTAGTGAAGGGGGACCAGGTGAGTTGAAGTCTCTGGAAAAGAGCCCGAGACATATGATTTTTCTGCATGTTATCTGCTGATTCTTGCTTGCTGCTTGTTCTTGGGTCCGGTGCTGGGTGTTCCCCTTGCCAGAGGGCCATGGAGAGCCTGGTGTAGAAATGGTACTGTGCCCCATGGGCGATGCAAGGGTTTGTGTTGGTGAGCGTTGTCTGTGGATAACAGAAAGGACTCTCCTTACTTTCCTAGGAGCCAGAGCATCTGTGGGATTTCTTTAGTCTTCAGTAAAGAGCTTCAGTGAGTTACCTACCATGGGAGTCAGAATATCAGCAGCCTCCAGTCTGAAAAGGTAAGCAGAAGTGTACTGGCGCACATCATTCTTCCTTCCTTCCTTCCTTCCTTCCTTCCTTCCTTGGCACCGCCTCTTATTATTTTTTAAAAACTGTTCGTGTCAAAATTCTATTCAGAAGGGAAGCTGTGGGAGGAAAGGGTCAGCCAACAGGAAAATATCGGGTTTTTCGTTTTCCTTTTGTAGACTGGCATGGGACAGAACACTGTCTAGGAAGCTGTGTCAGGAGCACTCACCTCTTGACACTGCTGCTTATAGGTGGTTATTAGAGCCCATTTTGCTGAGAGCTGAGGTTTGGCTCTGACAGCTGCTCTGGTGACAAAGTGTTTTACCTCATCTAAAAATCATAAACCTTTAAAACACTCCCCTTTGTCTTTCATATTTGAAATTAAATATTGTTAAAAGTTTAGTAAGTTAGTTATAAAAAGAATACGATTACATAAAACAGAAGCATCACCTTGGTAAGAGATTTATTTTGAAATTATGTCTGTAAAGTGCCATTACAGGATGGTTTAAAATAAATCTTAATGCAGATGAACTGACAGTGGGCTCTGAATATTTTTGTACACTGAGCAAACTGTTCATTTACATTAGTGGGGAATCTGCTTCATGAGAAAAATTCTAATTTTATAATCAATCACAGATTGTTTGCTTTCATTTAATTTATGTTGTTTTACACCTTATATAAAGTATATGCTTTTATGTTCATGTTTCTGTTTATCTCACTTCCTCCCTTGTTTCCTTCCTTCCTTGTTACAAGGAAAATTCTAGTCCAAAATAAAAAAGCCTAATCACTAACCCTAATAGCAGGGGAGAGTGAAGTGTGGAGAACAGTCCTCCTCCCACCCACTCAGTGTAAAATTCCTGTTGAATAAATGGAAGCAATACTGGTTCTAAAACTCTCCAAATTAATAGCAAAGAGAAAAATTGTTTTGTGAGAGAAGGAAGATATGAGAAATTGCTGTCCTAGTTACAAGTGACCAGTTGCAATATTTTATAGAAACTTTTTGGTGAAATCCAGTTCCAAACTCATGAAATATGGAAAATATTCTTTATTATACCTTTATTATTAACTTGAACAGGAAAAAATTCAGTATTTTGCTGAATATATATCTTACTGTGTCAGAATTCTGAAATATATGTCATTTAATACCGTCTCAAGAAGAATCTGTTCTTTCCAGTCCTGCTTTAGTAGGATGACTTATTGATGATACATAGTACAAAAGAGTACTGAAATTACAGTGTTCTCTCTAAGGCCATGTGTCTCTGAAAGGATGGCAGGTATTCCTTAAAACATTTTCATTCATGCTGTGTATATCATAAATAGACTTACTTTTGCATGGGCCTGATCCTACAAGTGTTCTAAGCATAAAACTGTTAATTCTGTGTACAAGGTGGACAAAGCTGTTCAATCTGTAGCTGAGAGGTGTCACAGAAACTTTTAAGATCAAACCTTTCGCCCTGTTGCCTCATTTTCCTGTGTGTAAAGTAAAGCTCATGTCTGGCTGTAAACCTAACTAGGTCAGGAGTAGATTTTTTGAAAATGTGTAAAATCAAGTAAAGAATTACAGTCACAGTTCTACATCGTAGCTGTAGCAGTTCTGCCACAGCAGAACTCCTCCCTGGTTTTTGGCAATTTAACAGTAACAACACTGCTATCATTAAATACAGGGTAGTTTCTTACCAACAAAGATAGCAGAAGCAGTGCAGGTTGCAATCATAGCAAATTCCAAGACAAACTCCAATAAATAATTTTCTGCTCATGTGAATAATTTTGTCGCATCTACTTCATTTTCTGGAATTTTGATCATTCTTCTGTTTTGAAGTACATAAGAATTTTAATTTTTTTCTTCATTATTGACTCTTTCAATCAACAGCTTTCTCAGGATTGGGTGATTTTTTTTTCCCCTTCTTGCAGTGTCTTCTATAGTCTTAGGTCTGTTTTTACAACCAGTATGTTTTGCCAGTTTCATATCCATGAGTCTAACCTTCTGTGTTGGAAGAGCTTCATGGTCTGTCATTCATGTAAATAATAGTCTAATAGCAGGTCTTTTGAAATTAATTTTAGTGGAAAATTGGGCTTTCTCCAAAACCTGCTGTTGGCAGGGTTGATTCCTCAATGATAAATGTGGTTACTTGCTGAATTTTCAGGTAATATACTTTGTTTATTTTTTTGTCCCACTTTGGATAGTTCAGTAACTGTTCTGATTCAGTTTCCACTAAGAAGTAATTTATCATGTCATTTTTCATTTTAAGAGTTGAAGAGCACATCTGTTATGGCATTTGTCCCTATACAGAGAGTCAGTGAAGACAACTGAAACCCTTACAGCACATTTTTGTGGTCTATAAAGCTCATTAAATATTAAGCCATTTCTGTGGGTTTTGGTTTGAACCAGATTCCAAAAGCAGTGAATGAAAATAAAAATTTTACTATTATAGATTTCATAAAGTTTTTATTTCTAATCAAAAGCATGAGCTCTGAGGATGTTCATACATGGATAATATAATTGCATTCAAGTATAAGAAATAAAATAATGAATTTTCTCAATGCAGAAAGAAAAACTCACCGTTGGGCCGTCAGACTGGATGTCATTGTCAGCCACAGGGAGATGGAATAATGCTCCTTACTGTTGGAAGGAAGACTCTCTGAAATCTTACTTAAGGAGGGAGTCACCTCCATGCAGGTATTCCCATTTCTTATGTAAGCAAGACATCACTAATTTGCAAGTCTGGCTTAGTGTGCTTTCTGTTAGATTTGGTAAGATGGGTAGCTACCTTGAAGGAAAACAGTTAATCTTAGAGATGTGGACATCTGTATAATCTTAATAATACATTCTTAGAGAATATAGATCTATACCAAAAATATAGATACATCTTAAACAATACAGATGTTGTGCAGTATTTTATAATCTAGAATCGATTGGTTGATTTTACAACTTGCTCTCCCATTTTTAGAAAAATGGTGCAAGCACTGCATTTCCTAAAACAGTATCTTATTGGTAGAATCACTGTCATTGATACCCAGCCATCGTATTAAAGAATACTTTTGTTTCAAATCTAGACAATCAAAAAGTTTTTATTTTTTAAGAAATATTGGTTAATACTACTTTCCATGCAGGAAAGTCTTAGTCCATCAGCATGTGTTTTTTCCCCCTTTTTTTTTTTTTTTTTNNNNTTTTTTTTTTTTTTTTTAATTTATCAGTACTTGAATAATCTGGTATTCTTAAACCCCTCGGGCAAACTCTTTGACTTCCTCTGCCTGGCAGATGGGTTTTAGCCATGTATTGTTTCTTAAAATGTTTATGTTGTCACACTTATCATATTTTTCTCAGCTGGAAAAACATTTTTGTAGAAAATCCTGTTTGCTGGTTGTCACAAAGGTTTCAAAAGTGCTTGTACCTTTCATTCAGGCCAAAAAAAATTTTACATGCAGGTATTTTATATTGCTTTGGGGAACATCAAAGCTAAAGCTTTGCAAGTAAAACATCTTTTATGAATGGTGCTTTTTCATATGGATAGGAAGCTAGTTCCATTGAAATAGTCAAAACTCCCAAGAACAAATACACCTCTCTTCTAAGGATTTTGAGGGGTTTCTCTCAAATTAACTTTGAAATCATATCCTGAATTTTATTTGCAGCTTCTTTGAAATTCCTGTTCTTGACACATTTGAGAGTTTGTGGTTTTTTAGGATTTCTAAATGAGCTTTATCTACTTCTAGCATCAAATATTACTGGTTTTGGAAGGCAGTGCTTGTTTCCATTGTGTAACACTGATAGGGCCACTTGTGAGTCATTGAGGAAAAAACACCAGAATGTCCCAGTGAGGAAAACAAAATCCATCAAAATTTGCAAAGGTACACCACTTCTCTAATGCTTCTAATCTGAAATACATTTTGCATTAGAACTTGTTATACCTGTATTAATTATGCACAGTACTAGACACATGCAGGATGCTTTCTAGCATGAAAGCTGGGCCTAAAATAACAGAAAAAGAGGACTTGGATTCAAAGGACATGGGCTGAAACAGATCATGAATGGAATTTTGCATGAAGCTTGAGAGAGTTTTTATATCTGACCAAAGTGAAAGAACTTGATGTAAATTAATTCTCAAAAGAGAGTGTGCTGATTAAGGCCAGACTGTTCCCACCCTGAGAAGTAGCCACAGTCTGAATTCCCCTCTGCTGGCTGACTCCAGCTTGGCATGGTTAGATATATTCTCACAGACCACTCTCCAGTCTCACCAAGGCCTGGGAATTTAAAATTCCTAATTCATCCTACAGTGGGAGCTGCAGCTGGGCTGCAAACCATGCATGAGTCCTGCTCTGGCTGCATGCACATGGCAGCAGCTGATGGATGGGAGCCCCCACAGTTCCTTCTCCCTGCCTGGAGAAGCCTCCTCAGCCACATCCCAGTGTACCAGGGCTGACATCCCCTGGCACAGGTGGCAGCCAAGTGACAAGCTGTACTTGTTCATGACACACAGAAGGGTCACACCAGGTGCTCTTGTTGATTCAGCAGTGAGTGAAATGCAATGGCATATCTTCACATGAGCTGGCTCAAATCTTGCTGCTGGCTAGTCAGCAGTGCACAAATCTGGGTTTAATAAATATGGAACCATAAATTCAGACAGGAGCAGGAACTGGCAACTAATGATTTTGACTTATTGTGGCCTCTGAGCTGTTTGTGCAGCTGTTCATGAAGCCACGCTGTAAATCAAATCACTCAATCCAGATTTTTAAAGTTCTGTCTAATCTAATCATTTTTAACCAGAATTGCTCCATTGATTAAATTCATGCTCTGGACCCACAAACAGTTGCATTGGCACAATTGTAGCACTGGTAAACCATGACACACAGATGGTGTGGAAGGGAAGGAAGGGAGGCTGCTGGATTGTAAGTTTGTCTGTGGGGACAATATCATTGCATAATTATAACCTTATTCCGAACCACAGAGTCTCCATCAATTTCACTTCCTGATCCCTCATGCTCAGCCCGTCTCAAGCTGAGCCTATACTCAAGCTTATATCCTTGTTACGTCTCATCTGTGCAATCCTAGATCATCTAATGATGATAAATTGATCAAGATTAAATATGAACATGTAATAATTGCATTTCTCTCAATGTTAGCGAGCTGTGAGTTACAGTATTTGGACCAAGCTTTATCCTGGCTTCTTACTGGCAGCAGGAGGACAGATGCTATCAACTCTAACATAAAACCATCAGGAGGAAAACCACTCACCAGTCCTTGTTTTTGAGGGTTTTGGGTTTTAAATAACTTTGTACTGCCAGGTTGAATTTGTACAAAGAATTTCATGCCACATTGCCATCCAAAAATTGAATTTATTGCATCGTGAAATTACAATTATATACTGCTGAGAGTAGGCTTCCAGCTTCTGTCATAGGCTATTTTTGAATATACCTGTTGAGTCTAGGTGAAAGGGGATGATTTTTCATTAAAAGGTGACGTGTAATATTTTAAATTCTTACGGTCTCTAGCCAGGAAAGGTCCCTGTTTATTGCAGCTGGTGCAGTTAAAATAAACACATGGGTCTTAGGCAGAAAAACATTACTTAAATCCTTACCCCCTCTCATGGTTTATGTACTGTTCTATACCTTTCATATCCTCACAGATGTAAGAATAATCCCATACACATCTATACCAAACGAAAAGGTTTTGGCATTTTCTTACCATAATTAAAGTGCACTTTCAATTTAAAAAGCAGATCCTGCCTTAACTGTTTTTCCCCTGCTGTATTTCTCTTTATAGTCTTAAAGAAAGAAAAACTCACCAGGTACAAGAATATGTTAAGCAAGGGAGAGTTGAAGTTAAAACTTGGCAAGAGCTAAAACAAAGAATTTTTCCAAGGAAATGGAGGAGACAGGTCAAATTAATTCCTTATGTAACTCCATTTACCTCAGTACAGTTACAGGAAGGATGAATGTGGTACCTTATACCTCTGTGGTCAGAAAAAGATATCTGTGATCTCAATCAGCACAGTAAAAAATAATAATTCTTAAGAAACAAAATTGTAATTTAAGTCTGGTAGAACTGCTCTTGTTATTTTTAGTCTATTAATATGATTGTAAAAGAACAATAGGTCAGCAGAACAACAAAAAAAGGTCTTCATGAAAATATTAGCACATGATGATTTGTAGCTTACATCCTTGGTAACATTTTTTTGTGGGAAGGAGGAATTCATGACAGACTGCTAAAATGGGCAGGATCAGCAGGGACAGTTTCTCTTTCTTGTGGGTTCCAGAAGCTTTTCTCCAGTTTGCTGCATTGCAACTTCAACTTTTTCCCTCCAACCTCATCCTTCTCCTCTGACCACCCCTAATTCATATTCTTCTTTCTCACAAGATTGTTCAGGTTCCACTGTGTGTGCAGGGGTCTCTGTGGCTTCTCTTCACTGATGAGTTTTTTTAGATTTTTCTCCTCAGACAGAAATATGCAGCCCCTTGGGACAGATAAAGGAGAGATGTTTGGCCTCCACCATAACTTCTTTTCGGATTTTAAATTTCAATATGTTTAAATTTGAGATGCTTTAAAATAATGCAAATTCACTGTGAGAGCCCAGCCTTCATCTGCCAATTAGTAGTACTAAAGTGTAGCTCTACCCAGAGATTACTTCCATTTTAAAACCTTATTATGAAACATCATCCTTGCCTCTCCACCCCACTGCCAAATTCAGGAAATACTTTTAATATCAATGTTAAGATCTTTTAATACTGTAACATTAAAGCATTCATATAGTGTATTAGTGCAATGAAATTTAAGTCAACAGTCTGTCTTTTTTATCCTTACCAACTTGCAACTATCAGTTTTAATACAGAGGAAAGTGTCTGTGTATACAAGCATATAAAAGATGTGAAAATACAAAGGCATTTATTGAAAACAGACAAAACCAGGAAGATGATAAAATAGCAGAAGGAAGTGGCCTCACATATAAAAACTTTTGCTTTGTATAGCAGAATTTATCACTAAAAGCTCCGTCTGGCAGATTGCCATGCTTTGGACTAAACAAGGAATGAAACATAAAAAAAAAAATTTACTTAGTGTACAAAACACAATAGAAACAATCATGTCTTACAAAGTAATGGAATTAAACATTTTTTATTTCCTTTTAAAGTGGTTCTTTAAAAGTTTCATTATATTTTCAAATAGCAGAAATCTCATTTGCACAGCTCTCCTGTTAAGGATGTCTGCATCCATCAGGTGTGCCATTCAGCAGGGTATGTGAAATTCCCCAAATATCCAAAATGAAACAATGATGGTGAAGCTGTATTTTCAAAAGAGTTAATTTTATTTCAAAATAGTGGAACCATTAAAGCATATTTTATAAAAAGTTATTCACTTTACTGCAGTTTTAATGCGAAAAGCTGCTGAAGTAAATGTGGACTGCTCAACGTTTTCACACTGGATAAAGAATATATATTTTAAATAGACTGTGTTCTCCATTTTTTTATGTTTGTGGGGAAAAAATTGAAAGCATTGGGGAATAACAGTACAGTTAAGCCTGAAAGACTTTGACATAGCAGTCTTTGAAATCTGCTGTTGATGGAGAACACGTCAAAAGCAGGAGAATCTGGGATACTTAGTTCAGTTATTTTACCAGCTGAGAACAAATGAATTATTTTCTGCAAGGATGTTCTTCCCCCTTGCCTGCTAAGGCCTGCATTCTGGTATTCCTGCTGGAAGTGGTATCCAGTAGAACATGGATAATGAGCACAGCTAAATTCTCATGACTAACAAAATCCTGCCCTTGCTCTCTACTCTGAAAGGCTTTGCCAGAGCTCAGCAGTTAAGAAAGACTCCGAACCTGAAAAACAAGATGGCAGATAACTACAATTAAAACAAACAGATAATTTTTTCAACATCTTAATCACATTTGCAAGATAAATACACTGCCAAGTACTAGTTATGTTCTTAAATATTGTCTCATTCACAGTTAAAACCCTTTCATCTTGTTGACAAGAGTGGTTATCTCCTCCATACATTAAATCATTTCATGAAGTATTTTACGTGTTTCTTATACTTGAATCTCCAGTGTCCTGATTGCTTCTGTGGAATTTCCATATTTTCTCTCTACAAAATACAGTTGCCTGGCAGTTCTTTTTCTAGCTGCTGCTTTTTCCTGAAATGGTTTGGACTTCCTGCATAGTTTGTACAAAGCTTTCCCTTCTATAAATGTCATTTTAATTTTGTTTTATTAAAGCTGGGATATTCTGATACGAGTTAAAAAGGGATAAATTCTTCAGATTCTTCAACTAAAATAATGAAATGCTGCCTTGAACGTATTAGAAATGAGACAATAATATTTTTATTAGATTACGAAACTGCAGGTAATGATAAATAATAAATGCAGATAAATCAGTATTCTTAGAAATCTAAACTGCTAATCAATAAAAGATGTTATTCCAGAATGCTGACCATAGGCAACAGGAGTGATTAAAGCAATATCTTTATCACAGTGGGATTTTGGAAGGTCTGTATTAATTCCAGAATAACACAACAGCAAAGAAAGGTGTGCCTTTACCATGCTTTTACCATTTCATAAACTGGAATTCCGAGGAGATTTCTCTTAGAAGACCATCGATTATGTTTATTATTATAATTGTCAGATGGTAAATTCTCTTTTTTTTTCAAGGTAATACACTTAAAGATGGCTGTTCTTTGAAGAGTACAGTATTTGGAATGTATGCAGTGAATTTCAAGGCCCTTCAGGAACATGATTTTGTCTCAAATTGAATAGCTGGGAAGATTGACATTGACTCTGCTGTGTGTAGGGCTGCACTTTTAACCCAGGCTAAATGTAATGATATTCCCATAAATCACCAAGTCCAGGCATTGTAGCTCAGCTCACACAGGCAGATCCTGAGCTCCAGAGCTCTGATTAAGTCAACAGGGCTAGACATCAGTACTGATCTTGTGTGATTGGATTACAGGATTGGANTAAGGTGCATGTAGGGCTGGAAGGACAACAGAAATACCTCTGGGGCAATAATAGTAAAAGTGGGATTTACCTTTTTCACAAAAAGGTTCTATAATATTTGTGCTTTTTTATTTCCTCTGAGCCCTTTTCCAGTCCTTAGTTAACCCCACCCTCCCTGTGTGATCTGAACTACTTGACAGTTCCTGTTATAAAAGAAAATCATACCTAGGTTGCTTCCTGTCTCAAGTTTTAATTTGTACCTTCTCATCCCATGTTTCTGGCAAAACAACCTATCAAATTAAACCAAGAATATGTTCAAAACACTTTGTTTTAGTTGGTTGGTCTTTCTGGTTTTTTTCTCCATGAGTTTATTCCTTGCCTCTCAGGTTTGTATCTTAGGTTGAGCGCAGTCATCTTGTGTATCACATTATTTTACCATGGCTAGAATATGTGCTAGGAGGCAGAAGACTCCTCCCAGGCAGATCAGCTGCTGAATTTAACAAGCACATGTGAACAACAAAGGTTAACCAGAAATATTTTCACTTATAAAATTGTCCTTTTATACTAACTATAGAACAATAGCCATATACAAAATGGAATCAAACCTTTGGACAGTGCTGTTTCAATAGGGGCCTTCAGAAAAACCACTTCCTATGTGATGAAAGAGAAACTGCTCGAAAATCCTTTCAGGAATACCTACAACTTCTTATGGATACCTAATCAAAACACATTAGAATTAACTGTAAATTGAGCAAGTAGCAGAAAAAGCTTGATGAACTGACTGTAACAAAATATCCAGTGATGAAAAGCTCTGCAGACTTCTGCTTGCCAGCATTGGCAAGTAAGTAGTTTGGCTAAATAGAAGGAAAGCAGAAGATACAGCTATCAACTGCAAACGGATGATTATAAAGCAGAAAGAAAATGTGAGGAAGAGCTCTGAAAATTATGATTGACAGTGACAACACAGACCAGACAGCTTTTATTTTAAGCAACAGATTGTTGGGAACATACACCATATATCAAAGTGAAGGACTTGAAACCTGCTGTAGTCTGTACAGATGTTCTCACTCAGAAAGCAGCTAGAGGGAACAGAAGATAAAAGAAGGCTGTCCAACTTCAAAAAAGGTTTGAATTTTCATTCTGTTTTGACAAGTTTTTGTGCTAGTCTCTGATTTTCAGTGTGATAGAAAATTCAGCATCTACAAACCTGACCTAAAGTGAGAAACACCTGAAGGGGTATAAGCAAACCCTTAAGAAGGTGCTATACAACATCATGAAATATTTTCTGTTGTTTTAATCTTAAATGCTTTTATATTGAAGGAGGCAGAAATTGGAAATGCTGTAACCGTTGTAGCTCTGGAGCAGGTCCTACGTGCTTGCAGTCAGCATGCAGTACCTGGAATGCAGGGCTAAGATCTGAGAGGCCATTTAGAAATCCCTGCTGCAGAAAAGAGTTTTTTATGATACAAACCAAGACAGGATTACTGAGCTCAGAAGGGTTATTTGTGAATAACTTCTAGCTAAAGTGATTAAGGGCTTCAGCCACTAGCCCCAGAAAAAAAACAACAAAGAGCATCAAAAACATCCTGCTTGTCATTGCTGCTGGCTTTTTGTTCAGTGAGCAAGAGGTCTCTGTTGGTTTTGGTCCTTTGCCCATGAGGACACTTTTAACAAAACATAATACTTGAAAGAATTCCAAAATGTGTTTGTTTGTTTGTTTTTCTTTTCTTTGAACTACGAGGTTAAAGATAAATAAAGGAGTATTTTGATATGTCTAAAAAATGCTTGTGGTAACAAATAGACAAAGCACTTCCTAACCTTCAGGACTTACAAGTGTACTTTATAAACATGCCACAGTTCTTGATAACAAAACCCCCATCCAGTACTTACATTTTTTAATGTAAGGTAAAGCACTCCATCCTCTTTCAAAAAAATCATCTCTCTAAGAAATGTGAGTATCTTCAACAGAATCTTTGGTACTTATATTTGGTTTAAGGTTTTGGGTTTTTTAAATTTTAAGCTGCTATAATATCTGCCAGAAAAAGGAAGAGCCAAGAAATGTACTGAAAAGATAAATGTGATGAGTGTAAATTGGTAAGAGGTTCCTCTGGCAATCTCAGATTTGCAGAGAGGAAATTTGGGCTCCTGTACAGATGAGTTGCTCTTACAGAATTTTACAGTATGAGATGAACAAAGAGACTACCACAAAGTCATAGGCCACCAACTTAAATCCAACTTCAAAGCATTTCCGATCCTAATAGGAAGGGATTTGGATATGCACAGAGTAGCATGTCTATTTCTGAGTTTCTTTGCAAAAATATTCAGAGTTCCTTAACATTGCCCATTGCAGGTGTCATGCCCAATTATATAAATGTGCGTAAAACTACTGATAAACCACCTGAAAGTGATGACAATATGAGTAATTAAGGCTGTATCACATCACTGTCACAGTGGGTGGCTGGAACATCGTGGACAGACAGATTACAATTTACTACTTCAGGATCTGCCATGGAAATTCCAAAAGCCATGAGGAACCTACAGTGATGTGCAGGGAGCAATGATAGCACTTTCTTAGCCATGGAGGTCAAACCACATGCCAAAACTTTATAGAACTTTACTAGATTTATTATATTCATTTTTTTCCTCTCTCCTTTTTTTCTGTTTAAATGCTTGTTTTGAGGGACAATATGATCTCAGCATTCATCATTAAGAAAAAAGTACACATTAATTTTGTACTCAGAGTATCAGCCTTTTCTTCAGGGTTGCCAGTACCAATTATTTTCAGAATACAGCCCATAAGAATAACATTCTTCCTCAAATCTATCACTTGTGGCAGCAAGGGACCTCCAGACCAAACAAAAACTAAGTTTTTTGAGTCTAGAATCAAAAAGTCACCTACCTGATAGCAGCTTTCAGAAGAGAGATCTCTGAAGGGTGAGTGGCTCCTGTTTTAATATGTTTTTTAATATTCAACATTTAGCAGAGGATACATGTTTATTCTACTCCCTTAATGGGAAAATTTCATTCAGCAAAAACAAAAGCTCTGGGATATCTGTTAATATGGTGATTTTAACGTGCAGAGAAGCACCCAGCAATGTTTATCCTAGATAATGTAAGAGAGTTGCTATGGCCATTACATGGATTTACCATGGTTTGCTTTCCCCTTTAAAGTGAAGCTGTGCTATTAGATTGGAGCTAATTAGTTAGGAAATACCTTGGAACTACTTTGATAGTAACTGGTTTCTTAAAAGCTTCTCACTTAAAAAAAAAGTGTGGAAAAAGAATGCCCATTAATGAATACTGGTGGCTAAAATCATTAAACTAGCCTTGAGTTCAAATACCCGATTTCCAACATCAGGTATAAGCCCTGAGCCCTTTTATTCTCTCAGAGGTTTTAAATTTGTTTGGTTTCTGTAAATGCACATCTCTCAAACTGTACCCCTGGAAAAGCCACTCCCTGTCTGACTTCACAGTGTCAGAAACACAATCTCTTCAAGTACATCTGTACAATTTATACAGTGAAAAAATTGGAATGAGAAGCACCAAAACTACCTCTCGTCTTTTAAAAAAAGATTTTTATTTCTTTTTAAATACCTTGACAAAACCCATCCATCGGTACTCTGAGTTCAGTTGTAAACAGTTACAATACATTACCGCTGTGTATTGATTTTGTACATTGACCTATTTGCAGTGACAATCCATAAGACGAGGCAAACTGAAATGCACTGTACTAAGATGTACTAACAATGCCATAACTGAAAATACTCCCAAGACTGATGTGTAACTCCCTCCTGTGGTATGAGTGAGCAGCTTCGCAGTCAACAGCTTCTGGCAGCTTGAGGAGCACTCCCGATATTCCAAAGTCTCTATTCAGGTTTGAAGTCTACTGTGGAAACTTCTCTCCCAAGTTAAAAGTCTCACAATACATTTTAAAAATACATACAAAGTTGTAAACATATTTCTCTGGAAAAAAAGAAAAAATGGTTTGTGCCAGCCTCCACCTCTCATGTTGCAATAAAAAAATAATTAAAAAAAATAGGGCCAAAGACAAAGGCCATAGGCAATTTTTTTTCTGCAGGGGTAACATCACAGTTTACAGGAAGTAGTGAGTATCAGCATTGAAAATTAGTCACCATCAGGTAGCAGAACCCATTTTCAAGAAATTGTTTCACTTCAAGTGATGAATCAGGCACTAAATATTTGATTTCCCTAGTTTTAAGAACAAAAGCTTAGATTACATTTAGGTATTAGGCTCGATAAAAGCTAAAATTGACTACAAACAGAAAATTAAACACTGATACTTTTGCAAGTTTGGGTTTTGACCACTTTTTCTTTCAGGCTTATACTGATCTTCCACGAAGAAGGAAAGAATTTGCAAAACAGACTGTACATACATAGAGATCACACAAATAAAATTGATCTTTTCAGAGCAGATCTGCTTTGTGGAAGTCCCTCTGGTAATTTTCTAAAATGTTTTAGCTCTTAAATCTATTTAAAAGACTAAGGTATTTGAGATTTTGGGACGCAGTAGAAGGTTAATTTCAAAGTACAATTGGATTTGCTTTTACCAGTGCAGGTTGGTAAAGGATAGCATTCTAGGACTTCTGTATTTATTACTCTTGTTTTCACACTGTCAGGAGATTGGTATCTGTGACCTTGTAATTTAAATATGACAGTTGATAATAAATATTAGTATTTTCACAAGCAACATTTGGTTTATTTTAAAGTTTATCAAGTGCAGCTCTTCCTTGAAGATTAGAGGCTCTGCAGTCTAAAAAGGGTTCTCCCCCCACCCCAGTTACTGGCTGTGCATCACAGAAACAAGTGGCAGAACACATTTTATTCTGTGCAAAAAAAAAAAAAAAGTTTCAAAATATTCATGTGAATGTACTCTTTCATTTTTTGAAAGGTTACTCTTAAGTTCTAACCTTAATGTATTTTGTAAGCCCCAAATTCTAGCTGCAATTCTCAGCTGTCAGAGGTACCACATACTCAAATTAAATACTGGATTTTAATTAAAGCAGCTGTTTTGAAGAGAAAAAAAGAAGTATGTCACATTGACTGCATACTGCTCTGTCAGTTATACCACCTGTCATGCACCCTAATGAGAGACTATGGACCCTTATATCTCTACATGTTTTCTGTCAATTTGTTGTGCATAATTAATTACAGGACAACGTTTCTGAGGTGGAACAAAATATCACCATATGCTTATGCTGAGAAATTATAGGGAGAGAAATATATGCATGACCAGGCCATAAAAACAAAAGGAGCAACCTGACAATAAGATTATATATTAGGAGAGTACATGCAGGCTTGCTTCTTCCAAAAATTAAATGTGTATACCTATAAGGGGCAAAGGTGGAGAGAAGGAGAAAGGAAGCAAACTTTGGCAAGCTTTAAGAAAGTGCTGTCCTTATAGTCCTAATAATAACTTTTAAAAAAAAAGAGAAATAAACCACAAACAAACAAAGAACAAACCACCAAACCTCAAACAACAGCAAAACCAAACCCAACACTGAAAAAGCAAAAGGCTAAAAGATGTCTACAGCTAGAACTGTCCCCTGTGCAGGATGATGCAGACACACGACTGCTGAGATTGCACTGGCTAAAACCACACGGAGAAGTAACACCACCATCTCTACTGCATTTTGCACTGCAACATCAGAAAGTAAATAAGCATTTGCATAAGCATCCCAACATCATACTGTGGTAAAACACTTCTTATCTACATGCAGAGCTCTGTGCACACACATTTTAAAGTATATTTTCTTTTCAAAGCAGTACACCATATAGTAAATTTTCACTCAAGTGTAACTACTAGGAAATTCTCTAAATATTGAGTATTTTTTATTTCTTTTCTAATGGCAGAATTAAAACTTTGCTATGTAGTGCAGGAAGGATCTGGACACTAAACAATGAAATTTCAGATAGTACAAGTTGTTTAGTAGAACCCTGACATTTTGCTTAGAAATAACCTCTTCCTAGAGAAGGATGAGAGACAAAAATACAGAAATACAAAGGCAACTCCTGGTTGAGTATAAAGGTCCCTTACCCCTTCTAAGAATGCTGTTTTTCTGTAATATAATAATCATCTGAGACAGCCCTAACAGCACATTAACTCGGGCAAGTTTTCCACATTGGACACAGTGAAGCCATGAAACTCCACACAAACTGGTTCTTGGCCAAGACACCTTCCATGTTCTGAGATGAGTTAATATCAAAACATCTGTAGGAAGAGAACAGTGGCCTAAACCATATAGTGTTAGATTTATCTGTAGTTTCAAAGGATGGATGCCATCCTTCAGGTTCCCTATTCTCCCTCCAGACAGGAAAAGCCATTTAAACCTTGTCTCAGTCAGGGCAGGCAGTTCTATTAGTGCAAGAACAGCGCTTTCAATCCATGGCCTCCCCAGGCTTAAAGTGCAGTATATTACATGAGATTTTAACATACCAAACTATGCTTTATTTGAATTCAGAAGGAATGTTCAAGTTAAAATTACCTTTTAGGTTTTAAGCAATAAAATTCAAGGCAAGGTACATAAACTATCTTCAAATGGATTAAATCCACTTACTTAAGTATTCTTTGTATCTTATGTTCAGTATACATATAATACACAACAAACATCCATCATTTCACTTAGCTGTATAGTATTTAAGGTGATCTCGTAGTAAGTGATGAAAGGCCACACACTCAAACAAGATTTTGCTTAAAACAGGACTGTATTAGCTGGACTAATTGTGATACGTAACACAATTCAATATTCCAAGATCTCCTCCTCCAGAGGCTTGTCATCAATAAGGAGAAAACCCTTGGCACTCTGCTGTACACACATTTAAATTCTAGTTTATTGGTGGTGTGTCTCATGTTTCATTTCTCCCCCCTTTGAAATCACCATGAAAAAAAGGCACATTAAAACTGGACTGATGTTTTTATGCCTTTACTCTTGCCTATTAACCTGACAATCTCACCTACAAGTTCTTGTATAGAACTATGGTTCCCTAAACATGTAGTTCCCAAAGGACACGCAGCAGAGAATGTTCCAGGCCAAACCAGTCAGCTGCAAAAACAAGGTCTCAAGTAACAACTGCAGGTACAGCTGTGCCAATTGATCCTTTGTACAGAAGTCCAGGCACTCCAGTTTTGGGTGCAGGACTGTGTTCATGCACATCTTAAGGTAAGGCTCACCATACAGGGAGGGTATGGCTGTACCTGTGAAGGTGCTTAGAGAGATTAATATGGAGTTGCACAACGTTGTCGTTAGCAATCAAACTAGCTTAAACAGGCTCCAACCCCTCCCTGCCTTCATTCCTCTGCCCTCAGCTCTGCTAAGTGTGTTTTTGGGTCAAGATAAAGGTAGACAGCAGCTTAACGCCGTAACTCCAAGCCACAGACATTTGGAGAAGTGTCTTTGTTTCTGGTGTTGTGGGCTGTCAGATCCGCATCACTTCAGGAATCTCAAACCTCTGCAACACCACATGTTAACTTGTGTTATTACCACTCAGTACAAGGCTGAATTCCAGCAGTGGAGATGAGAGTGAATGGCTTGACTAAGAGGGAACTGTTGCTGTTGGAATTACTTACAATACGTAATCCAGAATTATTTTGGGGCTTTTGGTCACTTCGTGACAGGTAATTGCATGGTCAAAAGTCTACAAGTTAAACAACCATTTAAATGCACACCAGGGAAAAGTTACTTTCTAAATTAAAGTAAGTGGCTTTTCATCTCTTAGCATCCAAAAGAAACAGCCAATGAGGATCATGAAAACACAACACATTATTTAACATAAAAAGTAATAGATCTCATTTTCAGCACTCAAATAAAATTTAAAAATTTCAACACTTCTCTCCCTAAGACTGATAACCAGAATCTCATCTTCATAATCAAGGACTTCTCTACACATGTGTGCTAACAGTCCAGTAACTACCACACTGGTAACTCTGTGGCTTTCCAGGTAAGTCCAGTTCAAACTAAAAGCAACATCACTTTCCCTCCTTCCAAGACAAAGAAAGACCAGCTGGCAAAAAGGATACCTAGTGTGTGAATCACTGCCATGGCTTTACCCCACATTAAGTCCTTGCTTTTAAGTCAGAGTCAAGGGGAAGGTGAAAATGCATCCTAACCCACACACCAATACCTCCCTCTTTCTGTGAACCCTTAGAGCACATTAAGCTGATCTACAGCAATGCCCCTGCTGGGAATTTTGGACATTGAGTTCAAAGTTTGACCTACTGCACAATGAGTTCCTCCACTGAAGTGCCAACAGGAGCCTATTCTTCAAAATTCTATTCACCAGCAGCTCTGGATTCCAGCATTCTTGCCCTGTTCTTTGGCAAACCTCATTGTGAGAAGTCTGTCCCAAAGCCAAAGTCAACAGGCCCAGAAGTTATTACTGTACTTCAGCTACAACAATCACTTTTTCAAGGAAAAAAGAATTGTTTTAGAAAGTTGTTTACACTGTCTATTGTAGCACAATAAAGCTCACAAGATACTGTTAAATTAGAGCAGTACCTTCCTTGGAAAGGAACACTGCTGAGAATTATGCTGTATTGAAGACCACCCTCCCAACAGCTTTCCAGTTCAAAGTGTTCTAAGGACTGACACATTAGCTGCTGTTGGATTCAGAGCAGGATTTCAATTCCACAAGAAACAAGTTTCATTGGAAATGGGTATAAATAGTAATAGCCAGAACACTCCACTAATACAAACTCTATAGAAAACAAAGGATCTGTGCTAATCAAATTGGGTTCTAGTTTAGTGTTAACAGCAGACCTGTAGAAGTCCCAGAGTCTGAAGGTTATGAAGTTCTTTACACTCAGATGCAGCTATTCCTTATTAAAAAAAAGTCCCTATTCTTCCAACAGCCAGTTTAACTAGAAATTATACAACTATAGTTTTTACTTCAGCTATCTAATTCTCACTAAAACCTGAACTGTAACCTTGTCTCTCTTATTTTCTGCTAATATTAAAAATAGTAGTTATTAAAATCTCAGTACATTTTACCTTCACTACTGCATACCAGAGACCTGCTAGTGCAAAAGCTAGCACAGAGATTACTAGCTGTATGATGTGAAAATTATTAGTCACACATTGTATATTCAAAAGCATTTGCTCATATCCAAGTGTTTGCTCTGAAGATACAAGGTTTAAGCAACAACAAAAAAAAAGTGGTTTCTGGTTGTTTGAGAGTCCCATAGCAGATTTGTTCAGAGAGGCAACTGGATCAGAACAGGGATCAGGGAGTCCACCAAGCTCCAATGCTTTAAAAAATACAAACTGCAATTCATTCTCTTTGCTACTGCTCATTTCTAATTCCAGAAACAACAGGTTTTTATTATACTGCAAATTTCCCAGCCAAAATTGTGCAAAACGTACAAAGTGGTCTCCTGGGCAGCATGAGCTGGAGTCTCCAGAAACTCTACAAGCTTCTTCCAGCCAGCCTGTTACTGAAATGCCACCAATGCAGTGAGAAACCCTATTGAGACTGTCTTTCCCAGAAGAAAAATGCAGATGAAATGAATCCTCCCAAGAAGCAGCTGCACTTGAGTTTGTCCCTGCTGATTCACTGAACCTCAGAGGCATTTCCTTGCCAACAGAAGACAGAGGTATAGTATTAAAGAGAGAACAATTCCTGGTGTTATATAATTCTTGTAAACTACTGCTATGATTCTGAGAACCGTCCAACATGGAATGCACGTGTGTCAGATGAGCTGCTGGCTTGTGATGATCTGGGCCATTGTCACATACTCGTTTCTGGGTAAAATCTTCTTTCTTCATAGTCCTAGAGCACACAAGCACGGCTTTGCTGCTTCACAACAGGCTGGATTTGAAGAAGAGTGTGACTGACTCCAGTTGCAGCATACAGCAGAAGCAGCACACCAAGTCACAAGTCAGTGGATCTCAATATGGACCTGAAGAGAAAGAATGCAGGAAGTTATTACACTGATAACCCTGTTTTCTGGTTCCCAGTGTATTGAACCAAAAATAATTTAAAATCTTTCACGTAAAGAATAACCCAGCTACAGAAAGTAACAGTTGTCCCCACAGACAAGTCTCCCTACAGGCTGCTTAAGCACATCCAGAGGGGTAGGAAGTATGCCCAAGTACCACCTGCTCTTCTGTAGTTTCAGTTTAATCTGCTACAAGCTCTCTTTTGGTGACAGACATGAAAGTGAGTCAGCAAACGAGCAGCCAGAGAGATTCGCTGTGTAACAGCAGCGTTTCCCTTAACCAATGGAAACACATGCTGGGACTGATTAGAGGCTTAACATGAAAGGTTAATATTCAAGTAATCCTCCTGTAAACAGAAGTGCAAGCTGAAATCAAACACACAATGCTGGAAATCAACAATGTACCATGAACAGCTTCCCAGAGGGAACTGGTCAGACTGGCTGCCCCAGCACAGTTAGTGGCTATCAGCTGGAGCACAAAGGACAAGCTGGTGGTGTTCCAGGAGAACCATTATGTACCAACACTGATAACGAGCAAAGACAAGGCTTTTTCAGCTAGCCAGGTTACTAAGCCACATGTACAACTCCTGGCCATCTGACTCATTTTCAAGCTTCAGAATTGTAGGGCAAATCCCAAAAACAAAAATAGGAGACACATTTTGACCTCTTCCCATTTCAAATTATCTTGTGCAAGTAACAAACTCCAACCAGACTTGTTTTTCAATCCTTGGCCACTGGCCAAATGTCAAAACTTTCATTACAGCTATGTTTACAAGGAGAAAGAGGGTCCAATCCTCAGCTAGAACAGATGTTTGTAGTGACAGCGCACAGACTGGTTCTGTTGCCAGCTAAGTTAAAAGTAAATCTTTCATTTCATCACAAAAACAATGAAACTTCAGCCCTACAACAGGTCAAAGCTGTGTTAGAGAGTTCCACGTTTGGTAGAAACAGGTACAAACCGGGAGAGATACAAATTAAATGTCAACCATCGTTTTCATGCAATAACATTGGTATTTAAAACTGTCTTTTTCCGCCCTGCAACTGTTATTGATTTCAAAAAACTCCAATAAACGGATGAAGGAAATTGTTTTCTTCGCTCTTTACAAGGGGTCAGGACCGTGGTATCACAATTTATTCCCAGTTTTTAAGTCAACTATGGGTTGGGAAAAGGTACAGGAAAGCGGAACGTTTGCCGCTAACACGCAGAGCAAGCGGCACAGGGGGCAGTCGCATCTGGCCACCGGCAAGGGCAAGGCTCCGGGGCTGCATCCGTGCACAACGCAAGCGACACTGCCCTGGTGACACAGGGCAGGGCACGGCCCCCCGCCCCGGCGCACGGCCGGGCACTCGCCGGGCGCGCTCCGCCGTTATTCGGGGGAGCGGCTGCGAACCGCCCCCGGGTCCGGCCGGTGACTCCGGGACACGAGCCCGCCCCAGCCCCGCCGCTCCCGCCCACCTGCAGCCGCACGTTGAGCATCATGGAGGCGACGATGTAGAGGTAGGGGAAGTTGATGCGGAGCTTCCAGGCCAGGTCGAAGAAGATGAGGAGGGTCCTGGTGAGCCCCTTGCAGAACACGCCGTAGGACCTGGCCGCGGCCGACTGGGAGAGCCTGGCAGCGAGCGCGGACAGAGCCGCCGCCATAAACCCGCCCCCGCTCCCGCGGCCGCGCCGCGCCCGGGCGCCGCCGCCGCCTCCCCGCGCTGCGCGTGCCCGCCGGGCGGGGCGCGCGGCCGGGCGTCAGCACCGCGCGTGCGCCGGGCGGGCCGGGCCGGGCTGCCGCAGCTCGCGACTCTGCTCGCTGCACATGCGCAGCAGGTGGGGGGGAACAGGTCCCGGCCCAACGGCCCCGCCCCCGCCCCTCGGCACGGGCCGCCCTCAGCGCCGCCGCCCCTCGGCACGGCCCGGCCCTCGGCGGGGGTGTCGGGCTGGGGGCGCCCCCAGAGCCCCGGGGTTACCACGGATATTAGCGAGGGCAACTGCTGGCCCCGCACAGGACGCTTCCCAAAAAATCCCTCTATGTTCCTGAGAGCCTTGNCGGGCGCCGCCGCCGCCTCCCCGCGCTGCGCGTGCCCGCCGGGCGGGGCGCGCGGCCGGGCGTCAGCACCGCGCGTGCGCCGGGCGGGCCGGGCCGGGCTGCCGCAGCTCGCGACTCTGCTCGCTGCACATGCGCAGCAGGTGGGGGGGAACAGGTCCCGGCCCAACGGCCCCGCCCCCGCCCCTCGGCACGGGCCGCCCTCAGCGCCGCCGCCCCTCGGCACGGCCCGGCCCTCGGCGGGGGTGTCGGGCTGGGGGCGCCCCCAGAGCCCCGGGGTTACCACGGAGATTAGCGAGGGCAACTGCTGGCCCCGCACAGGACGCTTCCCAAAAAATCCCTCTATGTGCCTGAGAGCCTTGTCCGGACACTTCTTGAACTCTTGTCAGGTTTGGTGCTGTGACCACTTCTCTGGGGAGTCTATTCCAGCCCCACCATCCCTTTGGGGAAGAGCCTTCTACTGATATCCAACTTTAACCTCCCCCAGGTTACCGTGGTTCAACCCATTTTCTGAGAGCATGACCCAGTTGTGCTTCGGCCTGCTCAGTGACACCTGCACAGGCCATGATTGTTGTAAAATCATAGAATGATTGGGATTGGAAGGGCTTTTCAGTCCACCCAGATCCACCCCCCTGCCATGGGCCGGGACACCTTACACTATCCCAGCTTGCTCCAAGCCCTGTCCAGCCTGGCCTTGGTCACTTCCAGGGATCCAGGGGCAGCTGCAGCTTCTCTGGGCACCCTGTGCGAGGGCCTCACCTCCTTCACGTGAGGGCATTTTCTCCTAACATCTAAACCGACTCTTTCGGTGTGAAATGTCAATAATGATTTCTGGGTTTGGGTGCGGTTTTTTGTAGTTTTATTGTTTCACAGCCGTGTGATGAATTCAGTGAGCCAGCTACTGTCACAAGGAAATGCTTGCCTTGCCTTTCAAGCCAATACTTGAGGTACATAATGAATTAAAAATACCCTCTTCAGGTCCAAGTTACACACAAGATTTTAAAAAACATTTTGCAAACATTTCATAGGAAGGTCTTGGACATAAATTACCATCATGACACTTTTCAAGTAGGCAAAAATGTCCCAAAGGATGAACAGTTGACCAGTATAATTTTTGGAAATGGCCCCTTTTCTTTCCTCTAGAGCTCTTCTTTATAGTTTCCATTCAATCAACTTTCAATAACTGAAATGAAACAAAAAAATCAATACATTGATCTAACCTTCTTATAAAAGACTATTTTATTGACACAGAATCAAACAGATATATAGAGAAAGAATAATTCCAAAACAGGACATTTAGCAGGTTTCCATTATTAATTGGAAAACAATGTAGGATACACAAAGGTTAAATCAGGAAGCTGATTAACTTTATATTTACCAGTAGATGTCTGCCAGTCTCATTAGTTCTGCTTCATGTTGCACATTGCAACAGATGTGACACAGTATCAATTATTAAATCTTGATTAAATTACTTTCCACACTAAAATAGGCAATATAATTACTAAATTAGGTCATAATAACAAGTTAGCATCAGTTTTTATTTCATTAAATTGTGAGATTGATAAAACAGTCTTTAGCTTGATAATACAATTGAATACCAATTGAAGAGATTTACCAGATTTTGTCGGATGAAGATTTGGAAATTAGGTAATTATTTTGATAGTGAAACTCAACCTCAAAGGCATCCCACACTTCCTCTTTTGATTTCAGCTCTGTCATGGTGGTAAAATCATTTTCAATTTAGCTAAAACACTGATTACTTTCGTGTGCAGAAGTCGAAAACTGTTGACATGCAATTTGCAGCTGATGCCTGTAGAGATCATTTTCCATCACTTTAATGCCAGCATCTCACTTTTGCTTCTCAACCCTGACTTGTGTTTTTCTGTTGCATCAGAGAATATCTTTATCTTTTCTAAACTGTTGATGTTTTATTTCATTTTACCTCAAATTTCTTCTCAGGTATTCAGATATCCCTCTTTTCAAAGAAAAAATGTGAGTCAACATTACTGAGTTATTACATTTTCAAAACGTGCCCTTAAGCTTTCTCAATGTATATCCATAATGTTTAGTAGTTCTTCATAGGTTTACGAAAAAATTCCTTTTCTTGGCTCTGCAGTGTGACACGGAACAATCTTTGTCCTTAAGATCAGGTCTCCAGGCCTCACTCCAAGAACTAATAATGACACAGATAAGCTGTGAACAGTGAGTGTGCAAATGAAACAGTTTAGGGCTATTTATGCTTACAGTTCTTTATTTCTTTCTGGTGTCTTTTATATTCACTGCTATGTAGGAAAAAATTACTTTAACTGATTGCAAAAGACCAAGTCCAAACAGGCACTTGGAAGAGGGGAAAAGTCAAATATTTCAGATTGAATAGAATGAAAGTTGAGTTGGAAAAAAAAAAAAAAAAGCAGTTTGTTCCAACAAACCCTTTCTTGTGTGGGGGGTTTTTAGGACTGAAAGGAAACTTGTCATCAGCTGTGGTGGCCTGTCTGCTGCCACCGTGCCTTCCTTCTCCAGCAGGGACCTGCCAGGACACTCTGGAATCCCAGGCACCCCTCAGAGAGTTTCTTGTCCCTGGTGACATTGAGTTTGTGGTGACACCGAGCTGAGAGCCCTCCCCTCTCCAAAACCTCTGAGCAAATGACCAGCACAACACACGGGGGGCACAGAATGTGTGCAAGGTACAGTCACTAACCAGGAGGCCACTGACAAGAGGGACAACTCCTTCACCAGCTGTTGGGTTATAACAGTGCTGCACACAGAAACACAACAGCCTTAAAAAGGCACGGCACAGGTATTTTTAGTCAGTTTATTAAAGGCTGGATCTCACAATAATTCAAAATAACCAAGTACCAGCAGTAAGCAGAAATACCCAAAAATACACAGCTGCATCTCTTGGTAAAACAGAAAGAAGGTGGTTGATGTATGTCATTGTTAGGCTGGGGTGTTTTACAAGCAGAACAATTTTGTCATTTTTATACTTAGGAAGCAGGGAATAAATCAAATATCTTGAGAAGTCTTCCCCTTCACCAAAATTGTAACTTAGCAGCTTATCAGTATAAAATCACTGGGAAAAAAACCACTGTAGATTTTCATACCATTTGTATTTTCTATTTATGCTAAAATAAGCTATTTTGTCTTTATTTATTATATTTATTACTCTCAAAAGTTCTTCAGAATTTCCACAAATGGTCCCAGTGAGTAATAGATTCCAGAATATATCATCACTTTTTGACAGTTGTCTTATTTCTGTAATAAATGTGCATTTCTGTTTCAAATGTTGGCCATGCTATATGATGACCCCCTGATTTTAATTTCTGGCTTTGCTCTAACGTGTTATTTGAAGCTGTCTGGTTTTTGTCTTGCTTTCCACTCCAAGAGAAGGTGTTGAGTTGGGATGTGAGTCACAGCTGCGCAGCATTGCAGGGGGAAGCGGGTTTCTTCCCATTCCATCTGTTCTCAGAGAAACCAACCACAGAAGGTTTGGTCCATTTTTAGGTTCTAGCTCTGCTGAAGTCCATAAGCTTGTCTGCAAGTCTGGAGCAAAACAAACACTAAATCTTTCTAAGGAAATCAGAGGCCAGATCACAGCTTGTAGCTTTCAGTTTTATTTATGTGAAAAATGACTAGACAATGGAAGGCAGCAAAAATAGTAATACCAATTGGGCTTGTGTCATGGTTAAACCTTTATATCCCTTTTCTTGGAATTAAGGCTCATTTCTGTGAAATGCTTGATGTCAAAATAGGTAGAAGTTGAGGGGCACTTGCATCTTACATGTCTGTGGGTTTCAGCAATGCCTCACCTCAGGGCATGATGTGATGCCTATAAAAGGCTTATTCCCATGTTTCTGCTGAGGGACTTCCAGCAATAAAGAGCTGAAGAGACACGGAGAGAAGTCTCAGGTCCTTGTTTATAAATATATAATGATGCCTCTATTCCAAAAGAGCTCACAGCCATAAACAAGGATTACTGTGTGTAGTCCCATGGCCTTCAACAACAGTTGAAGCACTGTCTGTTAGTGCTTGCTAAACCTGAGGGCAGACATCAGTGAATGCAAAGCCTTATGTGGTTTTTGTAACTGAAATTCCTGACAGAAGAGGGATTTATCAGAAGCTACCTAAAGAAAATACAGGACTTGTTTCTGTTTTATATGTATACCAGAGAAATTGTCTATGCTAGAATCACATGAATGGGATGCATTTATTTTACAGTGCTTTATTATTAATGTAAAGATTTACATACTAACATTTTATTTTCATGCTTCTTTAATCTGTTCTCTCTGATGCAGCAAATGCTGACATTTAAAAATTGTAGTTCCTTTTTTATTGCTGGCTTTGGTTCCTCTAGAGCAGACTGAGTGCTATATTTGAACAGTGTACATATCACATGCAAGTACAGGGTTTTTTCAACTCTCAGGAAACTAATCATGCCAAAACTGTTTGCCTGGAATATCTATCCATTTCCTGTGGATTAGAATATTTTCTAACATTAATTTTATCTCAAGGTACCTGCCCAACTTCAGTGAAGATACTCTGAATTTCCTCTACAGCAATAGTGTCACTTTCCCCAATTAAAAATCTGTGGTCCATTAACTCGACAAAGAGATATCAACTAAAGAATTCAAACATCATTAAGCAAAAAACTTGGAATCTCAGGCAACTGTTAGGTGAGAAGTTTTAAGTGGTAGCTACTGTTTAAACAGCTGGAACAAGTACTACTGTCTGGATTTAAAAACAGGAGGGTAGAGGGGCTCAGAGGGTGACAGGCCAGAAAGGTGGATAACAGCACAGGTGGAACTAGAGTCCAGGAAGGAATTTCAGATGCCCACTGCTGTCTGACATTGACTTCTTTCTACCAGTTACTATGTAGCTAACAATACCTGACTTTTGCCAACAACTCAAATTAGGGTTAAGGCTTAATTACAATTCTTAAAGACAATTATGTCAGCTATTTTAGGATGAAAAAACATCTGGGAACCCTGTTTTCTCCAGTAAGTGTGTCTGTTTTGTGTGAGGACTGGGGGTTTTTTGCTTCTGATTTTAATAGAAGTTTTCTAAAGCGAGAAGAGTGCAATATGCTGAAAACCTTATTCCACCCTCTGACACTTCACCTCTTTGCTTCACGGAAAATCGGCTTTTACACTTCAGTCCAAGCCCCGCTTTCCAGTGATTGTGAATTCCAGTTACAGCTTTTCACCTTAAACCAGCTTTCCCATTACTGTTAAGGACAGAAGGTTACTTTGACCTCAGTACTGTACGCGCTGTGTCCTGGAGGCGACTGAGCAGATCCGCTGTCAGCAGGGGGTGTCATCTGCCAGTGAGGGAGCACACCTAGGAATCCTGCCAGGTGTTCTGCTGGTTTCCCCGCACAAAGTGTATACTGGGCCTTCTCTACTTCTCTGTGGCTTCATTAATGAGCTGTCAGTTACCGAACACAGTAATAGTTGGGGATGAAAGATGCTACGGAAGTGTAAATAATTATTGTCTCTGTAATGTTGATAGTCTGTGTCATGGTGAGTATTGCATCTATTCCTAGTATTGCATCAGAGTGATTACCCTGCCACTCCCCATCCACAAAGGAGAATAATCCTCCCTCAGTGCCAGCACACACACAATACACACATTCAGGCAGTATCCCAAACAATCTTAAATCACGATTTCTTCTTGATGTCTAAGAAAAAGGCTTTCAAACAACAATTGTAATGGTGAGAGAAGACAAGGTGATAGGAGCATGGAATAGTATTAAGCCTGAGCTAAGCCTCAGCTGTATGATTCATGATTTTATCAGAGGAATGGAAGGATTTATAATGGGTTATTGTCACTGCCATTCATTATTCCATCCTACTCCTCTGTGAGGTGCATTTGTAACTATTCTGTACACAATTCAGCACTGCAGTCATATGTGTCAAACAGAATTCTTCCAATAAGTTGTCTGTTATTAACTTCTCACTCCTTTGCCCTATGTTTCATCCTATGTGTTTCTTTTGTTAAACTAATGTTTCAAAATAATCCGTGTTGCTCTCTCTTCTCATTCTCAGGGGAAAATTCATACCTGCAAAGTGCTGAGTATTTGTAGCATGATGTAAGTTATTTTTTTCTGTTCAGAAACAAACACATTGCATACTAGGTAAACCAAAAAAGATACAGTAATAAAATAAAGTGTAGCTGAAATATAGTAATGTTTCACAATGGAATAATTATCACATCATGTATTTTAAGGAGCATACACACAATTGTCTGCCAGGGCAAATAAAGCTACTGTGAGAGAGATATCAGCTACGATTTCAAATGCAAATTTTTAAAAATTCCAAATGGCCTTTTTTATAACATTTGAGGAAATAATATTTGTGAATGTGTGGAGGAAAATTTTCTAAATATGTTGCCATTATCATCATCTACCCAAACTGTAATATTGTTTTTAATGACTAAGTATTAAAGTAAGTATTTCTCTAGGTATTTTCTACTATTATCAATTATATACCAAATTCAGTATAAAATTGTCTATTTAAAACCTATTTAAACCATGTCCTGTGTTTTAACTTAAGTATTTTTTGACAGTGCAGAACAATCCCAAAACAATAGGGTGGATGAACACTCGAAAGAAAGATAATGCTTGTTTCATGACAGGATCCTAAAACAATTTGTGCTAAAGTGTTTTATCTTTTACAGCCTTCATCCTTGTCTTTTTGTGCTATTTGGTAATTACATTGTAAATGCTGTTGTACCTCTTTTTCATAGAAAAAGCTCTAATCATCGCTCTGTTATACACTGGATAAAAAAAGAACTAGTGACGGTGGACATAGGTGGTGGAAAATCAGAAGCAGTTTTACATGTCCCTCGAATCCTGCCATGTGCTGGGTGTGACATCAGTCAGACACTCGTGGTGCTGCTCTGTTCCTGTGCAGCTCTGAGAGGCCCCAGAGGCTGTTCCAGCCGCCGGAGCAGCAGGAGCGCCTCGATCCTGCCCACACCTCCCTTGGTCCTGCCCACACCTCCCTTCTGCAGCTCCCTCCTGCTGGGTAGATCCGCTGCCAGGTCATTGGCGGCAGCAGAGACTTGGCTTTGAAGATATTTAGCTTAAGTGACAACTCATTTCAGCTTCCATCTGTGTGAGGGAACACGGATATACAAGTGTTGCAAAAATAGCCTTTCGGTTCACAGTGATAGTCAGGATTTTCTCTCTGATGGGAAATAGCTGAGAATTATCTCTGCTCAATGAAAGAAAAATGAAAGAGTGTAACTGTCTTGGAATGCTCTGTCCACTGATGAAGTTGCATTGTGTGGTATCAAAATAATTTAGAAATGTTTTGAAATTAAGAGGAGATCAAGTCACTGGAAAACCAGCCCCAATGGTGGTTTCATCCATCCTCGCTTTGCAGGAGCAGTGTGTGCCTGGGTCCTCACCCCACGCTTCCTTCCAGGAACAGATGGCAATGCAAACAAAGGGAACAGTGCTGCTGTGCATCAGCCCAATCAGGACAGGCTCTGGCAAGTAGAACTATGGCAAGAACTAATTGTAGAAATTAAGACTTGGGATCATCAGACCTGTGCAGCTTGACTTCTGCTTCACTATTTCATGGAAATAACTGGTTTGCTTGAGGGAAAAAAGAGACCCAAAGCTCTGTGAGGCCTGTGAGGTCCTGGATTGTCCCATCTTGAGAAGACTGGACATCTGATCTAAAACTTGCCAGCACAATTAATGTCACACACAGCATATCAAGAGGAGGGAAGGTGGTGTGAAGATTCATGGCTGAAGGGAAACAATTTGGCTCTGCAGTGGTGCCATGGTGAGAGAGATGGTCCTGTGGCAGGTGCCTGTGTGGGGAAAATCAGCACCTGCCCACAGCAGCAGAGGGGGAACTTCGCAGGGACCTGAGTTACACGTGTTCAGTACGTCTGTGGGGTAAACATTAACATTACAAACAACATTAACGTGCTTCAAGAGATGCCAAGAATGAGGTTGCTGGGCGTGACAGACAGGATACATGGTGGTGTCAAAGGCAGCTCTGTGTTCGAGAGTGACTTGTTAGACACGACAGGGCTGCTGTGGGACGATGCCCAGCCTCCTGTCCCTGGCCGGGCTGGGGCTTGTGCCAGCAGTGCCAGCGCTGACATCGCGCTCGGAACGGCTCCGCCTGAATACATCATACCCGGATCAAGGGCCGGGGCTGTGCTACTGACCCAGTGCAGGAGGAGGCCCCGGCCCTCCGCCCGCTCCCGCCCCGAGCCCAGGCACCGCCTGCGAGGCGGCCCCGGCGCGGCCCGGCCGGATGTGAGCGCGGCGCCGCTTCCTGCGCCCGTAGTCCGCCCTCTCCCTCCCCGCCTTGGGTGGTGCCGCTGCCTCGTCCCCGCTCCAGGCTCAGGGCGGAGGCGGCTGCCGCTCCCTGCTTCGCTCAGCAGCAGCCCCGATGCAGGCCATCAAGTGTGTGGTGGTGGGCGACGGGTAAGTCCGAGGGATCCTCGGCCGGGCCCGGCCCTGAGCGGCTCGGCCGGCCCGGGGGGGTGTCGGGCCGCGGGGCGGGAGCGGCCCCCGGGCCCCGCCGTGGGGTGTGGGCGATCCCGGTGTGGGGCGCGGACGCGGCCCGGCCGTCCGGGGGGAGCGGGGCTGGCCGGGGCCGGGGCCGGGCCGTGGCGGGCGGCCGGGGGCCGGGGGCGGGTGGGTGGCGGCCGCGGCTTCCTGCTGCTGCTGCCGGGCGGGGAGGGAAGCGCGGGCACGGCGGGGCCGGGAGCGGGGTGTGCAGGGGTCGGCAGCCGTGCGCGTCCCCGGGCCGAGCCCCGCGTCGCCGTGGGGCCGGTGCCGCCGTGGTGACCGAGTGTTTCGCCTTGGTGCGGGCAGAAGCGGCCGCCGCGAATGAACAGGGTGTGCTGGGCTGTCCGGGCGGGCCGGGCCGCGTCCCTGGGCTGCCACTGCTTGCTGGTGTTCTTTCATTATCGAAGTAGTCCAAGTGTATTAAAATAATTGCTGTGTTTTTAATTATAGGAGAAACTTAATACTGATTTGCAATACTTTTTGTGAAAGTAACAAACTTATTGTCTTTTAAGATCTTGATTTTTGACATCTGACTTTTGTAGTAAAACTGAATGAAATGGGCTGAAGTCAATGCAGGTCATAAATGGTTTTGGGCAGAAACTTTTTTTGCCTGCAGACCTCTGGTCTTGTAAGGCTCCTGTCTAAAGGAGACTGATAGGCCCTTGAAATACAAATAGTTAATGATATACTTGTCTGTAAGGAGCTGTTACACCTACAGGATCTTAATATGGTGCTAGTTACACGTGAAACAAGTTGGGGATGCTTTTTAGAATTGAGTTAACTCATAAGTTTAGCAGTTGGATTTCAGTGTTTGGGGTGCTGGAACTGAGAAAGAGTTGGTGTGTTTGGTATTTTTGAGTATTCTCCACTATACTGTTCCCCTCAGCTCAGAGGGATTCTCTCTCTTGCTGGATGTCAGAGCTCAGGGGAACATCACACGCCAGCTGGAAAACAAGACTTGTCTTATGCAGTTTGAGTNGTTGTTTTTTTTTTTTTTCTTCCTTTAGGAGAAACAAAAATCTCAGTGTAGACTGAGCATAATTGGTATCACAGCAAACTTCTGTAGATGACAGAAGAGTGAAGTGTAGCTAAATGGACTCTGTACAGTGGTCTGTAATTTCACATGGTGCCTTAATTTTCAAGTTATTTGTGTGTGGGGGGGGTTGTTGGTTTGTTTTTAACGATGTAGAATCCCTGAAAAGGCAGCTGAGTATGGCTGAAAGATAAACCATACAGTGTGCCAAATTTGTTTTGACTTGTTATGTAAGATTTGGAGCCATATGAACATGAAAGTGGTATCTCAATAAATCATTGTCACAGTAGTGTAATTATTTGATGCCAGATAGGATAACTGTGGACTGCTCTTTCACTTGTATTGGATTTAAACTCAACAAAGTTGCTTTTCTACTATATATATATTTAATTCTTCTGAACTCTGTATTTACAATGCTGTGAATAAATCATGTTTGGGTGGGGAAAAGGTTCCGTCTGCTTCCTCCTCTAGAAATGAGAACTCAGCACAAACCAGCTGTCTAATGTTCAGTAATTCATTCAACAGAACAGTTCTTTGGGTCATTTGCTTTGTAAACCATCCCTCTTCCTACCTTTTTTGTTTTTCTTTGTCTTGGAAGTGTAGGTGGTGTAGTTCTACCTGACTTTTGTACGTATGTGTGAACAAAATACGATAGTTTATTTTCCTTCCTCTTCAGTTAGAAACAAATCTTTCTTAAGGTTCTTTACAGGTACTGTTGCTCATTTTTGGTACCTCTGTAGCATTCTCTGTTCACTGTTTTTAAAATACATTTAACTATTTGTGTTTCTTTGTGCTGTTGTTGCTTCAAGAGCTCCAGCATTGCAGGTATTCTAGGAAACGTCTTGTTTGGCTTAGATAAGGCCAAAATTTTAGTGTTCCTGTAAAACAATGCAGGTTAAAGATATGCTTATGTAATATAAAGCTTGGGTATTGTTTTATGTACCCTCCACAAAGATCTGCTGGGAACAAAAATAAACAAAGCTTTAGAAGTACCTGTGGTTATTTTTTAAAATTTGTTAATGAGTAGGCTGTTTCTCATATGTAACTCATGTTTTACTCTTAGAGTTTTGACTAGTGTATGTTTAGACAACTGACTTGACTAGAAGAGTGTGGCATGTGTGCTCATTTGGGCTATCATATTTTCCCCGTGTTTCTTTTTATTTTGCTGTGGGGATTGTTTGGGGGAAAATAAACGACAACTGTTGCTTTGAGCTGTCATGATAGAGAGCAGGAGGAATGTGCAGGACAGATGAAGAGCAGCCACTGGAGTAACTGCAGGAATTGCTGTTGATTGACACTTGAGAAAAAGCATTGGTGGAAGTTATTTTTAGCAGCTTTTGTTTTCACTCTGAAAAGGCAGCTGTTAAGTGGTACAAAATCTCCAGTGATGTTGTGTAATGTTAGGAGAAGTTCTGTGTTTTGGAGAAATTACCAATTACTAGATGCCACAGAAGCCGTCTTGCTCTTTTGTAGGCATTTTTTAATTGTAGAAATACTTTAAGAGCAGACATTTTTTATTTGTGGAAATACTGTAAGAGCAGTAATTTAGGAGTCCTTGTTTGGAATTCTGCTTGATCTGAGACCTTGTCTGCTAAAGCTGTGCCTTTTTTTGTGTATTTGCTTTGATGGCTCAGGGAGAGGGCGTGTGTAGGGTAATTGGCTTCTTACTGAGTGTAGTGCAGTGTTTGTGTGAGACCCTGAACACCTCAGGTCCCTCCCTTTCCATCTGGAGAAAGTGCAGTGACTTGAAATTTGGTAACTTGTGTTACTGAAAAGGTCCTTTAAAAAGTAGTTGTTCTGTAAGTACTGAAGAGCATATTTGGGAGAGGGTGTGGCACAGTGAGTAATGCAGCTTATCTGAGAGCCCTGTGTGGCTCAACCTCCTATAGCAACAACACTGAACTCTTGATCTGAGGGTGGTACTGTGGAAATCTCAGCTACTCCGTAGTGTCTGAGCAAAGACCTGGGCTGCTGTGCATCATGTCTGCCAAGGAGGTAGGTCATGTGCATCAGAGAAAGAAAGACATGGCACAAGCAAAGCCTTTTATGAAGGTTGCCACCTGTTTGCAGGTAAAACATGGCTCCAAGGAGCTCTACTACGGTGGGGAAATTTCTTAAGACTTGTTAGCATAAATAAAGAGAAGATATGTTTTGTTTTTAGGAGTTAACACATATGTGGTTATATAAATACGTTGATTCCTGGGTGCTACTCAGAATCAAAAAAGGACTCGGTGCTGTCTTTCGTTAAGGTAGTTTTGTTAAGCATTTAAAGCTGGATTTCTGTAGGCCATGTTTTTAATGACAGTCAAATGTTGCTAGTTTCATTTATGTAATAGTGGGTGGACAGAGCTGTGATTAAGTAGTTGCTAGAAATCTTATGACTAATCTTGGTGTTATTTTAGATTCTTAGTCTCAGCCTTTATGCACAAGGATTTAAACTTTGCCAAACAGTTGGAATTCTCTTTAGGGAATTTGCTTTATTACAGAAATTAGTAGTCTAAAAAAGTTGATAAAGCACTTAGAGGATGTACTTTATAAAGGTAGGCATTAGTGTTTATTTTTAAGACTGGTGACCATAATGATCTGATTCGTGTGGCAGTGAGCCAAAAGGCAAGGAAAGCAGGAAACCTGGATGGAGTAAGTCTGAAATGGGGTTGTTGAACGTGTTTTTTCTTGTTTAAATGACTCTGGCTGATTGGTGCTGCAGAAATACACCGCAGGCACCTCTGAACTCAGAATGAAATCTCTCCCCGCCTTCCTGTGCTGTTTGCATTAGCCAGAGCAGACTCGGGAGTTTCAGCGCAAGGTGGACAAAGGAGTCTGGATGCACAGAATAGTTCTCAATCTGCTGCTGAAAATGTTGAGTTGAACATTAATTTGTTGGAAGCTCAAATTACCTGTAATGACCTTAGTGGAAGCTGAAGCGTCAGCCCAGACAGGTTCCAGAGGCGTGAGAACCGTGTAGTCTCTGTGCCTCAAGAGATTTCCCAAAGCATTTGGCTGTTGCTCCCCTCAGGATCCTGAAGGTTTTCCCGCCTGTCCTTTGTGAGCTGGCCCAGCACAGCCGGCTGTGAGAGCAACTCAGCAGCACATCCAAACTGATCTAACTCATCAGCAGGCAGCTAAAATAGCAAGTTGTCCTTATGGGGGAGGAATAACTTTCCTTAACTCCTGGTTCTGGCTTTTGTTAGAGGGTTAGTTCAGGAGCTAAGATAGGATCTCCTCTTTTGACAGCTGTTAAACAGGTATCTGCGTGGTGAACTGCTCCTTGGTTGTTTCCCACACAAGTTTTTTTTAAGGGTAAATCCATCTACTTTTGAGCACAAGCATATCTCAGACCTTTTACAACGAGGGAATGTTCAGAGATTGTACTTAATGAGAGCAGAATTAAATGCCTCCTTTCATGATGCTATTATAGCTTGGTAAAGAGAGTGTGTGCTAAAAGGAAAAAAAACCTCAGACTGTGTGAAGAGCTGGTGTCTTAGAAGCAGATGTGAAAAGCAGGATGGAAAACTGCATGGTATGATCAGAGATGCAGCAGATAGGGTGTTATGCCAGGTTTTGGCTCAGAAAAGTAAAGCAAATTACAATTAAAAGTGGGTGTGTGGGACAATATCCCAGATAATTTTGCATGCTGAAGCATCTCTTCCATAGCTCAGGCATTTCAGGTGATGTCAGAAGCTATAAAATACCTTCTTGGGCTAACGCAGTGAGGAACTGCTTAAAGTTGAATGGAGAGGCCTTAGTTAGAGATTTAGCTGTGACTTATGGATATGACAAAGCTCAAATTCACTTGTGAAAGATTTAGTTCAGGAGGCTTATGAGTCAAACCTCATACTAATGGCATGATCATACGTGTAGGTGCAGCAAGGTTTCAAAGTTACTGCTGACTGGCTTTGAGCAAATGGCTCTAGTGATAAAACATCTGCAAGACAATGCAGTTTTCCCTGCCCGGGAGCAGGAAGGGGGATCGGCTCTGAGGCTGTCGGGCAGCGTCGCCTTGGAGGAACCTGCTCGTCCCCGGCATCTCTCACACGGTCAAAGGATTGTGCACTGCAAGTGGGCGGCCTGCAAGGGAACCAGTCTGCAGTGTCACAAACACTTTTTGCAGACACTATTTAAAAAAAGAAGGCCCAATTTCAAGTTTTCCTTGAACACTTAATTGAAACTGTAACAAAAATTGAATGCTGTTGTTAATCAAATGTTTGATTCCAGATAAGATGTGTGGAGGAGGGTGGAGAGGGAAAGGAGCTGGCTGCCAGAGTTCTGAAGGAATCCTGGAACAGAGCCTTGTCCTGCCCCCATTTGAAGCTCTTGTGAATTAGAGTAGGAAGAGGTTTTGGTGCTCCAAGTTTTCCAGTACTGGAATGTAATTTGTCTATAAATCAGTTAATGAAATGTTTGAGTGGTGGGTGAATGCATGTGGGGAGTCGCTTTGCAATAGCAGTAAATAATGTGAAAGTTATCATTTGTATTCATTCCTTAAATACTCAAAAGTAATGATGTGTTGAGAAATTATACTTTTCAAGCTTTCTTTAACTTCACTTGTATGGAAGTATACCATTTTCTGGAAAAGATAACAGTTTTGGAATTGTGTAAGGGTATTTGGAAGTACTTCTCAGTTTTTTTTTTAATTTCAGTGAGTTGGAAGAAGGCCATCTTTCTGAGTATTCAGTCAGGTGACTAGGAGATGTCAGTAGACTAATTATTACATGTGGGTTTGTTGGGGGTTTCTGTGACTAAAAATTAACACCATTTGGTAATTTATCACTTCACAAAATGGATGTTTATGCTAGATGTGTTTTCATTGCCAGTAATTTTAAAGCTGCAGTCTGCCAGCTGTTTTCCTGCACAGTAGTGACTGGAGATGTTCAGTTGTCCATAGGCGTCTGGATGTAATTAGTCTTCTTCCCCTAAAAGGAATATTATTTCTTGTTATTCAAATGAATGTGTTTTACATGTGAACTTTCTCTTTTTGCAGTGCTGTAGGTAAAACATGCCTACTCATCAGTTACACAACCAATGCGTTTCCTGGAGAGTATATACCCACGGTGTAAGTACTTATAAAATCCAAAGAACTCATTTCTGTCAGCTTCTCAGTGCCTGCTGCCCTTCCAGATTCCTTACCTGAATTGTTTGAATTGGCTGCAAGCACCCCTCAGGTGTGTGTAAGGAACACTTGGAGGTTTTACTGTAGCAGTTACACCAGTGCTTGCTGATGGTCCCTCAGGTTTGGTTCTCTGTGCCCTCTGGGCCTGCCTGATTAGGGACTAACATTTACTAACATTTTACCAGATGTTGCTCTCTTCCAAAACAGTGTGTTTCTGTCTCTAATGTCATTCATAATAAGCTGTCCCAAGGCTGAACAGCTTGTAAAACATTATATCATAGTCAGAAATAGTTGTCTTACATGGCTGGTGATTTTTTGTTTATTTGTTCCTGCCACTTTTTGTGCTACTGCCAATCCTGTGCTAAGCCAGCCACGGCTCTTCAGCTCCTCAGGCGAGACTGTGGAGCCTCATTTATTCTGGTGCTTCCCTTTTTCTTTCACATAGGGATTTGTCAGTATCAGTATTAGTGCAGTTCTCTTTTCCAGGGCCTGTTGGGGGTGTTTATACATGTGCAGTTTCTTTGCCCTTTTCAGATGTCTCTGTATTTTCATCTGGCTATGCTGCTCTCTGAAGTATTGATGAGTTTTTCAGACAACAAAATACATTCTAATAAGGTTTACAGATGACTTTTGTTACCCAAGGCCTCCCTTTTGTCCAAGGCCTCGTTGCCTTAGTTACTGCTGTTTCTATTTTCTTGGTCTTAAATTTGGGGTTTTGCATTGCAGTGTCTTGTGTTCCCAGTGAACTTGATTTAGCCTTAATGAGTCGTGAAAACCTTTGCACCGACAGCAGTGATGGGATAAAAACGATGCCTCCACTGGCCCCTGGTTATGAGTTTTGATATTTCATTGGAGGGGGGGTTTGATTAGTAGGATTAATTAGCTTTTTTCTTACCTACTGTTGTCATTAAGGATTCCTTGGTTGTTGCTCCTGTATCTTCTGTTCTAAATCTCACACCATGAGGCAGATTAATTTGCTGAATGTCCCACTGAGACTGGAAAGTGCTTGCTAAGTACATCCACTGCTTTCCTCTACTCACTGGGATTAACACTTCCTTTGGAAGAGCCATGACAGAGATCACTTCTGCTCAGACTGGACCAAGTCTGTTGTGTATAATTTTTTTATTCCTTTAGCCAATATCATGCTTGCTATTTAAAGAACAACTTTACTGTCTCTGGGGAGCTGACAGATGCAATGAAAATGTTCTCTTCCTCAGTTTTCCCAGTTTTTCCCTCTGTCAGGGGAAAAATCCTTGGGTGCCTTATTTTACTGCCAGCTAATGCAGCTATCTCTGTCTTTTAGTTTTGACAACTACTCTGCCAATGTAATGGTCGATGGCAAACCGGTGAACCTGGGTTTGTGGGACACAGCTGGTCAAGAGGACTATGACAGACTACGCCCACTCTCCTACCCGCAAACAGTAAGAGCTGCAGGGTGAAACCAGGGGCACACTTTACAGCTTTGTCTAACATAAAGCATTTTTCTTTTTGGACATAAGGCCAACATTGTCACACCTGGAGTTGTGTTTGTTAGTAACAGTGACCCTCTTTCATTTCATGTGCTGTAGCCGTAATTTATAATCTCTGGGGTGTGTGCAGTTGTAAAAAAAGTTAAAATTGGCATGCCCTGTGTATTTGTGTGCAATGGTACTTGCTGGGCTTTGTGTAGTTACAGCCTCAGAATTTTTTACAATGCTTGATTTAAAATAAAAAGACACTCCGAAACTATATCAAAAAATCTTGAATAGTCCCATCAGCTAGTCCATTGCTTTTAAGGTTAGCATGCCTGCCAAAGGCGGGGTTTATTTTTGGTTTTAGGCGCTGTTTGGCTGTAACCTGACACTGTCACTGCTAAGCACTTGATACTGTTTAGTCTGTGTGAAGATGTTCTACATGTGAAAGAGGCAGCGCTGAATGAAGAGATTATTGGTATTGACAGAGGCTGCGGTGTCCCAGCTTTCCAGTGTACTTGAGCCCGTGGTTATTTTACTGCTTGCTGTAGTTTGTGCTGACATCGATACAAATGTGCTTCTGTCTTCTCTGTGTGCAACTGGTTAAGTCCTGCCTGCATTCTGCATCTTTCCATGTTCAAGAAAAACACTGAAGTGATCTGATCTGCTCTCTTCTTTCCAGTGTGACTTCAGCTACAGTTAATGTTTGTAGAGGTGGTTTTGTAACCTGTTCAGAGCAGTGGCTTTTACCTGATGGAACTGTGCTAAAAGTAAAGAACTGGGAATTTGCAGGGTATTTTGGCACTGATTACTCTTGCTGTTGACTGTCAAATATATGTTCAATGCTAATAATGTAAAATTCAAAATTGTTTCACTCTACGGCATAACTGCTCTCTTGAATAATGTGAATCTTATTTAAGGAACTCTGGTGCTATTTTCAGTAATCTGTCCTTAATTCACAATTTTCCTTAATTCACTGCTCACTAACTTATAGTCATTGGGCTTCCCCATTGGGTATGATACACAACATTGATATGAATTTGCCACTTGTGGGTAACTATAGTTGAAATGCCAGAAACACCTCTCAACAAAGATGTATAACTGTTCAGTACAGGCTTGGAGTACTTTCAGTTATTTGGATTGGTTTTTTGCAGCAGAAAATGAAACAGAGTGGTAAGTCTTGAAGTTCTTGTGAAGTTTTCAGATTTCAGACTTGTGCAGTATCAAAGATGCATCGCCCCCACAAAACTAACAAAAAGCACAGAGGAAGAGAACAGTGATGCTGATGAAACCTGACCTTTTTTTAGGATCTGTGTTCAGCCTGCCTTTTCCTTCACTCTGCTATTTAAAACTCAGTCCTTGCATGTTCTTGCACCTGAAGGATGTTTTGGGCAAGGTGAAAGCAGCAGGTGTTGGTTACTTGGGCAGTGTGTGTTGGGATCACTCACCCAGCAGTTAACAGCTGGTAACTTCACTGTGAGGACTTGGCATTAATTTGTATCTTTTCCTCCTTATTCATATTTTTATTTTATTCCTTAAAATGTACAGGAATTTTGTATCTTCTCCTTAATGCATTTGAAATCTACTTCTATTTCCAAATATTTGTGGAAGGAAAAAGTTGGTACAGGAAAGGTGGTCATGTCTGTTTCCTCAGGAGACTAAACCAAAGAGAAATTGTTAGCTGGGTGCTTTTCAGGAGAGGTTGGATCTTGCAGGTTTCCCCTGACAGTGCAGAACTGGTTTCTGGGGAAGGCTGGTGTCTGCTCTGGGTGCAGTTGGTTGTGCTGAATTACAGGGCAGCGTCTCTCTTAAGAAGAAAATCCTCCTTGAGAATATCTGTGAGCAGAAATTGCTGACTGAAAACATTTTCCCTTAAATCCATTTGAGGAGTAACTTTATCTCCTACTGTTATTAGGTTGGAGGAACCAATGGTAGGAATATATCTTCCAGTCTGACAGATCAACCTATTGCCGTATGTAAAACTTTAAATAAACTTCAGTTCCAAGTTCTGTCATCTTGTCTTGCCTATGATAGTGATAAATTGGCCCCTATTTTTTGAAGAAATGCTTTCCTTGGAACTATCAAATTGCTAGATTTGAGAACTCTGTTACCAAATTTAAATGAGTTGCTAAGATTAAATATTTTCTTGAAAAAAACAAAGAGCTTTTCCTACTAGTGTGCAAGACACCTGAGATCTTCCAGTAACTCCTTGTGGTTACACCAAATCTTTTGATCTCTGGAGCTAGTGGAAGAGAGAGTCTCCTCAAGTGCAGCCCTTGAGTCCCCACAAACCTGCAGAATTGGAAAACAGAAGTAGTGGCCATAGTATCACATTATTTGATGTTGTTTCTTTCTTCTTCTGGGACGCTGCTACGGACACTTGTTGGGGTGATGCATGAACAACTGGGTTGCAAGTGCTTAGCAGTGAGATGTCAGCTGCTGACCTAACAAAGCGCCTTGAAATGCAGCACAATCAACTAACACTCTGCAATGCCTGATTCTGTGGCACGTTTGGTACTGGAATAAGTAGGGATGCCGAGGTAGGTTGGGGAAAGCTGGGCTTGTTTGGGAGACGCCTTCTGAGTTTTGGGTCATACAGCAAGTTTACATCAACACTGACAGAGGAAATGTGCTGGGGTTATTCTGAATGCTTGCACACCTGGAGCGTGTCCTCTGAAACCTGGATTGTATCCTGTGGTTACTATAAACACATGCTCAGAAACGTTTTTACCTGCTCTTACTTAGAATCTTTTGCCTTCAGTTGAAAAGCAAGCTGTGCAAGAATCTTTTGCCTTCAGTTGAAAAGCAAGATGTGCAAGATCCCTAAAAATACCCACTTTTCCTTCTGCTTTCTCATTATTTAGAAAGGAAAGGGAGGAGCTTTGAGATTTTAATGCCCTTTTCCATCCTAAGTTGGTTATAGGGAAGTTCTAAAATCTTATTTTACTGGCATTCAGTTGAAGTGAAGTTCTATAAGAAGTTCAACAAGTTGCTTCTGATTTGGGCATGGAAGCAATAATTGTAGAAATTCTTGGGTGATTTTTTTTTTTCTTTTTTAATTTCATACCATTGAAATTGGCCTTTGCAATTTAAGTCTACTTTAGAGTTGTGTATTAATAGTTAACACTTGGCAACACCCTATGCTGATGAGGTCCATGAAGAAGGAATGACATTTAGGGAAAAAAACCCTTTAAAGGCAGTGGTATTAGTGTCCTAGTTGGTGGCTACTGCAATAGCTGATTATAAATTTGACTGCAGTCTATTTGTTATTTGTTTCCCCCTTTCTCTCTGGCTGCTTGTAGCTGCCTGGGAATGGATTTCCCACTGGGAAAGCTGCCTCTGATTGTCACGTGCAACTGTATTGCTGACCTTGCCTTTTGCAAGTGTGGTAGAGCTGGCAGTGTGATGGAGGCACTGGTGGTATTGGCCTGTTCATGACGCTCTCAGTGGTTTCTCTGTTGGGTTGACCTGTCAACTTCTTTTGTAGGATGTCTTCTTAATCTGCTTTTCCCTCGTGAGCCCAGCTTCCTTTGAAAATGTCCGTGCTAAGGTAAGGAGCTGGTACCATCTTATTTCTGAATGTTCATCATACTGTTCACTTTACAGCACAGCTTGGAAAATATTAGGTGCTTTTTTTAAATTGTTTTTCCCACAGGCAGCATGAAAGGCAGTTTGAAAAAGCAGAAATCATTTTGCCTAAGTGAGTCATGGAAGTTCAGGGCACATGACACACTTAAGTACAAATTGTTCCTTGATGCATTGATAACAGTAATTTAAGTGTTCAGCCAGCAAAGTGCTGAAATCACAAACAGGACCTTTCCTTCTAGTGCAGTTTGGAAAAAAACGAGTTTCAAAACAAATGCATGTAAAAATTAGATTGATACACTTGTTCCTTGCATCAGCCATCCTTCTGCAGGTGCTCTGTGACTGTGGGAGTATTCCATGTCCTCAGACAACTCGGCTGCACGGGAGGTGTTTCCGTGGCTGGGGGGCTCAGGGCTCTTCTGGTGTGTGAGGAAAATACAGCCTTTAATGGGATATGGAAATAGCTGTTGGCTTCATTAAGTGATGTGCCCTTTTCTAATCCTGCCCTGCTGGGAGCTGGGTGCTCCCTCTACTCCAGCTGACCGAAAGGGAAGGACTGGGAGCTTTCAGGTGTCATGTGCCAGGGCCTTCAGGGAACTCTGCCCCCCACACAAGAAGCACCGTTTCTGATTTGTCTTTCTCAGTGGTATCCCGAGGTGCGGCACCACTGTCCCAACACCCCCATCATTCTCGTGGGCACCAAACTCGACCTGCGGGATGAAAAGGACACCATTGAAAAGCTGAAGGAGAAGAAGCTGACTCCCATCACCTACCCCCAGGGCCTTGCCATGGCAAAAGAGATCGGTATGGCAGCAGCGGGGTTATTGTTGGCTGGATCTAGGCTGTGTTTGTGGAAGACCTTGTACCTTAATTAAATGGAATGCCTGGCTTTTGTTGTGGAGGCGGCTGGGAGCAGTGCAAAGCTGCTCTGTAACCGTGTCTCTGCTTCCCCCAGGCGCAGTGAAATATCTCGAGTGCTCAGCGCTTACGCAGCGAGGCCTCAAGACAGTGTTTGATGAAGCCATCCGAGCAGTGCTGTGCCCCCCTCCTGTAAAGAAGAGGAAGAGAAAATGTCTGCTGCTGTAAACGTCACCCTCCCCCACCCCATCAACCCCGTGCTTTGCTCAAACAATGGAGCATTCACATGCCAATTTTTTGTTATAAATTAGTTCTCTTCCATCGATTCTTGAACCAATTGACAATTTAATGGTTTCATTTCTTTAAACTATGATCCTTACCTTGCATCCTTCTAAGAGCAAACTCCCGGAAAGACATACCTATGTAAAGCCTTATTTTTAAAATCCTCTTCTTGCTCAATTAAATGTTGCCAAACTATCTGCTGAACTAAGTTGCATTGTTGTGCTACGAACACTAAGCACTAAACTGTTTTTTAAAGATTCTTCTTGAAAAATGACTCTAATTTCTGGTAGGAAATGCAAAATCTCTTTATAGTTTTTCACAGTAAGTAACAGTGCCAGGGAATTAGCAGAACACTGCGCTCTTGATGTGTTTTATTCTGAACTGTTTTCCCAGCGCAGCCGTTGCCTCGTGGTGCATCCAGCACCTGTCTCTGGCAATGACTGACACCCCTGAGTCACAGTGTAAATGCTTTATCATTGGTAAGGGCTTGGTTGCAATCTAGTTCTTGCTGCTGTGATTGAAAAAAATAACTATTCTTACTGAAGTGTATCTAGTCCTTTTGACAGCGTTGTATTGTGATGAATAAGTGGAACATTGGGTTGGATCAGGAGATAGTGCCAGACAGTATTTTGACACTGTACAGCTGACTTACACTACACTGCCAGAGTAGCTCAGCAACCATTTTCCCAGAGGTGCAGTAGTGGAGAGAGGTTGGTGTTCATGGGTAAATTCCTTTGAATTTCAAGTAGGGCATTCATGTAGGTACAATTCTGAATCAGTCATTCCCACTTTTATGTAGTAAATGCTTTTCTTGTAGAATCTCTTCTTACCAAGCAATATAACTTGTATTTTAAAACCTTCTGATTGATAGACGTTTGCTTTTTTTTTCTTTTTTTTTTTAGACTAGAATGTTCAAGCATATCCTCATTTTCCTGTTATTTCTGACCCAGTAAGTTATGCTTTCTGAGGAGCTTTTAGTCTATTAACTAGATGTAAAAATCATGTGAAGCAGCTTTACACATTTTAGTAATTTTTATATTTTAAACCTCTGCAACTGACAAACCTTTCAACCATCACTATTTGCAAGGTCCCCCCACTGTAACATGACTAATGCAGCCAAGTGTTCTTTCTGTCACTCCATGTGCAGCATCGATTGCGTAACGGTAACTCGGGTCTGTGAGGTTCTGTAATTAGTGCTAATGTTCTGTACCTTCCAAACTGGCAGGAATATGATGTTGAACTACACCTTTTCAACCACTAAAGCAAAATTTAAAAATAAAAGTTGCAAAATTGTGAAGTTTTTACATTGATCTTTTGCTAATGCAATTGGCAGTATGTTTTGCATGTATGACTTAATAAATCCTTGAATCACAAGTGTGGTAACGTTTGAGTTTCTGAGTGTCTCCTTCTTGTGCCACTGTGAGCACACACTCGTGTTCCATGCCAGCAGCCCTGTGTGCACGTGTCTCCTCAGGGACAGTGGGCAAAGCCCAGGCTGGCAGTGGTTACAGCTCCTGCTTGTGCTGTGGCTTAAAGCTGCTGGCAGTGGGGGGCAGTTCTCTCTTTCACTCCACTCTCTGCAGACAGAAATGCTTTTCCTCTGAACAGGTCATAGTTTGTGCTCAAATGCCCCAGATTCCAGGCTTTTATTTAAAGCCCTGCTCTGTGTTGCCTCCCCTCCTCCAGAGTGGCTGCACCCAAGGCTGCTGCCCTGGCACTCCACAGGCCCCAAAAGCAGCACTGTCCCTGCTGGTGCTGCCTGACCCCACTGCTCTGACAGCCACACTGGTACCTGTCATTGCACAGGAGCCAACGTTTTATTCTGCATTTAATTTTGTCTCCATATCGAGTATCACAGCAGGAACATCCACACAGTTAATTCTCAACCACATCATAATTTACTTACATCAATTTCTTTTAAATAAATGCTGCCGAGCCTTAAAAAGGAAAAAAAAATATTACACACTAGAAACAAGGAATCCACTTGTTAAAAGTCATTACAACTGGTTACACGTTCTTGGCAGAATCAGAGTGGTGCTCAGTAGCTGCAGCTAGAGCTGGTGACCAACATGATGCCAGGGCCTGAATGATAATTTCCTTCCTTCTCATTAAGTCGTTTTAGTTTAAAATCAATAAAATGAGTGATGTAGATCAACACATACAAAAGACAGGTAGATTAAAGAATATTGCACATGTATATCCAAGCAGCATTTAACCACAACGAGCCCTCCCGCAGAACCCCGGGATCCCAGCACAATCTGTAAGAAAAAATAGTGCAATGACTGAGCCTGAGCCAGCCCCGCCCCGCCCGGGCCGGCCCCACTCACCCCGCAGCCCTGAGCCGCCCCACGCCCTCCCCGCAGCCCCTCGGCTCTGCCGGCCCAGGCAGGCAGGAAGGGACGTGGAAGCAGAGGTGGAGGTGCAGGTGGTGGAGGATGAGGCCTGGCAGGGCTCTGCTCTGACCCGTGGCCACATCGTTCTCACACATTCACTTTGGTCAAGCCTTCAGCTGCTGCGCCAGCGCTCACAGGCTCGGCTGGAGCTTCTCACGCTGATCCGCTGTGGAAAAGCCCAGCCCTCAGCACAGACACAATCTGTGCTTTCACCAGCACAGCGTTCCCCGAGGTTGCTGCAGAGGGCACCAAGACCCTTGTTCATTTTATGCAATGTGAGAAAAGTACTGAAATCCACTTAGGCATGAAAGTGGAATATGTCCCGAATACCTGAAACCTGCAAAAAGCCCCCCAGGTTGTCCTCGAGCTGTGGTTATACTGCACTGGGGTTGTATTCTCGTGTTGGACAAGACAGACACGATCCATGTTCCTGAGACAAACTGTTCAGAGCTTTGAGCACAACATCTGGCATGTGGTCTGTGATCATCTTGGGACTTATTAAAATGCTGCTGAAGACGGTTTCGTTTGACCATCTTGCTGTGTATTTAATATCTGAAGAACACAACCTAGGGAAAAAACACACCACAAATACAACGGCTGTGTCAGAGCTGGGACAGGCAACTGGAGATCCTGGCCATGGCTCAGGGAGGAACTGAACCCTCTCACAGCAGCAGGAATTGCTGCCATGAAGTGTCCCTGAGGGCAGAACTGCACCAAATGACACTGTGCTTTAAGGGAAAGAAGCCAAAAAAGATTCCAATAATCCTGCTCCCAAAACCATGGAATACAACCTGCGCAAGGAGGGGGAGGGCATTAAACACTGCACATTCAGTTAATGTCAAATTTAGGGAATAAGTCACAGTGGTATCAATAGGAGACCAGGCAATACATTTAATGCTGCACATAGGATGCACCATTCCGTAAAATTAAATCCCAAATACGTGATGGGATCTTGTGTGCTAGGCCCACTTAAAAAAACTCCCATTATTAACTGCTGTGCTGTAGAGTAAAAGACAGAAAAAAAATTAACCCAATGAAGTAGAAGAGCAGCCATTGGGAAAAGCTGCCCAGGTCAGAGGTGTTCAAGTATCTAACTTGTAAAATCAGTATTACAATTATTAGAAATTAAAAATGTGAAGCTTAAACAAAATACTGATCTACTGAATGGGCTGTTTCAGGTTGCTTTGTCTAAAAAAACCCCAACATCAACAAAAAAACACACAAAAAAATCCCTGAACACAACACTGCCCCAACAAAGCCACAATCCTCACTCTTCCAGCAGTTTCAGCTTTCTGGTGTCTTTGTCTCAGCTTCCTGCATCCACAGAAAAGCAGCAAGTGACAGGAAAAACTACAGACTGTGTGGGCACACACTGGGTACTGGGGGGCTGCAGCTCTCCAGGCTGGCTGGGTCAGCATTACGGGCAGTACTGCACCTCCTGATCACCAGCATCCATGGCACTGCTCAGGGAAATCTGAGGGATTTTGTTACCACTTCCCCACTACCAGGACACGCTGCAGAACTGCAGCCTGGCAAAGCTGAACCTGCCAGTCTTAGTGTTTAAAGTCCTCACTTGACAGCTGCAATAAACTGGCAGGATAAGGCATAAAGAGAACATTGTCCAAGGCTTGAAGTGAAACAGAAAGAAGCTGGGAGGCACAGAATAGAAAATGAAAACTGGGTAATGTGCAATAACCAAAACTGGGTATTGGACGTGCAGGTAAGTCACAGAGCTGGAAATGTGTACTTTGAGAGGGACAAGGAGCTGTAAGTAGACTTTAGGCAAACAGGAGAGTGAATTCATCATTGCACTTACCTCCTAGAGCTGCTTTCCTCAACAATGTGGATAATCTTTCCAGGCAGATACAGATGAGGATACTGAGGGGGTGAGTTCAAGTGCGATTCCTCCTCCAGGGCGTTGTAGGAAGGCGACCGATGAACCATCAAGCTCTCCTCGGCCAGGAGGGGCTGGGTCAGGGCATCCTGGCTCCTCCCATCCAGCTCTGTCGGGAAATCATCAGGATCCCCTCCAAACACCTCGTACCAACACCCCCGCAGCAAAATCTGGTACTGAAATCAGAGAAAAGAACAGTCCAATTGAAGTTTGGCATCTCTTCAAGTAACTTATTCTAGCTGTGTGCTTGCACACACTTCATCGGAAAATACAATTAAAAGATTAAAAATTCCTCTCTGCACATGCTCCTCAAACTTCGTTTGATAATTACCTCCTTCCCAAATTTTCCCCACAGCAACATTCACTTCAACAGTATGGCTCCTAAGCCTAAGTTATACTACAGAAAACATCACCATCTTTACCAGCTGAATCACTCCATGTGGATTCTGCTCTGCAGGTTTAACTTTTCTTGCACCTGTAACTTGTAACTGTCCATTATCTTATTTATGACATCACACACACCCTCTGCTCATCCCTGGGACTACGTGGAAATCTTGTGGGTGTGACAGATTCAAAGTCAGATGTTCAAAAATGGCAGATCTGAATCTCTAAGGCACACCTCTGTACCTGCAGTACCATCCTGCCTGACACCAGACTGATCCAGCATGTTCAAAACTGTTTCCCACTAACAGTAAAAAGAGGGAAACAATTAACACTGTAACAGAGAAATATTTGCTTTCCAAATGAATTCTGACAGTAATACATAAGTAAAATCAATAATTTGCTTACCTACTGGTACTAGGCACTTATTACACTATTAAAGTAAGTAATCTGACTTTTTGTAATTTTAGCTGTTTGGGGTTCTTTTCCCATTTTAGTTTTTCAATAGTTTCCTTTTATCAGCAAAACTGGCAAACAGAGAATTTCAGGTTTTTGATGTTGTAAACTGGTATACTGGGAGTCTCACTGAGTCCTAATCTCCAACAACACAACTTTACAAGATAGAAGACTAGTACAAATGTCACTGAATTAAAAGCAAACAATTTTGTTCTGAAACACAACTGTAACTCTCAGCTTTAAGATCAAAAATACACACACCAGCAGTCACTGCACTGAATCTGGGGTTTAACCCAAGTAACAATTCCACAATTTTAATCAGGAACTGCATTTGGTTACCTTGGGTCTGTTGCAGTTTGCCACAATCCTCACGATTCTTCTCTTTAAATCCTCCATGTTGGGCATACTTAACCTGTTTAAACACAAAGAACAAAGTAAAACAAAGCTCCCTATTGTCTGCTATCAAACACATCTCCAAATATCAATTTAAAAGTATTTTCATCTCACCTTGCAACAAGGTCTTTTCCAACAATGACTGAAACAATGAAGTGCTTAGTGTAATCTGCAAGTGATTTGCTTAAAATAAAAAGAAAGAGAAAAGGCAGTTTAGATGCACTAAGGAGATAAGCATACTTCAGTTTTAGGATGATCATTATAATTCAGTAAAATTACAAGCATGTGGCAGCACCATTTCCAGTCAGTGCCTCAGTGGGTGCTCAGATCTTCTTGCTGATGGTGACAGGATTAACTTCAGTGCTGCCTCTAAGGGTGTGTGGATGTCCAACAGGCCAAGGCAGACAAGTCAGGTGAGTATTTTTGTGGAACATTTACTTTAAACTCTAACCATACTGCCTGCCAGAATTCCCCAGATGTGTTTCATTCTGTAATGCTCCGCCAACAACTCAATGGTAACTCCAGATGGAGCAAATTAATTTGAGCGGGGAGTGGAGCACACACAGACTCCTCCCACAGCCAGCCCACAGCTACCAGCTGACACACCTGGCAGCTGCCTGGATTTGACAGCTTAGACACAGAGCCAAGCAACAGAAGTCTCTCACCTTAAGAGCCCCCCTGGGGGAGAGAAGGCATAACACTTCAGGGTGGGGAAGGAGTTCCTGAGCATGATGGCCAAGATAGACGCTGTCCCACCACCCAAACTGTGACCAACTATCACAAGTTTATATTCCTGCAGACAGGAAGACAAACTCAGATGAACACAGAAAAACCTGTGGGTAGTTTTTCTGACAAATCAAATTATTTGGAAGGTAACTTACTGGGGCAATTGTGAAAGCCTGGTTTAAAATTCCATCATTTATCAGTTTTCGGTAGATATAATTTGCAGCTTGAGTTATTCCCTACAAGAAAGCAGTTCAGGTTAGAAGGGTGTATCCAATCTGAGGTGTGACACAGACATAGTTTAAATACAACACCATCACAAAACAACTTCTTCCTGCAAAGCTGCTCTTCTCTTTGACATCCTCCTGACAGAGGTCTGGTTATAACCAAGAGGTCTGTATGTATTGTATGTATGGGTTAAAAGGGTTTGTGGATATTTCATAAGGACATTAAGTCTAACAAGAGGATTAAAAATTCTACCTCGCAGTGCCACAGGCAGTATTTGATGCACCAAACACTGAAATAATTTGTGCAATCCACTTGACAAGGATGAACATTCTGTTTAACTAAGGAGCCCAGGTGTTTACAGCCTTCTGCTGCTGAGCTGATGTACAAAGAGCCACAGGCTGCACCCACCTTATGCACAAACCCATTCTCCAGAACCTCCTCCAGGGTCAGGTCCTCGCAGTCCGCCGACAGATCAGTGAGAATGTCCTGTGAACAAAGGCTGGCTCAGAGCTCCCTGCAGGGCTGTGTGCCTCCCGGGCCCTGCTCTGCTGCTCAGCCCTGTCACAGGGACAGCCCAGCTGGCTGAGCAGCACAACACACCCCACCACACAGCACCGACCCCAGCAAACACACAGCAACCACAGCTCCAAGCCTGGCAACTGTTTCCAGCTGCAGACACTCCATTATGGATGCACCTCCACTCAAAGGGACTTGGAATTACCCCTGCCTGCCCTCCACTCTCTCTTCCAGTAGCACAGGGAATATATTACCCATCCAAGGGCAGGGGGCCTTACAACTTAAACCTGGAAGACTCATACCTGGGAGTGAGTTATTTTAACAAGTGCCAGCATAACACAATTTCCTCTAGGTCCTGGGAGTTCACTCATCTCTATAAAGCTAATTATTGCTATCAGATGGATGATACCTCAAAAGACAAGGTTCCTCTCACTGCGACCACAATTGCTTCTTTTTTGTGATCCAGAGCAACAAAAAATGGAATCTCATAGATCTGGAGGAGAAAAATGTAATCAGTAAAGACACCAACGTTTTGTAAAGGCAAGCACTTGTTCTCACCTTCTGGAAGCTCCTATTGAGCTCCACACTGTACTATGGAAAGAAGCTGAATTGGTCTCTTATTTGGTTAGTCTAAGTGCCTTTTTTCAACACTGAGACAGATTTATATCAATGGTTTTGTGGCTGTTCTGGTAGATTAGAAAAGAAATCCAAACTGACTGTTTTCATTTGGCTGTGTATCTTACACTTCATAAAAGCTGAAGGCAAACTAGACCCTTCACCCCTTGCTTTCCCTGAATTAATCACTACAGCTTGCTGAATGCCTGTCCAGATTGTTTACCTTGTTATGAAAACTGATATGAATGAAGTCTCTGTACTGCAGTCCTGTTATTTTTAGGATGGATCCAAAGTGAAAGTTATGACGATCACTGCCCGTTATATCAGAATCTGCAGGTCTATTTCTGCAACTAACAAACACAGGAGAGAAAAACTTTCATGTGCCAATTTTTAGGGGTTTTTTTCAAGGAATCAAACTCAGTTAAATTTGCAGAGGGCCTTCTGCCAGGAATCTAAAGTGCTTTCTTTTTGCAATAGCACCAGTAAACATTCTGATGCAAGATGTTACCTCTGCCTTGTCACAGGACCATTAGCAGAGCAAACAGTGCAGTAAGAAAAGCATTCTTAAGGTTACAAGGCACTGAGAGAAAATACAAACAAGGAAAAAGGAAATTCAAACAAAAATTTGCACAGCAATCTTATCTCATGTTTTATCCACAGTATTATGTGATTTTTTTTCCTCCAAGTGATTTATATTTCAGTAGATTATATAGATATTTCTTATTAGCAATTACAAAAATCATTCTTCCAGTCACAAATATCAGTGGTTACATACAGTAATCCTACCTAGCAATATGCAAAATGACATAATGACCATAAACATTTTTAAGTAAAGGGATCAAAAGGAACAAAAAGGAGGCTGGAGGGACAGGGAACTTCTGCTAATTCCTTAGGACAGAGAAAACTATTGATAGACTTTCATTGCTATATGTAAATCTATGCCCAAAAGGCACCTCTAAAAAGCCATTTTAAAACGTTTCATTTAATTCGAATTCTTTCTTTGGCTTTTTTCCATGGGAAAAGTTTGTGACTGAGATTAAAAAAAAATCATTTAGAAAAATGACAATCTGTTTGAGGGTGGAAAGACATTGGAATTTTCTCTGATTTTCAGAAAGATAACTCTAGCAGTAAAGCTCATGTACACCCAATAATAATTAATGCAATAATAATTTCATGCAACAAAAATACTGCTATTGTAACTATTTTACTTCTGCTAAGACTAGTTAAATAGAAGGCAGCTATGTGTTTTTGAGCTCTTGGATCAAACCTACCAGTCACCATTGAGCTTACAGAGTGCAGTATATGGGTTGGTGTACACGTAGTAGGGCCAGCCATAGGCAGCTGCAGCAAACAGCATGTAGTGAGCAGCATTCTCCAGCTCAACATCCAAATCATCACTCTGGAAGCACACAGGGGAAAAAAAAGGAAGCAGAAAAAGGGAGGAAGGTGTGTTAGGCAGCCTCAGAACAAAACTGAACACAGGGTAGTGAAAATCAAGGCATGATGAAATACACACTACCCAAAAGGAAAACCTCAAGGTCTAAGAGGAACTAAAAATAGCCACTTGTACTTCAGGAAAAAGTCTGTGTTTATTTATGTAGCTACACAGCTCAAGGATCTTGAAAAGCCCTCACTGAATCAGTTCCAATCTGAACTGTTCCAATGCTGATACATTGATAAGCTCAATGCTGAAAACAACATTCACTCCCAATATGTTTCCTAAGGATGTCCAAGGGAAGGCTAAAGAGTGCAGCAGATCTCTCTGGTACAGACTTTTAAAGCACAACCCCATCACAACTAACTGGATTCAAAAGGAAGTTGACAGAGATGCAGTAGTTGAAGTAAAACTACATACGTCTATGGATCACAGGCTAAAAGGAGGGGGAAAAATTTACAAAGGCTCTTGTCCACTGAACACGAGAAAAAATCAGTTAGCAAACGAGCCCACCACCTGCAAGTATTTAAAAGATGCTATTCTTGCTTCTTACCTTGTCTGGGTATTTGCAGCAGACAAACAGCCCACAGTACATACTAGAAGATTACCTTATCAGTTCTATGCAAACAGTTCAAATATTCATCCTCCCTCTGTTCTCTTTCTCTCCCAACTGTTCAACAATGATCAAATGTCCTAAATGGTTCTTTTTTTGCACTTAATTCCCTGTTCAAAGTTCTACTCATGCAAAGGCAGAAAAATGTTTTTTACTACAAACTTATTGTTTTCACTGCATTTATTAATAACGTACATTGTTAGGAATTTTTATTGCAGTGTTTAATTTTATTAAAAGAATAAACAAAACAGAACCCAAAAAAACCTCCCCAAAAAACCTCTCCAAAAAGAAGTGCATTTCAATTTGATGTGGCAGCATTTCCTAGAATGATTATGCCAAAGGCTGCACCAACCCTACCTTACCCTGAGAGATGACGGAGAATGACACAGGACCTCTTCAGGCTCTTTGGGGCAATTTTCCATTTTATCTTGCTCTTGATGGAGCAGAATCAAACCAGCTGCTATGTCACTTGGCACCAGATCAGTGTCCTGCACAGAGAGACGGAAGGCTCTGTAAAACCACCCCACACCTCAATGCAGCAGAACTCTGAGCAGGAGCAGGGCTCCCCCCTTACCGAGAAGTAGCTGCGGAAGAGCTCGGCGATGCTGGTGAAGGCCACCCGGTGGTCGTCGTCCTGCACGATGCAGCAGCACAGCAGCCTGATCCTCTTCTCCCACACCCTGGTGGCGGAGCTCTTCACGTTGTACAGCAGCTGCCCCGACTGGCTGCTCTCCAGGTTGCGGCTCACGCCGTCGGGCAGGTAGAACGTCTTCTTCCCCCCGAGGGGGTCAAAGACAATGACAACCCCAATGATGGTGAAGATGATGATAATCCAGCTGGCACACAGGAGGGAGTGGGAGAACAGGCTGTGAAACCAGACACTTCTGACAAGTGTGAAAGAAATCCCAACTACAGATCTCGGCAGGCTGAAACCGAAGCTGGGTATGGAATTCTGTACGGAGACCTCTGCTGCTGTCCTGAGGCTGCAGCTCTTTGGACAATGCTTGCAATACTCTGCACCAGAACAAGGCTGTTGGCTCAGCTCACACCAAACCTGGAATCACAGCCCAGTGCTTTGGAAGCAGCAGCACAGTGGAGTGGCAGCTCCATTTTTCACTACCAACAAAGTGATCAGGTTACTACACTCTTCATATTTATCCAGTTTCCTACACTCCCATTGCCCCTCTTACCCTTTCTGACCTTCACCTCCTTTCCTTCACTGCAGGACATGCTCTCTCTCCCAAGGCAAGCAGCTTCTTTAGGGAGGGATACCAAATCATCTTCCTTTCCCCACAGGCTGTAAAGCTCAGATTTGTGGGGAAGCACCTTTACCTTGCAATAACTGTCCCAATGACGCCATTTATCACGGTCTTCTCACACTGCACACTGTTGTCTGACACCCACACAGCTCCTACAACAGCCCAGATGAATTCAGGGAAATAGAGGAGCAGGCGAGTATAAAGTATTTTGGGAAGTGATTTTCTTGGGCCTGGATTAGAAATTGTTCCTGAAATTAGAGAGAGAAATTAAAACAAGAACTGTTCATGAATTCACCTCAAGTACCTAAAATCCTATCTGGAAGTATTAACTTTCTGGGCTTTACAGAAAGTAAGAAACTTAAGTGAAACTATCAAGTTTTTTCATACTAATGGAAAGCTATCATTGAAGCTAAGAAAAACAACAATGGATTTAAAGCTGTGATTCTTAGAATCTACTCTACTAAAACCCAAAGCTGCATCCAGGAGCACTGGCTCATCTACAGCTCCTCATGACTCTTGGGGCCTGCTTTTATTATTCTATTTAGGTTTTAGCTGGTTAATATTTCATTTTCAGATGCTAGCTTGCTGGGCTACAATGATGTTTTTTAATGGATTTCCTAAATAATATTAGGAGAACAAAAGTGGGACCATTACCAGGGCAAATATTTCTCTGGCTATTTTCTGTATTGTTAATTTACTAATAACCTCTCCATTTTACCACTCTAAGGCAATAAAAAAAAGGGAGTAACTTTTGGCCAGCTCATCTCCTTAAACCAGTCTGCTGATCCCAGGGTAATGAAGGAGTGGGGGGTGTGTGCTCAGGTGTAGACAAGTAATTTATAAAGGCTGCAGAACAAAAACTACTTTGGGAACTGTTTTCCAATTACAAAACTGTGGCTCACACCCAGTGATAAAGCTGTTTCAAAGCTCTCAACCCAGAGGTTGCTTTTTCCCATTCCCAGGTTGCAGCCTGTCCTGCAGCAGGTGGGTGCTCACACAGACACAGTCAGATGGGACTGTGCTTCCCCTGAACAACCTTTCCTTTCTCAGCACCACCCCCAGGGCGGGAGGGCTCCAGCCAGGCTCCCTGCTGGCATCACCAACAGCACAAGGGCTGGTGCAAGACCAAGCACCCAAACCCTGCATTCCAACCACAGCCCAACACACCTCACCCTTTGTTTTCCTGGAAATTTAGCCTCAGAATTCTTCCATTCCTTAGTTACAATGGCCTCACAGCTGTACTTTCATACCAAACAAGGTTTTTTTATCACTGCTATTTACAGTTACACCTCTCACCTCTGCACCTTTGGTTAGAACCTGGTGCTAACAACACCAAGCACATGGTTTTGACCCCTGCATGGCCCATTCACTTAAGAGCTGGACTCGATGATGCTTGTGGGTCCCTTCCAACCCAGAAAATTCTGTGAAACTTTGATATAAACATCAGTTCGGCTGATCTTACTTCCCCTCCTCTGGGAACTCTAGGAAAACCAGCAGTCAGATTCAAGGCAGGATTATCACCCACACCTCTGCTCTGTCATAGTTTCTCTTCCTGCACTCTTAAAATTGCTTAAATGGAAGAAAGTATAAATACTTATTTACAGAAGCATAAATACCAATTTTCAGTGTGTCATGAGAACCAATATATGAGAAACTGTGGAGTCTCATCTGTTACTCCAGAGACCACACACATATTTAAAATTAATCTTCTTAACATTACTTCGATGATCAGGTGCCTCACCAGAAAAAAGCTTCCCTAGCAAATTTAACCCAAAATGAACCATTTCTACAAATAATTAGAAGTTGCACTGGGGTCCTTACTTCTGTTCAGCCATTCATTGGAAGCTGTGGGCCCTGCTCTATTTAACAGTACTCACTGTCAGTTTTATCATGGCATTTATACAATTGGCTTTTCTCTGTGTGTTTTTCCCCAAGCAGCCCACTGCAGCTAAGGGACTTTCACAAGAGATGACTAAACCTGTCTATGCAAGGCAGAACTAACAGGATACTTCAGATGATTCTGGATACACTTCCCTAAATTCCTGTCAGAGAGGTGGAGCAGTGTTACATCGGAGGTCACGCAGAGTTTTCAGGATGCTCTGATGGCAATGAACCCTTAGCTGCACTAAGCTGTTGTGTTTATTTATTATGTTAGATTCCAGACTAACAAAGGTAATACTATTAAAGCAATTATGTTAATGCTGATGGAGTTTTTCAAGTCTGAATACCATGAAAACGCTTCAAATTTTTGGTAGCTTTTAATGCCAGCTCTGGATTAAAAACACACATCTATTACCATCCTACTAGATAAACACAAAACATCATTATTAACTATTTACCTTGCATGCTGAGGTATACAAGAGCAGATAACGCACATATTATGGAAGCCAGAAGAATGATGAGGCCGAGCAGGTAGCTGTGCAGCAATCCTCCCCCGGGACAGTTAAACTGCCCCTTGTGAACCGTGTAAAGGACAAGAATCCCAATCCACCTGCCGGGAAGTGAGATAACAACAGTTACAGCAGGAAGGGATAAGTGCCTGCAGCAAAGCGATCCCCTGATCGATAGTGGTCGTCTTAATGAAGGCACTGCACAAAGATTAACAGCAAAGGACCTGTTACATAAGGAAAGCGTCAGGATGAAACCACTACACGAACACTCAGCAGGAATTACAATTCAGCTGAGCGCACACCGAGCCACAGGCTCCCTGCCTGGTGCCACTCACTCCCTTCCTCAGGTCCCAAAGCACCGCGGCTAGAGGACACAAAGCAGTCACCGTGTTAATTACGAATCCACACGAGCGCTACTCGGAGATTAAGCCCAGCGGGTGACGGCGGCCCGGAGCGCAGCGGCAGCGCGGGCACCGCACCGTGCTGTGCCAGGGACCGACAGCGCCCGGGCCGCGGGCATCGCTCATCCCGCCGGGAAGCGGCCGGGCCGGCGGGCAGCGGCCCCGGGGCGAGCCTTACCACACCAGCCTGACGAACAACTCGAAGGCGCCCGGGAGCACGAAGTCGTCGCTGCCGATGGCCCAGCGCCGGCCGAACAACACGAGCCCCGGCATCCTGCGGGTCCCGCCGCCGCCGCTGCTCCCTCAGGGCCGCCCGAGTCCCACACACCTCCCTCCCCCCCAGGCCTCAGCGCCCGCAGCGGCAGGCACGGCGTCACGGTGCCGTGACGTCACGCGGGCCCGCTCCGCCCCGCGGGCACGACCCGCCCCGATCGGGCGGCACCGCGCACGCGCCTGGCGGGAGCCCCGCCCCGTCCCGGGCCCGGCGCGCAGGGTGGCGGGAAGGGCGGCGGCGCCCAGGGCGCGTGCGCGGTGCGACCCCGGCGGGCGGGGCGTAAACGCGGGGCGGGTTGAAACCGTGACCTCACTGCCCAGTGGCGTCACGCCACCCGGAACAAGGCTCCACCAGGGCCGCTGGATGACGTCACAGGGCCAGCGGCGGGTCTCAGCGGGCTGCCGGGCTCCGCTGCCCAGCACAGGGACGGACTGGGCTTGGAGCAGTGAGACAGGAGACGGCAGCACCGCAGCTGCACATGAACACTGCTCAGCTGGGCTCAGCAATGAGAACCAGCACTCACTACACAGAGAAGGACGGCACATTAAGTTGAAGATAAACACCTGCAAGCACCAAACCCTCCTCTGCGCCAGGCTGAAGACTTGAGTTCTTACTAAACAAGCAGAATTCAGCCATCACTGCTTCCATCAAGGATAATGCTCCTCGGAGCCTTAAAAACTTTTTGTTTCAATGCAACAATGACATTAAGCAACTCATCCTCACCGCGACTTTTTATCCAGCCCCAGGCAAACAGAAAACTTCATGTTCGAGAAGGAAAAAATGAAAAAATCCCAAAATGTTTTCACCATTTGATAAAGTGTTTATTGAGGATGGTAACACAGGATAAATCATGCAACAGCTCAGTAAAAAAAGGGAATCATTTAAAGGATGAAGAATGGTAACTGGTGCTGCTGATTCTGAAAAGTTTATAAAAAAAATATTAATCGTCCAAAAGTGACATCGAAAACCACTTGAAGCTGAACATGGAAGTTGCTTATAAAGCATTCATTAAGAAAATGTAGATATTGTTTAAAATGATCACCCACAGATTTCTGTAATCAACAACTTACAACCCTCCCATTCCTACAGCTGTAATGGTGGAGCAGAGCTGGACATCCAAGATATTTAACCTTCTCTTCCTGAACAAACAACACAGTCACAAACATTTGCCACTAATTAACACAATCACATCTCTTACCCCTCACAACCTGGGCTGCCAAGTGCTTTCATTATTTGGATTACCTCCCCAGACATCATGGCAGAACAGGAAAGAGCCCGTCCTTGTGGCCCCAAGTGATTTCCTCACTGCCCTCTTGCCAGCAGTCTGTTTTAGAAGGGGAACAACTACAAAATGTGACTGTTCCCGTTCTAGCACCAACATATTTTTTGAATAAGGAACTCCATGTCAGCAGATGGCACAAAGACTGGGCACCAGCACATCACATCAAACATTGGTGGTTTCAGATTTAGAGTTGACATATATTCGCCTTTTGGAAAAAAAATAAATATAGTGGAATGAAAACTGAATCAAAGGGAAAGTACAGATGACTACCATCCATCAAGGATGCACATATTGTGCACTGAAAAAAAAAAGAAAAAAAATCAGTCATTTCAAAGAAAATCTTGAAAATTAAAAAAACGTTTGCACTTGTTCCTGGTCATAAACAATCTCACAAAAATCTCACTTTTGGAACTATTCCAATTGAAACCATACACTGAATTTATTAATACAGTATAAGTTTCTTTATGTAAAAAATCTTTATACATAGTAATAAAAAAGATAAAGGCAAGATGCATCAAACAGAAATCTGCTGGTTGTTTTTCCTCCGTTCTTACAGAGCCGCTGATGACTACCTGCACTATAAAGAGCTGTGTTTCTGACTTTCTGTCTCAAGCATCTTCACCTTTGCTTGTGATAAGGATTGTTCTGTCCAAGCATCCAAAAGGACAGATGCTGGTGATGTTTTGGCACTTACGCTGGCAAACTGAGCTTCTTTCCCTTGAGAACTGCAAGGAAAAGTGGGAAAGAGAAGAGTCAGCAAAACAAAACTGTGATGCAGGAGAAGCACACACTGTGAAAATGTCAAAGGTGCCTCTCTCTCTTCAATACATACTGGTAAAACTAGAATTAACAATTCTAACCTTGCCCTCTTGTGGCACCCTGGAGTTCCCTCTTTTCATCCTCATAGGACACCCTAGCCCCTCACCACAGCCTCTTAAGAATTATGACACAAACAACACAACCCCATGCAGCTTTGTGGTTACATGGTGGAAACTGAAATGTGACTAAGGGCAGAATTATTAACGTACCCAGCAGAAGTGTCTGCTTCTAAACTGAGCATAAACAGAAATATCCAAAACACTTTCAACTCTTACACCGGTATTTAAACCACTGAGAAAGTTGTCTGTAAGCATAGGATCTGCATGTAACCGTGTGCATGGTCAGGGAAGCAGGAGGATCATGCTTATCCACGGAAGGCAACAGCAATGTATATTTAGCTATACTTAAATTTTTCCAAAAGTTCATCAGACCATTTACCCATACCCCCAAAAAATCCTCAGAAATGCCCCACACTAGCAGAAAGTGTACTCGATGAATTAAGGATATTTCAGAACTAATTTGCACGCAAAATTAATGAGCTCGTAATGCAGGTGTAGCAGATCCCTATGAACCTGTTAACTGCTACATTCCACAACCTGAAGCTGCAAGTTTCTGCCCGACTCACCTTTTGTAACATACAAATAGAAGAAGTCACAGTACAGAACGGTCTGGACCACACCAGCAACAACAGCTATGAGGTCAAAGAATCCCTCAAAGTAGTAGCGCCAAATCCAGTTGACTAAGTACAAGGCACGGTACAGACCCAAGAAGAAAAGATAGTGAGTAGTGATGGTCTCTGCTTCACCAGTTTTGCTGATCATAAAAAGTTGAGGGAGAATAGCAACTGATTCAAGATAGATGGAGAAGGTCCACAGTATCTGAAAGGAAAAAACACAGGTATATTCAACTGTCTTATTGATAACAGCAGGACAGAAAATATTTGACTTGGCTTAACTTTTTACTCTCTAACAATGTTATGGATGAATATCTATTCATACAGGTACAGTATTTTGGCAAACTTTCCCTAGTACAGGAAAAACTAAATGAAAGCTTCATAACCAGCCAGAGGATGGGAGGAGGGAACTCTCCTGGCAGAGAGCAGACTCACCAAACCAGCTCTCTGCTGATCTGGCACACACGGGTTTACTTGTGAGGGAACTTGTGTGCATCCAGTTCACATGAAATGCAGCTTACAGTGTCCATGCTGTGAAAGCTGCAGGGAAGATGAAGTTCTTTTCCCCCCACTAATGTTCTTCCATTTTTATCTATTTGTTTAAAGGGGGTGTTAACACAGAAAAAAATTTAAATTATGTCTTGATGTGTTGCAATTCAAATTCCCTTACTCTATAATATTAATCCCAATATAAAGATGCAGCTCAGTCCATGTTAAACAACCATCTAAAGTTACTCTCTGTTTTGTAGGAAGAATTACCTATTTGAACTTTACATAATTAGATTTTTAATACAATTTTTCTGCAATTAAACACATAAATGCATATTAAACGTAATGCAATTCTTTTTAATAGTCTAGACTATTTGCAATTCTATAAAATTTAAGTAGTAGTATAATTCCTTTTGTTTTCACCAGGTGGCACCAACTATTCACAAGCTGCATTCCTGGGGATTTCTTTAACAAACAGAACAAAAGGAATTCTGAATTAATACAGCCATCAAAGTGTACTGGGAAAAACAGAGTGTTCTGCTTAGTAAAATAATCAATGCTGATAACAATGCTGGTCTCCTGAGGTGCCTTAAATTTGCACACACATCTGCACCACACAGAGTGATTGAGGAAAGGATTAGCCTGAACCTACTAAACATAGACACCCCTCAACCATTCACTGGTCAGGCTAAAAATGATCATCCTCACATTGTAAATATTTTAGGGGAAAAAAAAATAAATCATGCCCACAATGAACTCACCTCCAGTGGAGAGAAGTCATGATTGACAAGAAAAGAGAGCCCACCAACAGGAACTATCAGAAACTCCACTCGGAAGGTGTCATGGTTTCCATCGTAGGTGGCCTTGAACTTCATGTAGATCAGGTACACGGTGGCGTACGAGCAAGCGATGTAGATAAGCTGAGGGCAAGGAAAGAAACAACCCCAAAACAATCCACTGAGGTTCCAGGATTAAATCACACTCCCTGAATAAGCACTAAGAGGAGTAAGTGTGGTCTTTTTTGATTCTTTGTATTGTTTAGGTGGTTTTGCAGGCTGTTGGTGGTGCTTAACTTTTGTCAGCAGAGTAGTAATTCAAAATCAGTGATTCTGGGCTCTACTGGTTTTGTTGCTTTAAAGGCATCACATGCCTGTGGGTTGAAGGGACTGCCCAAAGGTGAAGACACTTTCCAGAACTAAGGAAGTGACTGGAGAAGGATTACATGTTCTGCAACTGCAGGGGAAGCACTGGCCCCCAACATTTAGGTTAAAAATGTACAGGTGCATACACACAATAATAATGGAAGGGGCCTTTCTACATTCAAAAAGCCCAGCGTGGTGTGGCTCATGGGGCAATCAAAAAAATACCCAGTAAGCCCCATTCAGACAACCACTTAACATACCACAGGTTAGCTGATTTGCTTTGGACCTTTAAACATCTCTAAAATCTGAAGAGTGGCAACTGAACACTGTTCTTCACCAACCAACAGGCCACAAGACCTGCAAGACTAAGAGACTGAGAGAAGCAATGAACCAGAATTCAATTTGAGCTGATGTCTAACCATTTTGAAAGGTTATAGCACAGCAGACTTTATAGCTTCTCTGTGGAATAAGCAAAAAGCTTCATTTTACAGGTGAGAAAACAGAGCTAGAGAGAATCTAAGACTTTCTAAAGGTCAATGTGCCACCATCAGGACAGAGCTCATTGTCCAGGAGTCAACACAGTACCGCAGACTAGACAAATATTTTAGCTTCTGCCAGTTTCAGCACAAGATTAAACGTTCCAAACCATTTATCACATCAAAAAAGGGTTCTTTGCAATGGAGAAGTAACAGATTAAAAATCCCACTGTTTGCAGATGCTATTAATCATTAAATGCTCTGCTCACAAATATAAAATCCCACAAATACTGTATTAAGGAGCTCAGAATCCAAAGGCTTTGCTACATGAGCACCCTGGATGAATGGAGATAAAGAACCCCAGGACAGGATACAAGGAACCTTACAAGGAACTAATCACAGCAGGTATGGTCATAGAAGACACTAAGAAAGTGTGAATGAATCCAAATTTCTTATATTACAGATTTCTTCACTTCAAGAATCCCAACTCCTGAATTCTCAACTAAAGTTCTCTCAAGTTCTCAACAACTGTGTAACATTATATACTCCTACACATATATAAATATAACACAAAATGGTGTTGGTACATTGAAGCAGCTTCATCTCGACACTACAATAATGGGCTGAAAAGACAGTTATATCCAACAGTCTTTCTAAGCAGTAACCCTTGAAACTTAAATAGAGACTACCATTTTGAAAGTTAGTATTTCCATACTCATTTCTTTTCTGGTTAGGAGGGGCACAGAACAAAGATGTGGTCACGGCCTTGAATCACAACGAATAAATAAATAAATGGCAAAATTCCTCTACCTGCTCCTTTAGTGCACCTAACAGTACCTTCCAATTTTTTTTCTTTCCAAGAAATTGCATATGGAAAAAGCTTCTGTTTCAAGAATATTTTATTTAACCCACAGCTCTTAATCTATACTGTTAATATTAAAACTTAAGCATACACATTTCACTTGTTGGAAAGCAAGTGTGAGTTTAAGACACAAAACTTTATTTTACAGTATTACTTCCCTAATTCATTCACACATTTTGTGGTATTGATTATTTTAGTCTTTCCTCTTGGTAAAGTTGTACTACCCTCTAAATTAAAGCCAAAAAGCATCAAGAAAATGCAAGAATAAAGGAACTGGATTAAAAGAACACAAACATACTGCTCTCTCCCAGACCACTGCTTTATTTTCTTGTACTCAGCACCAGAAACTGCAGGAATGAGTAAGTAACAAACTCAAATTCAGGCTCACTGACATTCAGTGAGCAAGTGACAGGGGTATAATTCACAGAAGCCACATTCCTTAGAGCTTACTCTGGTCCACTTTTGATCAGCCTCTGACCAGACAGTAGCTGCAATTCTGGCAGTGCATTCTGAATACTAATTTACCTTGTAGTGAATAAAAGGAGATTTACTTGAGCTTTAATGTCTCAACAGAGAAATACAGTTTGTTTGAACCATTTTTCCAAAAGCTTGTCTTTTCAATAACCAAAATGCCATTTGTTCTAAATGTCACAGTCCTGATATAAACAGTTTTCTAAAATTGCATATAGAGTGCAGAAAAAAAGGTAGGATTTCGAGTCCATCTTCCACATTCTAGTCCATCTAGAATTCTGGCGCAGTGGGCCATTAAAAATGGGTTTTATTAATGAAATTATGCACTCTGCATGCAACTTCACTAGCTTTTCTAACTCTTCAGTATACTCTACCTTCATAGATGTGTTATACAATGAAATGAATGAAGTGAAGAGGTCCAGGTAACGGGTAGTGAAGACCAGTGCAAACAGAAGCTGGCTTTTCCCAGAAATACCTAAAGTGATAAAGGAAATAATTAATCATTCAGAAAGTGATGAGGTGCTTTGAAACATTTGATGACCAGGATGAGAAAGAATATATCCTTTACTTTTAAGCAAGCTGATCACAAAATCAGGACAAAATCCAAGTTCCCAAACTGTACAAACAGAATTCTAAGCCCATACAGCTCAGCAGCATGAACAGAAATTACCCTGTACTGGAAGAGGTGTTGGCACTACACAAGGTTTAGAAGTTACTCACAGCAGGTAGTCTCATCTCCAAAAATATCACCTGCAAGCTATCTGTTCTGTATTATCACTGGGCAAGTCTGCATTAGCTTTCAGTTCTCAGAGTGCTGTCATATGCCACAGTACAATCTTTAGATGCTGAATAGCTGGAAAGGTACAAGGGCAATAGACAGAACAGACCCAGTGACAAGCAGAAGGTCTGCTGGCACCAAAAATCCGATTTTAGAGGAATACATAGATTTTAAAACATAAGGCAATTCAATTCATAGACTCAATTGGCCACATGGTGAGAAAAAACATCAATCAATCAAACCCACTTTGTTATTATGTACTAAAACAAAAATTTAAAAAGAGAGAGAAGTGAGATAAAATGTCAGACATCTACACTGCATCTCCAAAGCAACTTTCGATTCTAGGTCAAAGCCCCAATGTCAAAATGTTTGTTTGTACTTCAGGCACTGGAGCACACTTAGAAGCATAAAAGCTTTGCACAATCAGTCACTAAAAGCTTCCGAAAACTGAGGTGAAGCATCGCTCCACAATACTGATGTGGTGGTGTGTCACAGCAGGAGGACAAAACAACCTACTCTGTGCCTCTATCTTGTTATTCCAATTATTCTTGTTTTCAGTCATCCAGGGCGAAAATAATTGAATCTGTTCAGCATGCAAGTCTTGTTCAAAAAACAAGAGGGAAAAATACTCTGTAGGAGAAGGTTATGATGCAAGGCTGAAAATCCTTGTCCCTTTATACAGAGATATTTCTAGAAAGGCTTTTATTAACAGTGCCATAAAGCAATTAGCAGAAGGCAATCTGCTATGGCTACTGAAGTCCCTTTTCACTCCAGCTTAAGGAACATGGAATAAGCTGCTCCAGATGAAGGAATTTAACCTATAAAGTACAAGAATGATTGAAACAGTAACAATTAGACAGGGGTGTGTTTGCAAGTTTCATATGTGAAATGTCTGCAAGGTGAGCCTGATGTGCCACCTACAGAACTGCCCAAGTACAGGGAACATAAACCACCTCAAAACCTGCAGGCTGTAAAGTTGCAAAACACAAGCTGCAAGTTTACAAACAAAACACCCCCCCCCCAAAAAA
>VZDJ01000076.1:6511456-6773949 GCA_008694505.1 Cyanoderma ruficeps | reverse complement strand
AAAAAAAAAAAAAGACAAAAACCAGACAAACAAAACTCACGAACAAACCACCTCTCAAAGTTTAGAAAAAAATACATTTGACATTTCTTGAACTAAAACTGCATTGCACAGACAGCTGAAGCAGCACTCTGGGCTCATCCCAGGTGTGCTTGTTGGTATCACAACTTGCCAGTAAAACCTCCCAGCGAGCAAAGCTGTCCTAAGGTCAGAATCCACAGGACAAAGAAATCCACCGGGGCAGATTACAGAACAGCATCATACTAAAGAATATAATTAAGCTAAATTATTTAGCATGCTATTTTCTTTAAGGAAATGACTGGGAACAGCAAAAAAATCAAAAAAAGCCCAGCATATAAGATATATTAATTATTGATAAAAGCTATAAATTTGGATCTGGATATATTGTCATAAATACATATAATATACTTGACAAATTCTTCTAAGTCATTGCCAGTCTCACCTCCTCAACCCTGAAGTTGTAATTTTTATTAAGGCTTTCAATACTCTCCCTGATTTTTGAATCTTTAGAATAGTTGTGGAATCCTGAAACCCACCCTAGACCCAAGATTAAACTAATTTTCAAGTAAAGTAGGCTAGACTAGACTAGACAAGGTTTAAATTGTAAACCAAAGGCCTATGAAGGGACAGGCAAACTGTGAGAAACATCTAAATCATGAGCAAAAACAGGGCAAGGGAACAGGTAAACACACAGTTGTAGGACTTTGATGCATTTCAAAACTTGAGGAAATGTATCAATGTAGGTGTCACAGCACTCCCCTGGGCTCAGGGCTGGCAACTGCAACACACTGAGGCTACAATGATACTATTCTCATCCTTCTCCCTTTCCTTTCACTCCCACAAACACTACTTAGTTCTTGAACTAAATAAAAATGTTTTTATGTCTCTTTCCAAAGCTCTGGGCTCAAATTTGCAAGAGCCAAACCTCACCATTTTGTTTCATCCTCACACCTGGAAAAACTCCTTCAATTTCTGTGCTCCAGCTTGGCTGAAAGCCATGGCATGAAACTTTAATTTGGGTGATTTTCACAGCCAGGCAGGAGGGCAGAGCTGAAATTGTAGTACTTTCTTATCAACTTCATTTTGCTGTGGTGACTCAGGTAAGGAATAACAGGTAGGAAGAGAGGCACTGAGCTGTGGAGTGTGTACAGCACTTGCCAACTAAGAACTGCACATCACAGCCATAAAACCTACAATCAAAAACTCTTCTAAGGAAAGTCAATCCATACTTTGCCATGAAAACTTCACAGACTTGTTAAAATAAAGTTGTTTCGTTTAGTACCAAGTCCACATCAGCCACAGAAACACAACTTCTTTGGTTCTGCTAGCAAGTCCCAGCATTAAACTCCTGTGCTTTCAATTTAAAAACTCAACCTAATTCTAAAGACAAATTTTCCAACTGAGAAAGAGAATACTTTCCTTCAAAGAGAGAGAAAAAAAATTCAAAGCTACCTAAAGCAGTTTTTGAGAAAATACAGACAAATTAGCAGCAGCCTATGGCAAAGTACTGTCAGAAGTCTTCATCTTAGCATATTATCTGGCCCACAGTAGACACATAAAATTGAGATACAGCTGCATTACCTAGCAAAAGTACTACACATTTACTATCTACACTACTTTTTTAGAGTATACAGCATATAATTTGACAGCACTGCAACTGCAGGTCACCTTTAACACTTGATAAATGGCACAGAGAAACACGAATCAATTTTCAGGCAGTAATTTGCACTGCAAACAATGTAATTTGACTTGAAATGAGTAAGAAAATAGTTGGAACAGGACAGTGTTTGAAAGCACAGGATTCCTAAAGTCTCATGAATTTCCCAATTATGACATGATGTCGATAATGGAGCTACCTACTGCATTCTCCATGGCCCTTCCTAATGATTTTTGAACTGTTATTTTGAGTGGCAAACATTTTTCCAAATTCTAAATTTGGAAACCCAAATAACCAGACACGCAAAAAATTGTTTCCCTGCCAGCTCTGAAAATCTGAACTCACGATTTGATTTGCTTTCTCCTTGTTCTCTTTTCAATCTATTGACTAAATAAGAAAAAAAGTTTCTTAAACACAGAAAACTGCTTCCAAGTGCAGATGAGCCTAGCCTTACCTACCACCTTCTATTAGAGGAGTCACCTCTTAAGAAAGAAAATGGGGACTATGAGTCTTCAAAAAAACAGCAGGTTACAGCAGAGGTGCACAGGCTGTCTCCCTCATTTCCAGCTGCTTTTACAGGCCTCGAGCTCTCCTGGAACAAAGGCCTCAGACACACACAGATGCAACCAGAAGAGAGGAGTCGGCACCATGTGGTTTGCCAGCTCTTCATGGATCACAGCCTGCAGTTCAGCCAGCACTTAGAAGCCCTTATTTATTTTCAAAGCCTCTGCTGCTTCAAAAGTGCACAGTAAAGTAGCAGTTGGTTTGCCCGTGTTTCCTTAGTCACCAATAACCACGAGCTATAAGTTTATTTAATTTATAAATGGCTCTAATAACCATTCAATGTAAAGAAATGGCAGAAAGCTCTCTAAAAAGAGACTCTTTGTAGCTGCTCAACATTAACTGGTAACTACTTATATTGTCATGTATGACTTTACAAACACATGCAAATGTATATTTACAAAGGTTTCATCAATAAAAACCTCAACTGACAGCAATGAGCCACTAGGAGAAACAGAGTAGAGCCCCAAAAATAAAATTCTTTGCTTGTGTTTCTTTGAGGTACTCATGGTCTTCTCATTCTAGACAACCTTGTCAGGCCCCAGACACCAATCTCACAGCAGCAACACAAATCTGGATTTACTCCTGAGGACTCAGGCAGAACTAGAAGACACCAAAGAAACAACCCCTGACAAACATGTCCCTGGTTTTTTGGGTTTTTTTTTCTCCCCTCAGGAAAATGAATTGAGCAAATATTTTCTACTGAAAGAGCTCATGCATGTGTGTTTGTGTCCAGGGACGCTGGCTAATTTGGGAAAGGGGAAAGCTGTATCACCTATGTGATACAGGCCTGTTTGCTTTCCTGTCTTGGAGAAAGCTGGACCAATGACTGGTGTGAGGCTGCTTTCTTATGAAAAAACCCCTAGCAGTAGAGATTCTCAACCAAAACTGGCTTAAGGAAAGCAACATCAGGTCACTTTTTAAGCAGAAAGATGGGACCAGGTCACACTGTACTATACTGTGTAAATAACCTCACATCCAAAGGTCACTTAAGAATCTTTTGGCTCAAACCCTATCTGAATTTCAGCCTTGCAACAGTATTTCTCATTTTCTTTCTTCAGACAGTAAATGATACTCAGCTTTTAGACCATTAACTCTCCTGCTGTTTATAATCTCAAATGCATTTCTCAAACACAGGACAAAACTCTACACAAGAGCTGGAGGAGGCAAGGTCCTCTCCTGCCAGATCCAGGCAGGATTCCTGTGATGCACTAGAGCCTGAGCCAGGTAAGTTCATCGGGAAGGTGCTCTTGTGCTCCATGACCTCAGCAACAATAGCTCTGCACTACCACTGCATGTGGGCCATGGAGTCACTTACTTGACCTCTTTTGTAAAACTAAGAACAGTTTTTACTTTAATTCTGTTTAAAACCAAGGCTATTAGTTTACTTTTTAAAAAACTATTCGTTTACTCTTTTTTTTGTGCTACTAAGTGATTAGCCAGTGGTTTTACATGACAATATACAGAACCTGTACTTCCTCCTACCTGTAGTGTAAATCTCTTTCATTTCCCCATTTTCAGTTATTTCAGGTTACAACTTAAACTAATTCTTCATGCTTTTAACCGAAAACTTTACAGATACATGTGTTCAACAGTGCTAACCCAATATTTGAACAGTATCATCAACACATGGTAAACTGATTTCAAGAACAATCACCCTCACTAAAGAAGGAGCAGCTCAGTGGAGAGAAGGCAAAGTCAAGTGCACAGTCAAACTCCCGTGCACAACTAAACCGGTATTCCCGGGGCGGGTGGTCGGCTCAACATAACACACAGTGCACAGAAATGCCTATTTTGAATGACAACAACTCCCAGTTTTCTGAAAGAAATCGGCTATGCTGCAGTTATGGGAACTGCCTGCAATTCCCCCCAACCACCACACCGTACAGCCGACGGGGGAGAGCGATCCACGGCACAAGGAACTGGAGCACGCCCGTTCCGACAGGGGGAAGCGGCGGGGGATAAGCGGGGGGCGGCGGAGCGGGGTTCGCCCGGCCGGGACCCGGCGCGGCTCCCGCTGCCACGTCACACAGGCCCGCGGCTCCCGCCGGGAATCTGCCTCCTACCGCTTCCTACTGCAGGCTGGCCCGGCCGACAGCAAACCCTCCACCAGCCCTAACAGCGGCACGAACCACGGTTCGATTCCTGCACAAAAGCGAAGGAGAGGGGGAGAGTGAAGCCGCCGCGGAGGGAAGGGGAGAGCGGGGAAACTTCAGAGGTTGCGAACGGCGAGTCAGCGGCGGCCGACGCTGCACCAAACCCGGGGCTGCCGCGAACACCGGCGGCCCAGAGGCCGGGCGCGGCCAGGGCTGGCGAGGGAAGGGATGGAGGGACAGAGGAATGAAGGGAGGGCGGCTGCCCGCCCCGCGGGGGACGAATTCCTCCCCTTACACCATCCAAACTGGCTTCTTCATTCATTCGCCTGCCGCCGGGCAGTTACGTAAGGAAGGAGCGACCCTCCTGGACACAGAGAGAGCGCCGGTGCACAGGGATTAAAGTACAAATAATGGCAACCACTACACCTTTCAGGGAATGGCAGCTCCCGCCGGCGCACCCGCACCCCGGAGCGGGGATGCGCCTCCTCCTTGCCCCTCTCCCGGCTGCTCACCCGCATCGCCAGCGCTGGATTTGGAGGGGGCCGAGTTGCGGGGAGGTCAGGAGGAGGGCAGAGCCCCCTCCCCTGCGCGGACGGGAGTGACTGTCCCTTTTCACCGGGCCGAGTTCTGCCCGCCTGGCCGCCCCGGGGGCGCTCCAGCAGGGTCAATCCCCCGCCTTTCCCCGCTTCACCAGGGCCGCCTCCCGGGCCAGTGAGACAGGCGGGACCCCCCCCGCCTCCCCGGCTCGCTGGGCTCTCCCCGGGACGCGGTCCTTCGGGGGCGATCGCAGCACCCCGCGACCGCGGCGAGCCCGGGGCGATGCCGCCCGGCCCCAGCGAGGCTCCCGCGGGGCTTCGCGGCCCGGAGCCGCCCGGCCAGTCCCGCCCCGCGGCCTCCGCACGCACCCGCGCAGGAGCGGCTCTTCCAGATCTTAAGCAGCAGGATGATGATGGCCGCCAGGTGGGACAGGTCCCCGGTGAGGCGGAAGATGTTCATGGCGGCGGCAGAGGCGGCGGCGCAGCCGGAGCCGGGGAGCGAAGATGGCGCAAGCTCAGCGGGCACCGAGCGACGTGGCCCGGGGACGTGGCCAGGCAGCCCCGCGCCGGTGCACGCCGGGAAGCGGGGGGAGCGCCCGCCCCGCCCCGCGCCGCCCTCACGGCGGGGCCGCCGCGGCAGCCGCGGGCCGGGGCGGGCGGAGAGGCGCGGCTGTGGGATTCAGCATTGGGGGGCCGAGCAGCTGATCTGTGTGTATATATATATATAAAAAATAGTGAATATATATCATATGATATGTATATTTTACTATGTTTTGTAGGCCAACAGTGTGAAAATCTACATCAGCTACTAGAGAGGGTCCAGCGGAGACCATAAAGCTGATGAGGGGTCTGGAGTGTCTCTCTTAGGAGAGACTGTGAGGGCTGGGCCTTGTTAGTCTGGAGAACACTGAGGGGGGAGGAGGATCTCATCAATACATGTAAATATCTCAAGGTGGGTGCCAAAAGGGTCACAGAATCATGGACTCACAGAATGGTTTGGGTGGGAAGAGTCCTTGGGGATCATCTCGTTCTGCCCCCTGCCATGGGCAGGGATGTCACTCACTGGATCAGGTACTCAGGACCCCATCCAGCCTGGCCTGGAACATTTCCGGGGATGGAGCAGCAAGAGCTTCTCTGGGCAATCTGTGCCAGGATGCTGCCAGACTCTTTTCCGTAGTGCCCAGTGACAGGACAAGGAGCAATGGCCATAAACTAAAACGCAAGTTTCACCTCGACACAAGGAAGAACTTTTTTACATTGAAGGTTGCAGAACACTGGGACAGGCCCTTCAGGGCAGTCAGGGATTCTCCTTCCCTGGAGACATTCCAAACCCACCTGGACACGTTCCTGTGTCACTGGTCCAGGTGACCCTGCCTTGGCAGGACGGTTGCACTGGGTGATCTCCAGATGTCCCTTCCAACACTAACAATTCTGTGATTCTATGTAAACTTCCAAGAAGAAAGAAAGAAAAAAAGTAATTATTTCTTCAATAATCATGCCTTGAGAGTCAGCGTGCTGCCTCTTCAGAGTCCTTAATCCCTAAAACAGGACATGACCAGCAAAGTTCAGTGAGCAGTTCAAAAGATGCATCTCCTCTTAATAACTCTCCAATGTTTTCTGCAAAAAACCTCCAACAATCCAAATAAGAGAAAAGGAAAATAGGAATAGCTGCCCAGGAACAGGATTTCCAATGGTTGTAGAAAATGGGTAAGAGTTCATTCAAGGTAAACAGTGGTGCTTTGCTGGGTAGCTGATTTCTTTAAAATCTCTTAGTTTACATTGTTTCACACCCTGTTTGAGGAAACAGCATAAGGACTTTACTGTTACAGAATGATACACTGAAAAGTTCCCACCGCAGAAGGTTGATTGTTTGAAATTTATGACAAGAATCCTAACTATAATCTTTTAATTTTTCTGTTTAAAATGTGGCACAAACACTGAAATCTTTAAGGAGTTTACATAATCCTGAGAAGAGAGAACTGATTAGTACCTGCTATTTAGTTTTTTAGTAAGTACCCACAGTGTGACAAAACTAAATTCACTTATTTTCAGAGATTTGGATTCAAAGCCTGTCCTCTCACAACACTGTGTTAACACCAGTACAACTCCTTGACAAGCTCCATAGTATCTCTTATCACTTCCTAAGAGAAGAGGTTATATGTTGCATTTGAAGTTTTATAGATCTGAACTCTAACAGGATAATTATTTTAAACAGATATTGAATATTTTTGGCATCAAATGATGTTTGATGTAACCACCAGTGAGCTGCCTGCTTGAAGATACATGTGAGAAACCCAAATATAGTACTTGGAGAATTTGTACTGAAGACGACAGCATTTGGCAGAACTCTCCAAATCTGTGGTTCCAACTGCAACAGGAGGGGAGAAAGTGAAAACCCATAACTATAACATCAGCAGCTGCAGGGCTGAGGCACTTCTATCACTGCACACGTGTGAGGTCTGTAAACAGATAAGTCTCAGAGCAGTGGCTGGACCAGCCTGTTAGACACTGGCTTGATTGAAATGTGTACATTTAATATGTCAGATCTCAACAATTCTGAAAGGCTGAATACTGAAATAAAAGTAACTAACGAAACCCTGACACATGCATATCTGGAATCTATTTAATAGATACATTAAAGGCAGAGAGATGATATCAATCCTGTCAACCCCCTCCTCAGTTCATGCAGTATATATTCAAAACTTGTTTGTGATCTAAGTTGTTTTCTGACATCTGATTAAATGTTGAAACATGTCAGGCCCCAGTTAAAGATGACCTAGGGCAGTTTCAGCTTGTGCATCAAACCAATGGGGTTTTAACTCTAGCAATGGCTATTCTTTGATAAATCAATACAGTTCTCTTCCATATACAATGGTTAAAAATTATTGAGGAAAGCAGGACCAGAAAATATTCCACTGCTGTATATGTGACAGATTAGCATTTTCCACTGTTTTCATATTTCTCCTACAAGAATTTACTTTTGGTTTCTCTCTTTTTCTCTTTGTCCCTCAAAAAGAAGTTTACAGATATTAAGTGTGATGGTGTTAAGTATTTGTAAGGCTAATTATACCAGCTAAAACATTAGAAGATAAATGTTATACTGTTGCCAGCAAAGCAAGAACTCCATCAATCACAATTCCTCTAGTTAATAGTTCAATGTTCAGTCACTCGGACTGTGAGCTCTGAACATGCCTGTGCTCCTGCATCATGAGGGCAAGAAAATCCTCTCAATAATCCGGATTGGAAAAGCAGACTGATGCTGAACAGAAAGGGGCAGGAAGAGACAGATGGACTTTGGTTGTTTTCTACTCATTGCAGAAAAAATGCAATACATTTTGTGGCTATTTTTGGGTACAAATAAAGAACCAGATGTGAATTTTGATAAAAATATCCTATGGTGCAAAACTCCTACATGTTCTGATGCCAGGCAAGGTCGGGTGGGTTCTTTGAGGTAGTCTCATGATTTCTCTGTCTAAGGATTGAGTAGCTAGGTGGACTGATAATGGATCACAGTCTTAACGAAAATATGAAATTATGGATAACTGGATAGCACACAGGTCTGTTTTTCTCTCTGAGAAGTTTGTTATTTATCTGCACTTTCCAACAGCATGCTGTATAACAACACACAAAATACCCTTTCTGAGGAGCAATTCCAAATGTTCTGGGGTAAAATACCATGGAGTTTTTGTTTATTTTTTGCACCTGTCTTTTCTATCCAGTTTCCCTCCTGCCTTACTGGAAAAGGAAGTCAGATCCCTCCCCTCCAAGAGCACTGGAGTAAACAGTCCCCAAGGCTGTCCCACATCATATGGCACGGCTGAGAATATTTTACTAATCAGGACTATAAGGTTCTTAGGTCTCCTTATCCCATGCCTACAGATCTTGCTTAAAAAAACAAAACAAAACCCAAACCAAACAAAAACACCAACCCAAAACACATACACCAAAAAACCCCACAAACTTATCAAAAACATGTAAACACTTTCACTGAAATAAAGAGACCTCATTGCTTAAAGTTGTGTACCAGCCTGGAATATCAACATTTTTTGAGAAAATAAGAAAAAAAAGAAGGAAGAGATTATTTGAAATTTGATTTTTACTTCTGAGGAGAACAGTCTATGACAGGGGAATGAGGTACTGCAGTTTGATGGCTGTTCCTCGACTGCCATGGGGAAATTGGCAGCGTCCCACTGGGAAGCAGTGGGTGGTATCTATAACCACAACACAGCATGAGCCAAAATACCAATGGTGCACTATGGCCAGTTACCTGCTCAAGTGACTCATTCCAGGTGACTGCTGATTCCTTGCTTCTGTCTGAGTGTCATCTGAGTGAGTCAGGCCTCTCCCTCAGCCCCAGGTGCACTGGGCTGGCTGGCACACCTTGAGCAATGTCTCACATCTGCTCCAAGGGGACAGCCAGTGGGACTCTCACAAGGTCCCAGCCTAATATGGTGGGGTTGCAATTTGTGTTAATGGAAAGTAAATGGGGAGGGGTGATGATCCCTAGGCACAGCAGTGAAGTGATAAGCTAAATCTGCCATCATGCGGTATGTAATGGCCTCTGGAATATTTGAGCAGATTATACAGAGTCATAAAGAGCTTCTTAAAATTAAAGAAGAATGCCTTTTTAAAAAAAAACAAACAACAGTATCTTTAGAGCCTCACACTGAGTAGCTGGTTAGCTCTGATGTGACAGATTGAGATCACTGGGAGTCAAACATTCCATGCACTATACAAAACCTGTCAACAGCCAGAACGCCAGTTTTAACAGGGACACTTTTCAGACACTCTGGATGGGTCGTTGTTTTCTTCCTTTCAGGGCTTTAGAGATACAACAGATGTGGCATTTACCTCAGTACCAGGTCATAGGGATATTTTCTCTCCTGCTGATCCAGAACCAGTAGCCCTTTTCTCTTTTCTAAACCCAATTCTGAACATAAAGGTATCAGGCAGTGAGATAATAGGCCAACGAAAGTATTTCTTCCCTTCGGTTAAATCCGGAAGGATCCTACATATAATCACAGGAATGAAATTAAATCCCTCCTCTCACATACTGCTGGATACGGTCACCTGTCACAGGGCTCAGAGCACTCAGAGGAGCCAGACCTACACCAAAGTTGTGACAGTCAGCAGTTGGATGGTTGGATGTACATCCCACAGGATGTATGACACTGCCCAGCAACCATCAGAGGAGTCACAACAGGAGAGGAGAGCTGCAGTTCGCACCATAAGCAGATAAAATTATCATGACATACATTCAACAGCAGATTTATGCACAATCCTATTTTTTTCCTTTCTCAAAGATCTAAAAGAACTAAAAAGAATGTAGGAGAAATTAAGTTTAAGCAATATATTGTTGGAGTTTAGTTTTCCAGCCATTTCTTTTCTGATTTGTTCAAAGACTGATGGTGTTGTACAACCTCTTGTATTGTCATTTATTTCCTCTTATATCTGTCCCCAAGCAACCTCACTTGAACTTACATTTGACCTTTGATTATAGTTGGTTTAAACAAATGTTGCCCACATCTACAAACAGCAACATTTCTTTAAGAATCAAATCTTTATACCACATTTCTCTGTAGTATACGCAGAAATCCTGATCATGCAAAAAGAGAGGGACTGTGAGGCATTTTTCCCATGAATGCATTCCAGTGCAAGTGATCCAGTGCATGTTGTATGCAATACACATTTGCAGAGGGGGCAGATGCCTGCACTGAGGGGTTCTGTGGTTTGTTTCACAGAAGTAAAGTGTACATGTTTAAGTTTCCTCTGGCAGTGGGCAGGATTGTGAATGGACAGCAGGTCACACACAGATTACATACCATGCATACTTGTGCTCTCCATGCCTTTCTCCCCTTTCCATCTATTCTTCCCACAGAAATTCAGTTTCAACAGTTTTGATGGAGGTGTTTCATGAATCCCAGATTTTGTAGAATGGGCTTTTCCATCGGTGACCTTTACAAGAGGTACATTGGCAGCAGTAAAATTGCTTTTCTACAATACTTGCCATCCAAGATGCTCACACCATCTCATAAAACAAACAGGATTTGCAATCTCACCGTGAAATAAGTTCAACATTAAGTCAGTGCTCCACATTTACCCCTCCCTACACTACTCTTCTAAGAAATAGGTAAGTCCTTGACCAAACGTAAATGCAATGCCAAAGTTCTTAACATAATTATTTAATTAATAAAATATAAAAATAATCAAGCAGATCAGCTATTTAAAAGCACTTATGCTTGAAAGAAATTACAGCACAGATGGCACAAAACAAAAAGGCCACTCCTGCTCCAATTAAAAGCTCAACTCTGACTCACATAATTACAAACAGAATCACTCCCAGGTATATTGACAGAAGAAGATCACTTTCAACTCATATAGATTTTTGAAGGGTTTGGTAGAGCTAAGTCACGTATCTGACTGAAGCAGCTGAACTGGAAATGCTGACTGCCTTCTTGACATGAAAACACTCTCCTGCATCTTCAGAAGTGCACACAGAATTCAAGTCAGGCAATTTCTAGAAATCAAAAAACCTTTTAGTACTTTCACATCTGAGTGAGGCAGAACTTTCTAATGTGAAAAGATAAAGCTTTATAATGCATTTGATCCACTGAAGCACTTCTTGGTTTTAGTGGACATTTGCATGTGTTTGCTGGGATTAATAAAACAAACTTCTTTCTGTTTAAATATATGTCTCAATCTCCTGTTCACATGCAGAAGAGGAAACACAGCTGGAGAAGCTGGAATTTTACCATGAGGATTAGAGAAAAAAAGAGCCAGGCAGTTTGCAGCAATCATAATTCTTTGCTTATAAAATGCAGAACTAAAGCATGTAGTATTATCTATAACATCATGTCACACTTGCCAGGGTTAGTTATAGACAAAGGCAGTTCCCAAGCAGCAGATTGCTGAAGGGGGAGAGAGAAAGGAGGGGATGAGAAACGGCTCTCACTGCCTACTTTGCCAATAACAAAGCCCTGAGAATCAAGTTAGCCCCTACTGCTGCAGGAATTACAGAATGTATGGGACTGTGGTGGGAACTGTTACTCCCAAATGCAGCAAGAGCTCACATCCACCTTGCCCCAGCAGCAGCTGGGCTCTTCCCTCCAGCTCTCCCTCCCACTCCTATTGCTTCCCCACCTGAGAAAAATTTCAATTCTACTTTCAGGGCTGAGAAGCCAGGTGTAATGCTTGCCATAAAGGAATACAAATTACAGTTTGAAGGGCATTTACTACAGTACAGCCCTGAATGAAAAGGTTAAACTTTTCAGTCCGTGCATTATCTTTTTCAGTCTAGAAAAAATAAGACTTTTGCAATGGCCAAATGGAAAACTGTGCCATGTGTTTGCGGTCTAAAATCATGTTGAACAACATCAAAATGTATGTTCACATGCAGAGGGTTTTATTATATCCTTTTCATCCCAGTGCTTAAAATACTGAGGTGTGGCATGAGAAGCTACTACTAGACACTTAAGGCATATGCTGATAAAACACAGAAAAATATCTGTGGTTTATAATTATGAGAAATTCCTTAGTCTAGGTCTTGTGAAAAATACATGACTGGCAGTCCCAATAGTGTGTAGGCCCAGTGAACAGTTTCCCCTTAGTATTCCCAGGTGGGCACTTCAACCCCACCTGGAGAGAAAGGACTGTCTCTTGATGAACATAAGCAGGTTTCCATGGTGCATTTTGTCACATGAAATACTCACAGTATTTCCCTCAATGTCAACAGTTCTGTATGGAATACAAACAGCCACAGGGAAACTACGTTTTGTAGAGGTGCTAAAATTCTAAGAGCCTGTTATCACTTCTTGTCTGAGCAGGATTTAAACCAGCAGCTCCGAGATGAAGCTAGTTTATTGCAGCAGCAGTAACTTTTAGTGCAGTTTCTACTACACCACACAGAAGGATAGCCCCTCTCCAGGGAATGTACACTTGAAGTAAAAGAAAACCCAACAAAAGGACACAACAGTGTGACTAAATTAGCCCATGTAAAAAGCACTGGGTATCAGACATCAGCCTCCAAATAACAGTCCCTTGCTACCTGTCCCACCCATAATTCAACTTCCTACCTAACACACAATCCTATATTTCAGTGATTTTCTAATGAGACAGATAAGCCATTTCCAGTTTTTAAACTTGAAGTATTTGCAGGGTTACTGTGTTACTTGCTAATGGTAAAGCTATGGAAAGGAGATCTCATCATGATGGCAGATGAATGTCTTGCTTGTAAGAATTTAACCACTCTGCACTCAGAAATCTCAGAGCCTCTTGATTCTACTGTTCGTGCTGAGCTGACACTCTTTTATCTCTAGCATCTCTGCTGTAAGCTCCAGGACACTGAAAATCAAAGCAAAGAAAAATATTAATTCTTTTGACGTGCTTTGCTTTGCAGTCTTAAAGACTAAGTAGAATACTTAAGCATTTAGTTTGCCTAATTGGAATCTAAACTTCAAGGCCACCAGTGTTCTTCTTAAACATTAGCCTGTCAAAATGTTAAAAACCAATGAAAGTTAATGGCAATACTCTATGAAACACAAGTGTTTGTGGAATAAAATCTTATCAATAGCCTGAAATGGGCAAAACAGAGAGTAAAACCAAGAACATGTCCCAAATAACAATGCAGTAATTGACTGGTGTTACATGGAGTTTTAAATATACCTTTGTTATGTTTGGCTTTACAATAAAGATAAGATAAAGTGTTTTCCCCTTGATTAGATTCAGAGATAGTCTAACCAAGGTACAAGACACCTTTGTAGTACAGGAAAATTATTCAAGAATTGTTATCTTTGTATTCAAAGCAGGAAGAGGGTCCCAGTGTCCTTTTTCTCTGTTACAGGTGATCTGTGCTTCTGTTATAAAGTTATCTTAAACTGAAAATATAACTTACCTCAAGCTCAACCCTTGAGGGTTCAGAAAGGCAGGTGCAGTGTAAACACAGCACACAGCCAGATGCCAAAGCCACTCAAACAAGGAGCACCTGGAAAGCAGAAGGCTTTATTTCTTAGTGTCACGCTACAGCTCAGGCCTAGAAGTCTTACCTACACCACCCCAAAGAGGTGCAGCAAATTCTAACAGTTGAACCCTAGTTACATTCAGGTCTCAAGAGATGTCACTTCCAGTTTAACATACACAGCTCCAAAGAGAAACATTTCACAGGGAGACAGGAACAATGGACAAGAAGCTCAAAAACCTCAGGTGATCTTTACCCGGAAAACTCCTCCCTTTGGCAGACCTCCAGGAGGAACAGGTCATATGTGAGAGGGAGTGTGAGAGGGAGTTGGGCTAAGAACACTTCCCAGGTGCTTCTGGGAAAGGTCTGCTCTAATTCCAGCAAGGGCATCATCCCCTTACTTCTGTTTCAGCACTTTGGCTTCCCTCTCTCTGCTCCAACAGCTTACATCTCGCTGGTGTCACTGGCAGCAACAATGTTTGCTGTCTGATAGGGATAAGTTCTCAACATTGTCTTGACTATGTGCAAACTCTCTCACTGTAACACATCCATTGACATTGTCAGTGTGACTTGCCCAGTATAAACTGAAATATGAAGGAGTAAAAGATTAAACTACTGAAGTATAGGTACTAATAGGCTTTAATACCAAACAGGATGAGAATGACAGGAAAAATTATTCAATGGTCCTACAGTCTGGATAAAGATGCTAATCCATCCCAGTACTACCTCCTTTCTCCCTTGCAGCTCTGCAAACAACATTCTGCTGCTCATAAAGGTTCTGACCTGAAGATCCAGAGATGGAGACCTCTGCCTCAAATTTAGGCAAAGAATATGGGAAAGAAGGAGAGGGAAAAGCTCACTGTTTCAGACTACCTTTTACACAAGCTAGTGCTTAGCACTGTGTAATGCTACTAGACAGCTGCTAATGCCATCTGACAGTCTTCCTCCATTACCTTGTGCTATGGGTAAATCCAACATCCTCCTGGCTGTTTGTCTTGGTTAGGCAAGTGATTTGAGGCACGACTGTAGAAGCTGATTAGCGAATTCACTGTAACCCACCCTCAGAGCAGAAGGCCTGATCCTGGTGCACGCTGTGAGACCTCACACCCCACTGTGTGCCCTTCCCCTGGGCAGGAGCAGGACTCCACTCACCACTTGGAGCCGGGGTTTGCCCCTCCTGGGGAGATCCTGCAGTGCTCTGCGTCCCTGGGCTCCTGGTCCTGGCTCCATCTAGTGCCAGCCCCAGGCTCTGGAGCTGTGGTCCATCCAGACGCTCCCGCTGCAATCCTGTAACCATGGCGGCGTTCTCAGGGCCCAGGTTTGCTATTTGTTCTGGGGACAAAGCCTGGGAAGAACAAAAGGCAGAAAAATTCGTTTAGGCTGTCAATTATAGAAGGCAGGTAAGGAATCAGAAGTCAGCACTGCCTTGCATTTGGAATGAGGGACAGTAGCCTTCAACATTGTGTTGCTATAAAAGAGCTCAATAGAGCTTAAAAGAATCCTCTGTATTCATTTACTTCCCTGACCACTCATCTATCTGTCACCTTTCTCTTTGATGTTGGGAGCTGACAGCTTGAGAAGCTTTCTATGCCAGCACTGTATTGTACACTTCGTCAATATATTGTTGGAGTTTAATTTTCCAGCCATTTCTTTTCTGATTTGTTCAAAGACTAATGGTGTTGTGCAACCTCTTGTGTTTTCATTTATTTCCTCTTATATCTGCTCCCAAGCAACCTCACTTGAACTTACATTTGACCTTTGATTATAGTTAGCAGAAGAGCAATGAGATGAAAAGACACCATGCTTTAATCTTATTACTCAATTTTTTCTTTTAGATTGAAAATCTTCCCACTTTGTTCATATTAAGTTTAAAAATTAAACATGGCAATCAAAATTTACAGTAATTATATCACATAGCAGTTAACCAGTTTGTAAAGCCTGCATTATTGGGCAGGGTGGATTGCTTTAGTTCTAGTTAACATTCTGCAGTCACAAGCATTTTAACCCTCCTACACAACAAGCTTTTTTCTTTGCAACAATTCTGCATCCAGGTTCTACTTTGGAAAGGCAAAATTCCCCTTGCAAGTAGGTCAGATGATGGAGCAAACCCTTGCCCATTTTTCACTGTCTACCAAATGGTGTGCTGGTTTAAACTGAGCAAACTCACAGAAATGCCTACACGTTCAGACATTTTGAACTGAGCATCTTCTTAACTCACTTGAAGTCCATAATACAATGTAACTTTTCATAAATCAAAATCTGAATAATTTATACAGCTGCAAAATGAGGCCATAAAAAACCTGTGTAAAACCAAAATCTTCTTTGAATCTTTCAAATACAGAAAGCTCTTCCAAAGAGGTACCCTGCTTTTTGTTAATCACTTCTTGTAGCGTCATTACGCTTACTAACAAAAAATGTTGTTTGATAGAAATTCTATAGGGTGATATAGAGCTGTTTTGCAAATAAATAGTTTCTGTAAAGACCTTTTAGGCTTATCTGAACTGTCAGTGGTACTGTGCACAGTTAGTGCTCAAGGAGTTTTTCTTTTTTATGGCAGCTGACACAGTTAACTCTCTGTTTAGCTCATCTGTCCATAAGTACATTGCTTGCCTGAGCATCTGAAAGAGACCAGCCCAGACAGAGTATTAATCTTGTCACTAAGTCAAAGAAAGTCAGGGGCAATGATCTCAGGATCCCTGTTCTAATTTCTGGTCCACATTCAGTACTGCTGTAATTAGATGTAATTCCTTTCTGATCTGTATCTGCCTGCACAATCTGTTTTTCAGAGCTAACTCAGGAGAATGGTGCCAGATTTTAGGTTAATAAAACAGGTCTTACACAGTCAACAGAGAAATCTGTAGCTATTACAGCATCCTTGCAAATGTTAATAAACATAGAAAAAAAATTCAGATCTGAATAAAATGTTGGAAGATACAGTGTCCATTCTCTGTTTCGTGAAACTTGCTTTTTTGGGGGGGAGGCATTCTGAAGGATGAATAAAGCTTGTCTAGCATATTTCATGGGCATCACAAATATAGATGATACACATGAAAGTTAATGTTCCAGATCCTTGATGGTCTCTCACTTAACAGACCATAGAAAATTTTTTGCCAAAACCCAAAACCTGTAAATCAATGCTGGAGTTTACTTATACTGGAGTAAAAACAATAGAAATTTAGTAATTTCTTCAGTAATCAAGCTCTTACTTGGAAAACTTCAGGAGGTATATGTCTTACTGCTGATGGCTGGAAATATGGCATCAAGCTTTTATCAAAAGCTTTTAATTCATCCTCATTCAAACCACCTAAAAACCCACAAAATAGAAACAAAACTTACAAAGAGAATTGTAAAAACCTGTAAAATCACAAGCAATGTTATTAGGGAATGCTTATTCACAGCCTCTTCTGATCCACAGTTAGGGAGCATAATCATGCAATGGGAGTGACTTCTTCACCACTCAGGTGGTTCTGGTGGGGAATCATTGCCACAGGCATTGGGGATGCTAAAAATTATGAGAGTTTAATGTGCAGTTAAACAATAACAGGGAAACAAATGGAACAAAACTGGGAGTGACCTCTGGCTCAGGAGATGTCCAAGGTCACAAGAGGACTCTGGAGAAGCATCACTCCAGACCAATCCTGCCCTTGTGCTCTTCCCTGGGCAGCCCATTCTTTCTAGGCAGGATGCTTGGGCAGCCAGAGCACAGCTCCTCCAGTACAGCCTGGTTCACAAAGAGTGACTGGGTCTGGAATCCTGCTTGGTTTTGCCCTCCTTGATTTACTCTTTCCAACTTACAGCACCCAAATAACTTCAGGGTGTGCTTCCCAAGGTCAGTTTGACCAGATTTACAGAACCTTACAGAGAATACCATGATTTTTCCTTAGTGCTTCTGAAATTGCTAGAGGTGACTCTCCAGGTGTCTGTCCCTGCAGGTTACTTTCCTCTGGAAGAAATGTCTTTTGGCAGTCTAGAAAAATCCCCAGCTAGGTGAACCCATCTCTTCATAGCAATGCTTCACAACCATCACCATCTGGAGTGGTAGTTTTGTTACCTGCTATAGTACCAATTTCCTGTAAAACAGAGCCATTCCAGCTGGTAGCAGCACCAAACACAGATTCTGTCATCTTCTTAAACTGCCTCAGAACAGGGGTGCTACAAAACAACAGGCCAATTCTTGCAACTGCAGCACTGCAAAAGGCAACAAGGTCATCGTTACAAGCTGCAATTACATGCAGTACTAAATAGGCCTGGAATATACTTAGCCTGCTGTAAGAAGACTGTAAAACACATTTTCAATTTAAAATATATGTACACAAGTTGCATACAAACATTTCGGGTTTTGAGCAAAACCCTGGATTTTTCGATGCTTAAACAGTGGGATTTAAATGGCAGAGGAAAACTATAAAAGAATGTTTAAAACTATGTTTTGAACAATGGCTGCATGCCTTCTGCTTTTCTAGAAGCATTTAAAAATGTGTCCTTTAGGTTCTAAAAATCTTAATGGAACAAAAATGGCACAATAAATTTTATCAATAGAGTTACTAATAAATATTTCATTAGATATTAAATGCAGTACCTGAATTCAGCAGTCCTTATGGATGTGATTTCTGTGGAGTTCAAAGCACAGAGAACAGCTCCTAATCCAACTAAATCAAAACTTTTTAGTGTGCTGATGGTCTGGCCAGAGTCATCTAGAAACCCTTGCAAAATAGCTCTTGCCTACAAAAGCAGTAAGATAGTATGCATGAACACAGTAAATATAATTGAAGGGTTTGTTACTAGATGCTTAAAATCCTACCAGAAGCTATGGAGCATAAATATATATCCTGAGCCTCCCCAGTGTATGGCCATGGCCTTCAGGAGGAGCACTGTCACCACCTACATGTGACACTAAAACAGGGCACTGTTATCAAACCACTTGCAAATGGTGTGAAAACACTCTGTTCTTCTGCCAGGTCACAAGGAAAGCCTTCACCAGAAGAAATGGTGCTGAATTGCCTCACAGAGTCAGTTAAATTGCTACAAGAAAATACCTAAGGGGATCAATATGTAATTTTTATTATTTTTAATACCCAGGACAATACCTTGTCTTGTTTAGGTGTTTAGGATTAATTTTCAGATATGAATGGGATATTGGTACCAAAGTGCCTTTGCAAGCCGAAGTAATTTAGGATTGTGCTCATTTTAAACTAACCCTTTAAAAACTTTGACTCCATCTTGAGCTTGTCACCAAGGCATCCTCCAAAGCCAGTGAAAGAATCAAGCATCTTCCAAGATTTCTTAATCTATCCACAATGCTGAGCTTCAAATAACTAGCTTAACTAGCTGCCTAAGTTTTAGACAACTGAAGTTCAACACGATGAATCTCTTTTAACTAACTACTCTTCCTGACAGCAGGAAACCTCAAAAGCAAACTGGTTCTGTACAAAATCCTCCCAAGTGCTCCCTTCATGAACCTATTAAACAGATTTGTGATATTCTGCCAGAACTGCCACCACGCCGGCATCTGTGCAGCCACAGAGCCCTGATGGTATGGGCCACAAAGTCAGAAACATGCTGCTAATTGCATATATAAATAAAGGTTTTTAACTCTTATTATGAAAGTCCTATTGACATAACTAGAAGTTATTCAAGGAAAGGAACACGAGTGGAATGTATTTGCTAATAAAGGGCTTCTAGGGCAATGGATGCTGGGGTTGGGGCACACTACCTATTCTGTGATTGTCCCTAGTTAGGAAGGACTAGTACTCCTAGCAGTAGTGTCTATTCCAGGGACAGTGTGAGAGGAGCTGCTGACCTCTTTCCACTGCTTAGTGGGCAAGTGCTAAAGAGCACACTCATCCCCACCCCAATTAGTGATTGACGCTGTCTTGGCCACCTCCCCAGGGAAGCCCCAGCCAGGCAGATACCAGTGCTGACCTCCCTGGCTACTTTCACTGGGGTCACAACAGCAGGAAAGCAGCAGCAAGTAGTGTGGATCCCTGGATGTGTTTTCTAGGCAATTCCAGGACTTGAGTCCCAAAGGGCATGAATCCAGAGCCTTTCACCAGGAGTACATTCATTAACTCACTCACTCACCTGGGTAAGAGTCCACTCTGTTTGCTGACTAAGAGCAGAAACGGTGTCGATGGAGTGCAGGTCCAGCTCCGTGATTTCCTGTTCAGTGAGCGCCAGAGCAATGTGGCCCAGGGAGATGATTTGGTAACTCCTCCAGTCTGGCAGCAACCCCCAAACCTTTAGATGAGAGTCATTAATATCTGTTAGATCATTATGACTCTTCCTCTATACACACCATTCTCAACCCCTTTCGTTTAAAAGTCCTAAAACCTGACTATTTCTCTTTGCACACAAAAGGCAGAGCTTAGGTATCGTGAAGGTTTTGGAGGCTCTACACCAATAATAATTAGTTCATCTCAAAATGCTGCAATTTTTACAGCTGGGACTTGGTGATGAGTCAGAATAGGAACTGCTGGAAGCAGGGCTGCAGGAGCAAAACCACTAAGAACAATAAAAATGGGAATCTGTGCCTAGATCCACACTGTCATACTGCCAAGAAAGCAGCACCTGCACTACCCAGGCTTCTACCCAGCTGCAATCACTCCAGGAGACTGACTTTAAGTTGCTTCTGTGACCAGTCATCCTGGCTCAGTCACTGACAAGGAAAGACAAAGTAGAGAATCAAGTAATACAAAGAACCCGTTCCTAAAGTTCTGATTTCTAGATTGTGTTCATGCAATGTTAAAATAAAAAAAGTAACTTAAAAGTGTTTGTACAGATACAGTTGAATTTGTAAAGCTTTGTAAAAAACCCAAAGAAATAAGCAGGGGCTCTTCTAAAACAGTAGCAATGTATTTAATCTGACAATTTCCCCTGCTTTTAATTTTATTTGTGATAAAGTTACAGTGATTGAAAAGCTGTCACCGAGCAGCTCAAAGGAAATTTTGGTATCAGGAAAAGTTCTGCCTGAGTAAAGAATAACAAAAGTGCATCAAGAGCTGAATTTCCAGAGGCCAGAAATGTCAATTACATTTAGTTGACAATGGCAGAAAACTGTAGACAGTGGTCAGTATCTCCCCAGATGTGTCCAATTGCCTTTACAGAAAATGACACTGGGTTTTGGCTAGAGAAAGGGACTTGAACAAGTCAGGCACACATTAAAAAAAATGCTCACTTGAAAGCTCTCAAGTACATCAGCAACTCTGCTTTGTGTCAGTGAATACATGATAGGTTTCTAGTATAACATTGTGCTGTTAACTCCACCTAGAAAAATAAAACTAAAAGCCCAGGGGTGGGCTACTCCCTCAGTTAGAAAAATATTTACTCCATTTTCGAGATGGCTACAATTTAAGTTTTGTTCAAAAAGTTAGAAAGGACAAAGCTAGTGGGGACTTGCTGAAGAGCATCTCTGCAGTTGCCTACTAAATAGTGATTGCACCATCAGGTAGACATGGAGCTGTACAATCTCCAGAAAATATGAAAGTAGAGCTCAGGAATCTGGATCTCTGGAATGAAATACTCCTTACACAGAGCTGCAGGCTCTCTACTGTTCATACCAATGTACATATCCAGCACAGAGCAGCCTCAGAGCTGCCAGGGTGCTTTTCCCAGCTATGATCCTTGGGTGAAGGATTTGTTTAAGAGATGCATTGCTGGACTTCTACCTCCCAACTGAGTTTCCACCAGACCTTTTATGTTGGTTTTACAATGTCATAAAGGGCCTAAGTCTGGGAAACTTCAATCTTTTCCAAAGAAAATAGATAGTAAAAAGCATTAGCCCAATTTTAAAGCTTTTAATTCTCTATCTTAAGAGATACATGAAACACACGCAGGCAAAAATGTCAAGTGTCTGTTTCCTGATCTAGGCCATAAACTACAGAATTTGAAGTACTTCATAAATAGTATTATCTGTCAGTGCTGGTTGAAATCTCAGGCAGAATGATATAAATAACACAACACATGAAACTAAAACACTCCTTTGTCCTCATTCACCTAGAGACTACAGATCCATACAGCTGTCACTGCTGCAGAGCTGGGAGACCTTCCACTTACAAGTGAGCTAAGCTTCTTACTTTCATTAAGACACAATCTGATAACTGGACTTTTTGAATTAGTTTGGAACAATGAGTAGTTCAGGCTTAACGAAACCTTTAATTGAAGGTTTAACATAACATAACAGCATCTATGCACATAATTTCAAAGAGATTTGCCTGTCCTGTCTCAATTCTCATGCTTCATGCTCAGTGTAACACCACAGTGCATTTTGAAATTAATATATAGGAAGTCTGTCTAGCAGAAATCTGTACACATACAGACAGAATATCCTCCCATTCAGTGCACTACAGATCTGTGTGTCTTTCAATATAGCCAGAAATGTCAGTGTATCAACCTTGTTGGCAATTTCCCTACACCTGACATCACTCTATACGTACACCAATATGTTGCACTGCTGTAAAGAATTGTAGCTTCCACTATGTCAGGGGAGCACCGTTTATATTTTCTTCTAGGATTACATTTTTCCCCCTTTTCCTACCCACCTGTGTCCATGCTGACAGAGGGAAGCTGACTTGGGAAGAATACATTTGCTGCAGTTGTCCTCCTACAACAAGGCAGCAGAGACACAACTGCAGAGAGTCACCATCTGCTGTCTGAAATCTGGGCAGTGCCACTTCTCTTCAAGCACCTGCAGTTCCACTGTTTTAAAAGCTGAGCTTCGCTGCTAAAAATTGCACAGTTGGCCTTATTTATCCAGAATCCCTGATCAGCTCCACTACTGGCAGCAGCTGCTGGTTTAAGGAGATGCTGCCCAGGCCCACGTTGTCCCCTGCTCCTGCTTTCCTCCCGAGGTCCCAACCCTCAGGTCTCCAGTTGGGCCTCTTGCACTCTGTACTACTGAGTTACAGCCTACTGCAACTTGTAGATGTTTCCCAACCTCATTCTGTCAGAATGATCTGATGGAACCTAAAAAGGACTTTTACACGTTGGATCATTTTGACAGAAGGGGAGTACAGAGTAGCCATGCAGAGATGGAAACAGAGAACAGATAACCTCCAGCAGATGCTGCTGACAGGGAGCTGAAGCTGGGGCTGGTACCCTCTTCACCTCTGAGTTTTCTTCAACCAAAACAATTGGTCTTACTTCACCCTAAGGCTTTTCCTTGCTGAATCAAAAGTATGTTTGTGAATTTGCCTATTCCCTGGCAGTGCAGGCAACAACAAGGCAGCAAGAGGAAGTCGTCACCCCCATGAGAGAAGTGCAATGGCAACAACAGGGCTGGAGCAAAGCCTGACTTCTCTGCCAGCCCACACTGGCTCAGGCAGGGCTGCTCAGAGCTCTGTTGATGCCCCAGACCCAGGCAGAATGCTGAGCTGTCCCCAGCACAGTCCTTTGTCCGACTGTGCTTCCGGTAAAGAAAATGTAGGTGGGTTTTTTCCTCCCTAAAATTTCCCACTGATGGGCCTGTCCCTGCCTGTAGCAAGAAGGTGGAAGAAGGAGCTTTACTCAGCCAATAACTGCCTTTCAGTCAGTTTGGGTTTACCCCACTGTAAGCTATATTTAGCATCCATGTAGACAGTTTAACATGCCAAACTTAATTCTCAGCAGAGCAATCAACAGCCCCAGTACTGCTTGCTGATTTTTCATTTATGAAAGGAAAGTGAGAAGCAAGCAGAAAAGCAATTCAAAAGTAAAAACACTTCACTTTTCCAACTGCCAATAGCTCAGAACTACTTGCCTGTTGACTCTAAAGCAAGTCTTCCATAGTCTTCTATCACCACCTCACATTATTTTTCCAATAAACCATAGAAATCCTTGTGGCAGTAGTGACATTGACATAGCACAGTTATTTTAGAACTGCATAGTTCAATAACACCAAATCAAATTACAGATTTAATTTTCCTTCACAGACAGGATAGTTACCTGCTTGGCTTTTTCCTTCAAGGCAGTCAGCTGGGAGCTGTTAAAACCTGAGACAGCCCCAAGAAGTTCCACGTTTTTGTCAAAAGTCCCTGGGTCCATGCATTTCAGTTCCTGAACTGACCAAAAGACATTTGCTTCTCCTAATTTAATTATTTCATTTGAAGAAGGAGCTCTGGTTCTCAGACAATCTGAAAAAGGTCAAATAGCAAGAGTTTTCATCAAAGAGATGACAAAATAAATCAAAGCAATATTGATATTTAAGAGAGCAACAGACTATGAAAACTGACTGCTGCCAATGTGATATTGATTAATTATTTTGTCATTGAAGATTTAAAAAATATTTATATTAATGTTCTGGATATAAAACTAGAATTTGCCTAATTAGCAAGACATTGATTATATCCTTTGTACTCCAAAGGCAGTGCATGCTGGACAAGAGCAGACATACATTTCTGAACAGTTACAATGCAGGATGCCACAATAAAACTAAAATACAGATGTGTGCAATAAGAACTACTAGTATCTTGCAAATTTCTTTTCAAGTCTAATTCTCTAAAGGCATCAAAACCCAGGCAAGGGCTTGTTCTGAGGTAAAGCCACCATTTGCTGGGAGCCTTGATTCAATAGGAGTGAAGTGCAAATGTTTGGGATGACCCTGGTGGAAGTTCACCAAAAAGAGCTTCAGCTGAATAAACATCACATTCAAACAGCGAATCCACCTCAACAGGAATGTAACAGACATGAGAGGTCCTTGCACTCTGAAAGGCCTGATAGAGATATATGTCTTGTAAGACTTGCCTGACATTTAAACAAGATGAAGACAGAAGCTGGATGTGTCAGAGAAGCATGGTGCTTGGTCATTCTGTCAAGGCTGTTGTTAAAATGTCAGGATCTAGAGAGGGCTGTTCACTTACCACAGCACTGTTTGGACAGACAAACTGCCTTTAAAAATATTATTTACAGTCAGGTTCCAGGCCTATGCATTATCAAACCAGACAGTTTCTACTGTGTGTTTTAACAAATCCTAGTCTTTGTTGGCATAATCTACCTCTAATGTTGATGGAAAGCAGAAATAAGAATCCTAATGTGGTTGTTTACTGCTCCCTCCCTTGTCACTAATTTAGGAAAACCTTATTAAATAATTATCTAAACCAAATAATCCCTACATGTCTTTGGATACGGTCATTACCAGAAAAAAACAGGAATTTCACAGATGCTGTGCCTCAGCTAAGCTCCCCCAGATAAACAAATGAAAGCGAGGATGTACAAAATAGATTTATACTTTGAAAGGAGGCAGAGGAGGGATTTATTTGCATCAAAGGAAGCTGCAGTAGTGGGTAGAACACTGAAAAGATTGAATCTGTTGAGCAAATGAAAATGCTGTTCAGCTTCCACTGTACCAGCTGATCTTCTGCTCTCCCTTTACCTCCCTCTTGTGAAGCTGCATTGTTTCCCTTTCCCCTGCTGCAGAAGGTCAGCTTTTCTCATGTAAATACTGCCCATCCAGACACAGTTCCTTCCTTAAGTCATGAAAATCTAGGACTTCGTGTCCTTGAAAAAAAAATTGATCTTATAATTTTTAACATACCAGGTACACTGACGCGATTAAAGAGGGAAATATTAATTAGATTTTTGACCTGATGCTACTTTGCTCTTCCTTTTGTTATACATTTAGTTTGATGGAAAACATATATACATTATAACATTTCAGTGCTTGTGGTGAGAAATCTGAATTCTTTCTCCAGCACTGCCACTGCTCTCTGGTAGCATCCAGACACACAGTTCCCAAGTTTTGCTTTTCATGCTCCATCTTGCCTTAACACCTTAAAACCTTTGTTTTTAATCTTGATATAGACATAGATGCAAGAACTCTGTAAGTGGTAATTGCCACCATTATTAACATTAGCTCACAACTGCTCTGTGAGAAATGCAGAATAGCACTGGTGGCATGAAAAACATCAGTGTAATTCTGCAGTAATTTTTATAATACTCAATTTTTTAGTGATTCAGAAATCAGTAATTAAACTTCATTCCTTACTGAAACCACTGTGTGAGTTGTATGGAGCTGATGAGATTATGTTTGGTAACAGAAGTTCAACACCGTGTTTGGGCTGCAGAAGCATTTCCTGGAGTAGCACAAACAATCCTTCAACTTCTCATCTCCCAGATTCCTTCCAGCTGAGCTTATGCACCTCCATAGCCTTGGAGCCAAGTTATACTTTGACAAAGACCACTGGCAGGTTTGCATTGGTGTTGCAATGCAGATGAGAGAGCTCTGCAACTGCACTTAACATGAGCTGGGCTGATTAGAGAAGTCTTTGGGATTCATGTAGATCCAGAGGCTTAAAAAAAACCACATAAGGACACAGGCAGGCTGAAATATCTGCTGATGAACCTTTAGTCCTGTGGCCCATGTGTAAAGAAATGTGGCTTATGATCTGCTGATTTACTTGTTGAAGAAAGAGTCAGTTTCATGTATACAGGTGAACTAACACCCTGCTATTTCACCAGCTCACTCCTGCTTTTTTTAGAGCCTGATGATTATGTAATGACTCCTCTGATCAACTGAGGTCATGTTTTGTTTCAGGCTATGAAAAAACACAACTCTTAGAACTCCCTCCACCTCTCTCTGCTTATGAATACAGCATTGTAAGAGGCAAATTCATTCCCAGAAACACACAGTCATGATTCAGAGTTCCTGCTATACAAGCAGATGGATTTCCATGGTGGCCCAGGGCTTGCTGAGAGCTTGAACCTCAATTCTGCTAGGCAGAGAACCAAAGGGGAGATTTTCAAAGACAAAGGCAGACCATATCAAACTCCTTGAATATGTCTGGGTCTAAATTCCCATTGGTGCTTTTCAAAAGCTTCCCCCCAGCAGGATTGTTTTCCATGGCACAGGATGGCACAGCTTACAAATTCTGCCTGGGTGAATTTCAGATAAGAGAAAGAATAACTGTTATTATAATAATAGAATATAGTGATAGTATCTACCTTATATAAAGAAAATGATCCATTTGTCACCAGAGATTCTAATAGATTTGTTTGGTTGCTAATTAAAATACCTTTTAGACGATTACAAACTTTGTCCATTTGGACAGAAAAAACCACTGTCAGATTTAAGAACAGATCAGTCACCATATGCTCATGTCTGGCAAAGGATTAACTATGTGCAATCTTTTGGCACAACGGTAACTTGTCACCTTCACAGGTTTTTAATTCAAGGGGCTTCAATTAGATTACAAAGTAAAAACAAAAAAAAATGAAAACAAACAACCCCCTCTCATTCAAATCATTCATCTTTTTCCTTTGTGCACTCAGAATGATTCCAGGAAATGCTTAATTACACAATCCTGTAATGAAAGTGTTTCAGCTATTAGTGCATTGTACATTCCGCTGATGAGCAGCAGAATGAAGACTCTCACTGCTTTTTGCTGAAAGTCTGTAAGTTACTCAAAACTTCAATTTTATTGTTCGGCTTCTCAGAATGCACTCGATGACAAAGTGAGACAAAGTCTGTTTGAATTGCACCATCTCAGGCCCAAATGGCAGCACTTTGCAGATACCCAGTGCAATACTGACCAGCTCTGCCGAGAGACAAACGGAGGCTGCCAGTGCCGTTGGAGACTGACTCGAACACAGCTGATAGAAGCTCTTCAGCTGAAGAAACTGGTCCAATTGTCTTTGCTATTTGTAGAATGATATCCGGGAACTTCAAAAGGAAAGAAAGAATAAATAAGGCTTTTCTCCCTTTTAAACCAGATCGATTTGTGGAGAAAGACTTGTGCAGACTTTAGCAAAGCAGGGGTTAGTAACAGTTCAGTCTCGTCCCATTGTGCAGATGCTTCAGAGAAGAGTAATTGGCTGCTACTGAAAGGTCATCAGCACACATTTGACAGGGAAAAAATTGGGAACAAAGCAAATTCCGAGTGATTCTCCCTCCTGTATGCCCCCTCAGCTTCTGGCAACACCTGAGCACTGCCTGATTGGCGTCTGTGTCCAGCCCCTCCTGGAGCAATGAGTTCCACAATTTTATTTCAGGCTTCAGTTCACTTGTCTTAAATTTGCCAGATAAGTGTATGAATTGAGGATAGGGACCCAATTAAATTATGAGAAATAACTTTGACCTGTTTGCCTTCGTTAGGCTTTTCTGACCTCCCTCCTCCACCCTGCTAGACACCTTCCTTTCCTTTGAAGAGTCCTATTCTATCTGGTCAATTATAAGCATCATGTCCAGTGGAAAAGCTGCTGACTCTGTTCACATATTTCTGCTGAAGAATGAATCCCTCATTCCAGTATAGTTTACTCCTATGCATAAAAAAAAATGAAGATTATATGAACTAAAGAGGGCAAGGAAACTACAAAGTGCAATGCTGATGCTGAGGCCATCAGATATCGTTACTTGTGCTACGCTGGCCCCAGGGCAAAGGCCCATATGAGTAAATGTTAATTTGATCAGTATGATCCCTTTAATAACAGGATAAGAAACACAACTTTTATGGTTGGAAGGCAGGAGGATGGAGTAAAGAGCACTGCAAGGTGTAAAGTACTAAAAATGAGTCTGCATCAGTATAAATGCCCCTTTTGTTTCCTAAGTGACAATGTACAATTGTCATTGTACACATGCAAATAATTGTTTATAGTAACACTACTCTCAAGAAGAAATCCCTTTGATGGAGCCAAGAATATGTGAAACACTAATACAGGGTTCCTTGACAAAAGAATTATTTACCTAGTTCAGCATTCAGGTTTCATAATTTAGACTGCATTATGACATTCACAAATCCAAGTTCTAAAATACCTGTTACAAATTTAAAATTTTTAATAAAAGCATACCTTTTCAGCAAGGACATTTAATTCCTCTTTTGACAGCAGAGCTATAAATGGTCCAACATCTAATGTTGTTTCTGCTGTCCAGTTATTTGAGGACCTGAAAAAATATTTTGAAAAATTATATTAATAAAGAATCTTACAAAAAATTAATACTAAAACTTCAGTGTTTTTATGGTACTTTATTGTACAGGAAACATGGTTCTATGCCATTGTGATGATTCATTGTTATAAGCATCAGATTGCATTTTCTCATCTCTCTGGGCATAGGGCATTAGTGGAACTCACAATATAATCAGAAAAACCTTTCAGATATGGTGGTGATGGAGCTCTCCCTCAATAGTCAAGTGTTTTTAGCATTACAGTGTTTGAACAAGGAGAAATAATTCTTTCTTTGAAAGAAAATTTACCTTTTTCTGTCAGTTCATATTGCAATATTAGTCTGCAAAATGGTTATCAAAAGAGAAGTAGAAACATCATCCAAATCTGACAAATGTTAGTCAACCCATTTAGTGGGGGACGTAATAAAGCACTTATCTATGTTATTTTCAGCCTGACAGAACCTATAGAAGAGGGTAGTAACAAATATGTTACTAGCTCATGTTCCCACAAACTTTATTTGCTCTACCATAAGGATGTTTAAATATCTTCAAAATTAAATGACACAAAAGAAAGCAAAATCTTATTTAGCACAGCACAGCATGAGTCAATAGAACTGATTTGTATCAAGATCAATGCAGGGATGGAATCTACTGGAAAATACAGCTATTTTCCTATCACAGAAAAATGCTGACTAGCAGGAAGCTGAACAGCATCTAATGTGATTAAGTGGATCAAGTGACCAACTTTGGGGTAAAGGGGTGGTTAGAAACTGTGCATCCAGTCTCCCTTTCAAATACAAGATACTTCCAAGGGACAATGCAAGAGAGAAACAGTTTATTCTTGCTAGAGGATGGCTTTGTTCTTTGCATGACTGATACCATTGAGGTTCCATTCGCCCTCCTAATCTGAGTACTTCATGACACCCAACACACCACCCGCTCTGCTGCTTCAGATGCTCAAACATTATATCCCTCTGCTTCTTCTCTACTCTCTCCTATTGCCACAGGTGCTTGCAGTCTTCTTTACCTGTCTTCTCACACCAGCACACCAAGCATCCCACTTCCATTTCCCCATTCCTTGTGTTCCTGAACCATTCTCTGCTTGTAACCCCTTTCTCTCGCCAGGCCAGTGAGCCTATTTGCCTGCCCCCCTTCAAACATTACACTTTACCTCCCTTTCCTCTGGGACTTAAGTCATGCAGGGTGTCCCTGGGGTTGTATTTTGTTCCACAGTTATCACGTTACACACAAGAACAGAAATGTCATTCTTGTCGACAAGACTCTGAGCTTGGGCAGTGACAGAAGCTGCTTTGTGCTGTTTTCACTGCAGTTCATCTGGGCAAAGCAAATGCTTGGTGTTTGCATGGCCTAACCACCAGCATGACCAAGCTGGTGTATCCAATACCTTACCCATATAACTGAAGGAGTTGGTATTTAATTTCAGTCATCTGCTCATGGCTGAGCTGTTGGCAAACTTTGAATTGATGTAGGGCTGCTGCCATTGCCTTCAGGGACATTCTGCCATGTAGAAAGGCTGGAGGTAAGTGGCAGATTAGATTTCCAAGGAGGTCAACATCATATTCATCAGCAATGGAGCTGTTCTGAAACAAGAAGCATTTGCCCTGTTGGCAGAGCTAACCGTGGCTCTTGCCTGTACCACTCAGCTGCATCACAACTCATTTAAGCTGTAAGGAACAAAGACACAACAGTTTGCACTGGCAACTTAATCTACAATTTCTGCTGAGACTGCCTTACATTGTTTTACCAATCCAACTGGTGATATTTCATAATCACTTCTCAGAGCTTTCAGTATCCTTTATTCCATACTGAAACACACATAAAGAATGTGACCACCCATCACCTGCAGAGCTGGTGCAGTTCTGTCTGGCAGCAGAGCCCTCACCCGGCCCCTTGCAGCAGAGGGGCCCCAAGCTCTTGCTGTTAGAAAGCTGAGCTCTGAGGGGTTTCTCAGGCAGCTGCCAAAACACTGGGGATTATACAGCTGGTACTCTGTGTAAGGACTGGAATAGCCACAGCTACATCAAAGAACTAGTTTCCCCTAAAAACTGGTGAGTGCTGCAGCTTCCAGACAGCAGAAGTCAAAAAATCCTCCTGGTACCACCTCCTCTCCCATGGAGCTCCCCGTGCCACAACAGCTCTGCTTGGATTGGCACTGCTTGGAGCTGGGGAACAGCTCCAGGTGCAAACTGGTCAGCTCCAGGCTGTCCTGGCCAGCAATGACATTTCATGAGAACCCTTTGTAACATGCTTGGAGTCAAGGAAAATTGCTAAGCAAGTTATAAAAAGGTTTCCTTAAGGAGCAAACAATAAAATTGAAAAAGTACATAAACTCCCCAAAAGAATACAGATGGATGGGTGAAGAACTCATGTAGGTGTGACTCTCTCCTCCTCCATGGTGCCTCCTCCCCTGCTGACCCCTCTCAGCCATACCCACCAAGCACTCCTGCACTTTTTGCAGGACAGCATCCCTTTTGTGATGGCTTGGGTTCAGAAGGTCCATTCCAATCTTCCCCAGACGTTCAAGGAAAGGAACACACAAAGAGCCTGTAACATACTCCAGGTACTCAGAACTGCAGAAAGAATTCAAAAGGTCTCAGAATGCAAACCTGACCTTCATACACCCACAACTATACCCATGAAATCTGTGATGACAGAAATATTTAGAGTCAAAGCTGGACTTGAAAAGATCATAAACCAGATAGGACAAAAAAATTGCAATTAACCCTTGCCTTACTTCAACATCTGTCTTCTTCCAGCCCATCAGGACATGAACAGAACTGAACTTCAAAAAATGGCTAAGAATTATAAATAGCTGCAAATGGATGAAAGTGCTCTGAGATGCTTTAACACCACATGAAACAAGACTGTGTACAGATCAGAAGCTTTTCCCCTTTCTCTGTTTTATTAGGAATAATTCTTTGATGAATGAAGATGCAGTGGGTGGCCTAAGGACCACAAGTAGTTTTACAGTAGGTTTCCTTTTCATCAAAATCCAAAAATCCTAGCAAATTAAACAAAATTATGCTCTTCTCCACAGAGAGGGGCAGACAACTTTTGCAAATGAAGCCACAGCCCACATCTGCACAGGCCCAGCCTTGCCAGGGTCTGTAGGCAACAGCACCAGTAACTTCTGATGGCCCTGAACAACCAACATGCAGTTGTTGCCAAATAACTGAGCACTGCAGTTTGTAGGAAGCCTTGCATTAAAGTGTTTTATTCTTATTTTATAGTTGTTAAATAGAGTAGAGCCTTTTCAAATGGAATACTTTTCTTACTTTTTTCAATTGAGAAATATTCCACAAAGAGAAGGGTTCTCACTCCCTTTTATCCCCTTAGGCATATAGAAAGAAAGACAGAAAGGGCAGAAGAGACAGAAGGCGAAAGTGAGAAAGAGACAAAGAAAGAAAGAAAGGAAGGAATGAACAAGTTTTACAATTCAGGAGTTCTCATCAATACACAAGATTTTTTTTCTAAGGAGAAAAGCTGTCACTGAGAAATTTTGCTAACTTACACTGGAATGTTTCTAATCATACAGATGAATATGCTTCAGCAGTACCCAGTGGTTTTGTCTTCTATATCCTCACTCAACTATAAACTATCCTCTATCCACTCTCAAAAAGACCCCTAAACAAATAAGCAAACCTAAACCAAATAAGTCTACCCAGGGGGAAAAAATCCACAATTGTGACAAAAATTTGCTGTACTAAAAGACACAAAGTTTGACCAACTTTCACTTGAGACGGTTTTTGCCTACAGTCATTGACCACTGACAAATTACCATTTATTTGAATCATCAGTTTTCATAGGACTGAAGAGATTATTTGAAAAGTTAAGATGGACTAAGATGTAACTCACGGAAGAGCCAGTAAGAGGAAGGGAGGAATGGATGCATTGGAGACTTTCCAAAATTTCCAAGCCAAACAATTAACCTAAAAGCAACAAAAATTTAGGATCTTAAACTTCTAGTAATGTTGAAGAAGAATAAAAAATATGGCTTGTTTATTGAAGCATATATAAAAATTAGCATATATAATACTCTGCATATTATTTTCAGAGAGCATTTTTATCTGGCTTTTTTTGGTTTTCTTTTTGTAGACATCAGAGATGAAATATTCTATATTTGAAAACATGAGAACATTTGTATGTTTCTGAAACTTCTATGTATTTTCAAACAGATTACTCATGAATTAACAAGTCAGAAGGGCTGTGGGAATTTCTTGCAATTTCTAAGCGACAAATGAAATTGTCAAAATGAAGTATGATAACAGACGAATTCACACATAAGAGATTTAAATAAAATATGCTAACAGACAAGTTAAGACATACAGGATTCTGAAAAAAACTCCCAAAAACAAAGACAAAATAGAATGAATCAAATTCTAATCTTCCTAATTTGGATATTGGGTAGTATGTTTATGAACATAAAGTCTTTTTTATTGTTTGTTTTTTGTTTTACCTGATATGGAGAAAGCAGATGAAGATTTATTTCAAAGAATTTAAAATTGTCTAAAAATATGTCTGTGTCCATGCTTTCAAAGAGTTGACAAGTTACTCCTTTCACAAGCTGTCCTGTGCTGATAGGAAAAGCGAATTTCAGTCTCATGAATATTTAAGCAGGATCTAGTCCTTACTCCCCATCCTAAAACATAGTTCCTTCACCTCTCCCATTTCTTGTACTTAAAAGGCTCTTGAAAGTAAAAATGCAAACAAATTGAAAAATATCAACTAAGCCTTAAAACACCCAAACCTCTGCAACGCTTTGATCTTGATTTTGGTTTTGAAGACCCTTTTTAATAAGGAAGGTGAATTATCCTGTGGTATCCAGGAATGAATAAACATAAGGTAATACATAATAACCACATATTGTTTACCTCAAAGTTGCTCTCATCAAAAAAACTAGTCTTAAACCCCATTTCAAAAGAGATATAGTCCATACCTTAGAAGGTCAACAGAATGGTTTTCCTTGGACAGTAATTCATACAGATACAAAGCCTGAAAATAAACCCACCATAATTAAAGGTAACTTTAGTTAATCCAGTTGTAAGAGACAGAAACTATTGCAAGGTTTTTGTACTCTGAGCTCTCTTATGTACTCTAAAGATACTTCTATGGTCCAGCTTGAGCAACCAAAAGTTTTGGCGTCCAGTTTGGCTGAAGTTTTTATTCACATGACAAGCCATCACTAACTAGCATTATGGGCTGATGATGAATCTGTACACAGCCCACAACCACTGAAAAACTTAGGGCTTAAGTGAACTCTGGAGATCATCTGATCCAACCTTTCATCTTTCTGGACAAAATCAAAGACTTTATATGCAAGTGCCTAATATACAGTACTGGGAAGAGAAAATTTACATGGCAGAAACCTGGGGGCTTAAACTCAGCATATTAATGCTTCCTTTTCCACAGCATTGTCTCATAGTGCTGCCTGGGCTCTAAATGCCCTTTGGTGTTTATGTTGAGATATAATTGGGGCAGTTCCTTCCTTTTACCTTTGTTCTTGAACACAAATATATTACACCACTTTTCCAGTTCTCCCATCACACTAAATTGCAATGGAATGGGAACTGCATAACAATTTTTACCTGGCTGCTTCTTAGTTCTTTTTCTTTCAGCATTGAAGAATTAAATCCAGTTTGCCTCCACAAACCAAAAAGAGACACTTCTTTAAAGAAAGCTCCTTGTATATCTTTGACTGATGAAGAAAAATCTCCAGATGCAGCTATCTAAAAAGAGGAACACAGAAATACATGGCATTTCTGAACTGATGCTTAGATTTACAGGATTTGCCCTTCTTTCTACTCTGTGTAATATTTCTCTTAAGAGGATAAAGGAAAAACACAACAGTATTAAAAACACGACAGAAATAAGCAAGAGAAAGCCTTCAAAATACACTTGGTGTTCAGAAAAAGCGCAGCAGAACATTAACCATTGAGCTGAAGGACACATCTTGGTTTAATTCATGCTCTACAGTTCTGGTTACTGGGCTCTTGTGCAGAGAGAACCTGCCACACTCTGGAGTTTATAATCACCTTCCTGAGGATGCCCTGTTGCTGTGCAGGAGATAAGTCAGACAAATACTGGGACGTTGTGCCTCGAATAATCTGAGCCAGCTCCCTGGGGTTCATGCTGTGCAGTGACTGGGTGTCAATTCCTGTCACCAAGGCACCCATTTGGCTCACGTTATAAAATGATAAAACCTGCAGGGAGAGCAGCACAAGCAAACAGGAAGTTTACTCGAGAAGAGCAGATATATTTCAAAGCAAAAGTCAATAAATAAAGCAAAACTATTCTTGTTAAATACTTAATACATTTCTTGCCTGGGAATGCATTCTCTGTGTCTGTCCATGGAACAAATGTCTGAAGTTTCTCAGAAGTTCCTTTTTCTGAAACTTCAACCAGGACCTGATTCCTTGCATTACAGTATATCTGAATATACAGCCTGGGATCTCTGATCATGCAAATTCTGCTTAGGGCAGTGACACAGACAAAATAATATATACAACTGCCAAATCCAAATATTCATTCCCTCTGTTATTGGAGAATTACTTTCAGATGTACAATCTTGGATGCTTTTATTTGATTTAAACACATTTTTTAGCCCACTAACTAAATTCTTGCACTAAACTTTTCAAAATCTACAGTTATTGTTGAGAAGAAGCCATTTCACTTTTAAAAACAGAAGGTAGGAAAGCTGTTATCAGAGGTACCTTTTCATAAGAGAGATATTTACTGGATAAAATCATAACTTGGCTCTTTGCCCATCCAGAGACTTGGTTTAATGTTGCAACAGCATTATGCACTGCTTCAGGTGACAGAGATTCCAGCTGACTTGAAGTTAGTCCAACCACAGCATCTGACAGAGATCCAAGGGTTTCATTCAATGTCTGGTTTTGCATGGCAATGTTCAGGAGTTGAGATTTGAGCTAAATCAAACAAAAAGAGCAGATTGGAAATAAAAATCTGCCAAGAACTGATTTCCATTACCACCCAAAACATTAACTGGAATCTCTGGAATAGGCATTGGCAAATATTCACACACTTCATAAAATTTCAAAAATAGGACCACAGTTGTGAAAGCAATATGGAACAGGAATATGAAACAGAATGAGAAAAGAATTAGCACCCAAAATGGGTTTCTATTCTTTGCATTCCCAAGAAGCATTTCCCCTTATTTCTTAAGTCCCAATAATTTTTCACTCATTTATTTCCTCATTTAAGAAGAACATCCCTCCTCCTCTGTTCACAGGATTATGACAGGCAAGAAGAACAAGTGTTGTACACACCTCGTGAACCTCAGCCTGGAAACCTCTCAGCTGATTGCATTTAATCATTTGATGAAGCAGAGCCCGGGCCACAGCTGCATCCATCTGTTCCAGGTCATCATAAAAGCAAACCAACAAACCCAGCCTACAGAGAAGAAATACATTAGCTCCCTCCTGACATAAAAGGTGTCACTATTGGGAAACAGAAACACAGCTTGGTACCCTCTCCTTGTGATCACAGCTTGAGCCATTTCTGTTTGTCAAGAGTGCCTCAACCTGCAGTCTTTAAAACTTAGCCTGTAACAGGGGGATGAGAACATGCACTGGCCTTTGTATCCAGCTGAATTCTGCCTGGATTGCTTGAGAATTTACTTGTCCTGGTTCCATTTGTCCATGGCTGGATTGCCCCAGTTAATGACTCCACTTCCCTCAACAGGATAATCTGAGGGCTTTTACTAAATTTCTAGATGTGGCTTGCTGAGTTATCTGGTTTGATTGGATGTTTTGAACTCTAAGTCCTGCCTCGATTTCACATGTAACACAACCCATTTGTGTTTCAGAGCAGCACCTGGGGCACACCATGGCCTCTTTATCATTTTAGGATTAAACAAAGCCTGCTGTATTTCACATCAAACACAGGACTGGCCAATGGATGGAGACCTGTCCAGCTCAACACTGGTTAGGAGAAAGCATACTGAGGCTCACTGCCCAGTTGTGCCAGCACAGCAGTCTGCAAGGCAGGGTTTTGAACTGAGCTCATTTTCCTTCACAGTTCCATGCTGTTCATATTAAAAGCAACATTTCCATTAACCTCTGGAGTCACACCACCATGGGGAAATGCCTGTTGTAGGTGTCCTTCTGGCTTAGACCTCGTGCTTATTTACTGCCTTTACCTGCAGCCCTGCAAAGAAAGAGCTCTGAATTGAGCATCACTGTGTCTGGACTTTGAACTCTATAGTGAGGGGGATGAACTGGTTTGTAGGAAGCCTAAGTCAATTCTCTGTCCCTGTAAACTCTCAGCCTTTGTTTTTATAATTTTCACAGAACAAGAACCCCAAAGATATGGCCAAAGCCCAGCTTTCCTGCTACAGTCCCTGGTTGTTTGCAGTTCAGTGAGACAGACACAGGCGGAGTCTGGGCAGTAATGTCCAGATGTGAATCAAATCATCAGTGGACAATGCTGCAGCACTACCACAAACTCAGTCAAATTCTGCAGCACAGAAAGGCTTTTAGTTCCTTCAGTCCCTCAACAACAAACTGCCAGCGACATAACAAAACACTGCTTCAGCAGCACATCTGAATTCATGGGAGATCGTCAAACCAACATACAAATCAAAGAAACATCTATAAGAGCATTTTTATAACAAATAATTACATTCTGATGCATTATTGCATAGCCACGAAAAGCTCTTCATCTCCTTTGGGATTAGCAGAAATGAATAACACTACTTCTTAAAAGTAAAAGTGCATTTAAATCAACAATATGGTTAAAATGAGTAACATAAACTAAGTGTGTTGTAAAAATGGAATATATTAAAGATTATGGAGCATGACATTTCCCTCATCTGTGAGAATGTGGCAGCTCTTGTGAGTGACAAAAATCATCTTTAAGATTTCTGACATTGAAATTTAGAGCGTGGGCATAAGTCTTCTCTCGCTTACTCCTCCGACAATGAGCAATGCTTCATGGAAGTCAGCGAGCTGCACTGCAGTAATGACAGGAGCTCTGAAGCCATAAAGCATATTCTCCATTAGTTTAAAACTCCAAGGTATCCCCCAAGGAGACCACAAATAATTTCAGACAGCGTTGTCTGGGGACTAAATACATCCATTGATATGACAGTGTAAATGTAAATGTGGAGTGCAGAGCTTTCTCATGCTCACTGCAGTTTGTTTTGGTTTTTTATTATTGTTAAAGTTAGCTCAGTGCAGATTTGACAGCCCTGAAAATTCAGTTTCCTGCTTACATACCTAACATTCAAACATATTTAAGCATGGCTTATCTCTACCCTGCAGGACAAAGAGGACAGCAGGGCAAGCTTTACACTGCTTCACTTTGTAGCTTCTCTGGTGACACCCATGTCAATTTAAACCCACTTGCAGTCCTGGCTGGCAGGAGTTGAGATTTCCTCCTTCAATCCTAACTGTAACATGATTTCCACCAAACACCTCCATGTTCTGTGATTCAAGCAGCAATGATAGCTCATTTCCCGCTGCCCCAGTTTATTTTATTGCTCTACAATGTGGTGGAGCCCTGCCTGGGTCTCCCAGATACTGCTACAGACTTCCTATGACTACTACAGGCATCTTCTCACTGTGGAGCAGGAGACAAAGCATTAGCTAATTAGGCACACCTCCAAAAATTCATAAAGTAGCAATTCTTCACTGTTGCTAAACAGGGCTGGATTTCAGCCTAGATTTTTCTGCTGGAATGAAAAAGCTGTGCCACGCTATCAATTTCCATTTTCTCCTTAGTTAGCTGTTCCATCCAGACACAGCCATAAAAGAGCAAGCAAAGCAGCCTTGCCTGTAGATAGTTGAAGTGTTCCTCATATCAAATCCTGACGAGTTGATCCTTTCCAGGAGGGCCTGTGCAAGCTCTGGTGTGATATCATACACCATGTCCAACTGCTTGGTTGCGTTGTCGTAGCTAATGAACAGTCTGATCTGACCAGCACAAACAAAACCACACATCAGCCCTGTCAGACAACGAATCCTATAAAGTGTGTGTCTGACACTCAAAATTCATTGAGCCTGTTCACATCATACAGAAAAGAAGATTTGGATAAATCAGTATTTCTGAAGGCAAAGGTGAGTGAGTGATTTGAGTGATTCTCTGCCAAAATGTCATATAATTTGAGGGTCTTCTAGCACTGGTTTCTTTCAGTAGAAGTCACGTAAGTCTGATACAGATAAATAATTACATATTAATGACAGGCACTTTAAAATTAAAAATATAGAATTTTGTAAAGAACACATTTATATTTTCCCTCTATATTCTCTCTTTATGTTTAATTAATTAAAATATATGAAGCAATTTTTCATGTCTAGTTTTTCATTTGTGTTCATATTGTTTGTAGCTGACATCGCTTGGCAATAATATATCCAACCACACTTTGTTACTTACTTCATTGAGACTAATTTTCAGAATTTCCTCTAATGGGAGATGGACCATGTATCTTCCCAAAATCCATAAGCTTTCTGCACTGACCCAAGAAGTTGATTCATTGAACCCTGTTTTGTACAAATAAATACTCACTACAATGTTAAGAAAGTAATTACTTTTCAAATATATTTTAGTGCATTGTTATTGGGAAATAATTAAAAATCTGCAAATCAGAAAAATCCTTAGCAGAGAGAGTCAGATTCCCTCCATTTGCTACATTTTAGCATCACACTTTTATGAGTCCATAAATTTTTTTAATGAAAATGAAATAGTGTTTCAAGTGTCTCAAATTTTCTCATATAAAAAAATTAATGTTTTATGTTGTTGAAATAAAGAATGGATAAAGTGTGGGACAGGAAAAATTTACTCAAAAATATTAAATATGGAGCAGTGTTTTTAAAATTCACTTTTCCTAATCAATTGCATTATTTAAGAACATCAGGAAGGCATGATACTTTATATATCCTATATATTGTTATTGATGATGCCACTTACTTCAGCAATATGCAATAGCAATAATGGAGAAAATGAAAAACTGTTCAAATACCTACATGGAAATAGGCTGACAAGAACACAAAACACTGCATTACAGTTAAAAAATGGGATTCATTTAGTAACATTCTCCCAAGGCTTGAAAATGAAATCAAGATCCAAATATCCCTAGAAAAAACATATTTATGGACTCCACGGGTACCCTGAGCCACAAAGACTGTTTTCTCCAGGGTGTTGTCATCTGGATGGCTCAGTGTGTGTGACACCTCTGAACACATTCCTCAGCAGTGCTGATACTCACAACTCTGTTAAAATAAAATCATCAGTGCACTTTGAAGAGTTTCCAGTGTCTGGAAAAAACCAGCTTGCGTCTATCAGAAGCTGAAGGACTCCATTAAGTGATTTTTTTGAAAACACAGATCTAAGCTCCTTAACTGAGACAAGATGATGATCCCAGCAGACCTGTCAGGCCTGCATTTTTTAAAGTGATATTACCTCCCATTACCCAGAGTATCACAAGAGTTGAAAGACATGACAAGAGAGCTAAAGACAAACCAGCACCATTTAAGGATGTTGACTGTGACCTTTAGCAGAACTGACTTGCTGTTACCAGCCATGGCAGCTGTGATCCCCAAAAACTGATCCCTGTCCCAGGTGGTCCTAGTGCTACCCATATATAAAGTGAATAAATCACCCTCCTGCAGGACTGCTCCTGCACTCTGCTGTGGCCTGGGGAGTGCAGATAAACATGAGGGAGCTTTAGACTTCCAGTCTCACTGTGCCTGCCCAGGGCTGATGTTCACAGTGCCACAACCAGCTGGGAATCAGCCCTCACTTGATGCCCTGGGGTGGATTCACCACATCTGTGTTGCTTTTGGCACATGAAGCAGCAGCCAGGGAGAAAAAAGAGGCACAGAAACTCCCAGTCCCTCCCAAGCTGGGTGATCTTCCACAAATTGAAGGTTTGCCAATGCTTTAGAGGCATTTTTCCAGGACTGCTGAGTAGCACCAGGCAAATTCTGCATCTTTGCTTCCCCAGCAATGCACTGGCACTAACATCACCTCACAGCAGAAGCCTGAACCTCCTCTCCACAACTTACTGGTTTACTCTGTTGTTTTGAAATGGCAGGAGACCCAGAAGGCAAACTTAGCTCCACTGAAGCAAGTGGGCATTTAACCTTTGATTTCTAGGGAGAAAGGAAGAACGAACACACACACCTGTAAGATCTAAATGCTCCCAGGACAGCTGTACTGGGATGTTCAGTGAAACCCAGGCACCAGCTTAGATGGTTCAGTGCCCTGCACAGCCCCCTTGTGGAGCCCATCCTGCCTGTCCCAGCTATGGAACAGCTGCTTCAGGCACATTAACCAGGCAAACAGATGTGCAAAAATGCATCCAATCAGGATTAATTAATTCTGGTTTTATCTCGTCCCTTTGCTGACTGAGTTGGTGCCATGTGCTTCCACAACATTCTGCATTTCTTTTGTGTTTTTAAACAGTGCAGTGGATAATGTGTCCTGAGCCAGAGCTGTTTTTCTGGTCTGAACAGGAGTTGAGAAGAGAACACACCTTGGCAGAACACCTGGCCACTGTATCCTATTTCAGACTTAGAAATAGTACAGAGAGAAAAGAGTGGAGTACTAGAAAAAGACTTTGTGTATAGTTCTGTGCAGAACAGAGGAAGAGTCCATGGGTCAGACTTGATGATCCTGGAGGTCTTTTCCAGCCTTAACAATAGCATGTTCCTACTCTATAAGTTCAAGTATCTTTGGAGAACTATTTGTCATGAGTGACAAACACATTATATTTACTGTGTTCTGCAGAAAAGGTATTCCAGACAGCTACTCTTATACAGACCTGTGTTAACTGGGGAAACAATTCAATGCAATGGACAGGCCTTTTGCTGAGTGCTTTTCTCTTATGATAAGCAAGAAGAAAACACTTTGTAACATACCACTCATGTTGTAAGATTTCTGTAGAATCTGCTTCATCCAGCCATAGAGAGCTCTCTGAGTGCTTGCTGAGGTTCTGTCATAGAGGTCCTTAAATAATGATGATCTAAGTGACACACGGGCATGTTAGTTCACTGGAGAGTTAACTATTCTTTTTTTTTAATGTCACATGGACAAAGGATTTTAGCAACAGTGTTCCTGACACATAAGCAGAAAGCTGTATCTGGAAAACAGACTGAGACCATATAGCAACCTCTTTTTAAATAGTCAGTAAATCCAACATAGTATTAATTCTGTCTGAAAAATGAATGGCTTACAAGTTTCTGAAAGCATCCTCCAGCAGAAGGTTTGGGAGCCTCCCAATGACATCAGGCTGGAGGTAGTTCCCTGCTGACACACGTAGAACCTGACTCAGGATATCCACACAGTCCAGGGCACTCAGAGCCAGGAAGCATTTATCCAGTGTTACGAGGAACAAGGTCCTGTTTACTCCTGGGCTTTGAAAAATTCTCTCTCTAGTCTTGCCCCAGTCAAGAATAATATTTCCCATTTCCTGCAAACAATGAAGTGTTAAATTAACATCTCTGATTAATGCAATATTTTGCTCATTTTGGGGCCTGACAGGGAGCACTCTACAATGAATGTGATGGTGTTCTCATGAAAAACAGCTGCAAACTACTGGTTATTTGCATTATTTCACATAATTCCTTTCTGGCATTCGGTAGAGACCAGCTTGAATTTTTTTACAAAATCAAAATGAAACCCAGAAGAATATTTCAAATGGCTGATTAACAAAACTAATAATTTCACCTTCTTTAGCCATCTTGGCTCTCTTTACAGCCACCAACAAGAAGATTCTCCCTGAGAGTAACTGGCCCTATCCACCTTAGGTGTTACTGTAGGAGGCTGAACACTTCTCTGGAGATGAGTTTCTCTCTGCTGATTACAGTGAAAACCCAAATGACTGACTTGGACTTGCAGCAACTTTTAGACAGTAAGAGTTAAATGAACTAAGTCTAACCTAAGAGGAGAGGGAGTCCTGGAATCCAATCCAAGCCAGGTAAGCAATTACAGGGGGTGCACTGGGAGCCCCCAAGCCTGGCCCTTTCCATTTATCTAAACCACTGACGGCAGCTTTTCCTTTTTACAAGTGGAAACTCACAAGATGCTCCTTTTTGCTGTTGAAGAGGTACTTCATTGCAGTTTGGAACTGCTGCTGATCAAGCTGCTGCAATTCAGACAGTAGTTGCCTGGGCTGGTATAAAAGGTTCTTCAGATAACTTTTTATGGACATCTAAGTATAGAAAAATATATGAAATATATATAAAACTCATACTATTGTACTTTTACTCCCTGCAAATCTGTACTCAAGGAGAACTAAGTGCTTAGCTCTGCATTGTCTGTGCTGCCAATGATCAAAATAACTATTCTCCACACAAACTGAAAACAAAAATAATCTAAATGCATTCTGAAAGACATTTTCAAATCCTATTCTTGGCTTCACGAACAAGTCCTCTCGAGGGAGCTTTTTAACAAAGATGCCTCAGTTTCTCTACTTCATAAAACAAGAGTAATAAAGCTTTTCTGCTTCACACAGCAGAGCTATGAAAATGAAACTTTTAAAGAGCTAAAAAAAAGCCTGAAAAAAAATCAGGTACCATGTGCATATTACTTTAAAAAGGGAAGGCAATGTGCAATTAGATGGGAGGAAAAGTCTCTACCAGGTCATAAGCCAAAAATAGTCTCTCTCACATCAAGCTGCATTACCAGTTAACAATCTCACGCTTATTTTGAAAAATTGAAGGGGAATCATAACATTGGAACAGAAATAAATGTAAGGCTCATTAGCAGCAGACTGGAGTAAAATCCCTTCTATTTCCTGACAGAATTATTTCAGAATTGGTTTGGAATTCGAGTTGCAATTGTTCTTTGCTGCCTTTGCTTAGCTTGCATTGCCACCACCAAATATTAACACAGTTCCTTTATGCCTCGGGGTTCAGCCTGCTGAGAGCCTCAGGCTGCCAATAAACCTGACAAAGGGAAGGGGCAGTGGCAGGAAAACGTAGGTGAGGATGAGCCGTGACAGCGACACAGAGGTTGGGACAGGGTTCAAGCACTGTGGAGCTTCTGGGAATGCCTGAGGCTCAGGGATGGCACAGCTGACATTTCCCTGTTCCAGTGTGTGTGGGGACGAGGGAGGGGCTCAGGTTGGATTAGCTGGGTACCGCTCCACTTAAAGCAGCTCATCACTAATCCTCAGCAGCAGGAGGAGGAACAATAACTCCTTCCTGCATCACTTCCACATGGATAATTTACAAAAAGAGCACTGAGAGGAGCTTGAAAAGGTGGAAGCATTTTTTAGGATGCTGTGGAGCCTCTCATTCCATAAGGAGAAGTGTGAACTGCAGCCAGTCAAAATCTGGGAGAAACCTGTCATTTTCTGGGGAAACAGCATTTATATACACTCAATTCAGAAACAATGAGCACGAAAAATCCTAATTCCTGCTTTCCATCAGAGGAAAAGCAATAAAGTTGGTTACTATTATTTCTGCTTTGCATATTCCTGCACTCTTCAGGGAAAAAGACAACCAATTCCTATTTCCTATTTAGCTGCTACACTGTAGATGTGTTAATTATCTCTATCACTGGCCACCTAGCTTTGGCTACAGAGATAAGTTGAGGTTTTTTAAGTAATTTTCAAACAAAATTTTTCATGCATCTTAAATGTCACAAACCTGGAGGCTGCTAAGAGTAAACATAACTTCCTGGGCATGAAAATATGCCATGACTTTTGTAAGCAGATCTGCTGTCCAGACATTAAAGCTGTGACAGAAAACAGGATAAAAAAAGCCAGTAAAACAATACAACAAGTCAAATAGCAGATTACAGGTGTAAAAAAGGGAAACAAGGAGTCATGCTAATACCATAATGGCAAAAGTATTCAGTTTTTTTGCCTAGCCAGAGTAATGGGTGATCTATTTAGTGCAATGAAAATACATGGTTCAATGAGGAATGGAATTAATTAGGTTTTTTCTGTCTAATTCCACAACCACCCACAATAAACTCAGTTTTCCAAGGTGTTGCCATTAGTACCCTCTCCAAGGCATGTGCTTTCTGGCCCCCCATTATGCCTATTCTGATCTGCCTGCAGAAAGCACAGGGAGTAACTGCTGCCTTTCCTTCAGCAGAGTCATTAATTTCACTGTGACTTCCTTACACAGCCACTGATTTTCTCAAAATATGTAGGAGTGGAATGGCCTTTGAGGCTTATACTGCTCTTTCAGATTTGGACAAAAATTAGCAAATAATTCAAAAGCCACCAGGAGCTAGAAGATGGGTGATGGAGTGAGACTGAAAGGAGGTGGACAGAAATCTGGAACTGCATCTAATTTCCTTAAGAGGACATTTGGACCCATGTGAGCAAAGTTAATTATCAAAACTTCTGAAAATTGTAACAAGTATTTATTTTCAGCCTCATTCTATAATTTTTCTCTTTTCTTTTTCATGACAAACAGGTTTTTCCCTGTTAATAGGAAATACACCTCCCAGGAGACCTAAATCAAGTAATCGTATGCACCAATTTCATCCCATCCATAATGTTCCAGTTTCTGTGGAAATGAAACAGATCATATCTGAAATGCAAGATAGTACTGAAAAATCAAGATGGGGAGAGTAATACATTACCTTTGAAAATAAAGTATATCTAGGAGGGCTGCACATGAAAAATGGAACATAAAAAGTTATGGTGAGATACTGAGTTTTAATTCATTTTAGAAGTGTAAGTGGGAACAACTGCGTACATTACCATTCAGATATTTCCCAGCTATTACTTCCTCCTAGGGAAAAATTACAAATATATGTAATAAATTATTTTTAGATTATAATATTAAAATGTTAATAGAGAGATCAAACAAAAATACTAACCACAGCTTTGTGTAACAATGGAGGCAAATCTGTAAAAGATTATCGTGTTATTAGAAGTTAATTTAATATATTGTCAACCATGTCACACAAAAATACATTTACTGTATGCAGTGATTATATATACATATATAATTTATTTGCAAACATTAAATGCAGTTTTGATTAAATTTCTTTACAGAAAAACAGTGGGGGAAAGAAAAGGCTATTCAATAACAATCAGTTTTGGTGAAATTCTTTGCTGGCATAGCTTCATGAAACCAAGAGAGCAGAGACTATGGTCCCAGTCACTAAACAGCACCTAATTTATTACACACAGCTTTTCCCATGCCACAAAATACACCCCTCAGACAGGAGTTCTGGTCTTACCTTCAGAGTTTTGACTGTGAGTAATCTCAGCATGATTCATTGATATCAATAAGAAACACATCTTCAAAAGTCTGGACATTTCTTCTGGTGTTTTTCAGAATAAAAAGATACTTGGATTGAAAAGGAAAATAGGAAAAAAACTGAGTCAAAAGGCAATATTCACCCCAAACTTTCATAAATCAGAGACAGCCTATGCTATGGAGTACAGATAGAGATCAGAACAATCCAAAGCTGCTTGCTCCCAAGTTCTTAATTTAGATCTTTTTCTAGGATAGAGATACACTTTATGCAAACACAAGTCCACCAAGAGTGCGTGTGCAGCCAGATTTATCTCCCTATAGCAAGTGGCTCATTTAATTTTCTTCCCTGTAGCGCCATTTATTTACCAAGTTACACTGTACCTAAACGCTACTTCAATGCGCTTTTGTAAAAGCAGACAAACAAATCCTTTCAAAATCAGATAAAAGAAGAAGAGAAATTGAATGGAAAAGGAAATTATAAAGAAGCTTCAAACAAACCCTAAGTTTTCCCATCTGGTTAAGCTGCCTGCAGTGTCATTGCAGACTTGGTCTGAGACCCCCCATTTGCAGATCTCTGAACTCAGGGCTGGCACAGCCGGGCTCTGCTTCCATGTCCCTGCAGAGTGCTCCAAGTAGGGAGGGGGAAACTCCCCTTCCCTGCTGCCACATTTGGCAAAAAGAAAGAAAACATCCTTACACTCTCTTGAAGCAGAGGGAAAGTCATAACATTCGGGAAACAGACCATGCCACTTCACCTGGCTGGATCAAAGCTGTGGTCTTTGTACTTATAAGTGTCCCATCAATGTTTCACCACAGTTTGTGTGGAAAGAGATGTTTTGGTAGCTCTTGCTATCCCCTGCTGCCCTGTGCTCTGGAGCATAAAGACCACTGAAAGGTAAACTGTCTGGAAGGGCCAGAATGGGATACCCAGAGCTTTTCACTGGGTTGTCATTGATTGCCACCAGAAAAAAAATTGAGTCTCACAGTTGTTCAAAACAAAATGAATGTGTTGCTTTGGGTCTAGTTCTTGAAGGACAAGGATACATGCAGAAGCAATGCAATGGGGTGGAAAGGAAGCAAAGACTGGGCAGGTTTCACTCACACAGGAGTTTCTGCAGCCACATTCCCTCGGCAGCTCTGAGGGCCATCAGCTGCTTCAATCCACACTGCAGAGAGGATCTGTTGGCACCGCACCCTCAGCCTGGCCCTCTGCTCAGCCACCACCCCCACAGGCAAAACAACTAATTAATCTGAGATATTAGATGATGCCTTGATCCACAGATTGCAGCTTCTTACACTGGGATTAGTCTTTGATTTAACAAATGACACAGAGGGTCCCATTGGCCAACTTGGCTCTGATCATAAAGAGCCTTCCTTAGGTTTTGTCTCCCTTTCCCTCATTTCAAAGGTTTATTTGCAAGACACTGATTTTCTGCATTCCTTTTTGTTGCTGCATTCTGTGCTCACTCTCTCTTTTTTTCCCTCCGAAGTTCTCCGACATGGCTCAAATTACAGATCTGAATATTTGATAAATGACACCTTTTTTGGGTGTTTAATCTCATGTACCAAGGTATTCTTTTATGAAAATACCTTTCAACAAGCCTCCAGCAATACTTCAGTTTATTGCAAATACTTAACTTCAGTCTTGTAATAGGAGTGACTCAAACTGACAGATGATGAAAAATTTAAACATTAGACTTGAAGAAGCTATCACCTCTGTCCTGTTCTTACACACACTGAAACGCCTTTCAGCTACTCTTTTGGGAGCACCACAGTAAATGTCTCTCATTCAGATGTATCTGGTTTCCCAGACAATGAGCTTACTTGTTTGTTTCTCCCTGTGCCCTAATAATTTTGCAGTAAGGTTTGATTACTCTCCATAGGTTAAATAATGCTTCCAATATCAGCCCCGATTAGTTTATTCCAATTCATTCACTTTGATCAGGGAGCGTATTTTAATTAAAGCACGCTAACTTCATATATAAGGAGATTAAATGCTAAGGAAAGTGCTTTTTCGTCCTGACTAACTCGAGCGGACAATCAGCAGGTGCACAAAAAGATCTGCTGTGAAACAGCCCTGCTGGGCAAGACAATCTCTGGGATGAAGTAGCTCATTTTTTGAGTGAAACAGGTCGGTTGGCAGTTCACAGCAACTTCCAGGCAGTCCCAAATCACTCTGTGGGGATCTCTTGCAGATCCCATGCAGCATTTCCCCGGAGATCATTCCTTGCACATGCTGTGATGAGATATCTTACAAATCACCCTTGCAGGACTCCCCGCTTATGACAAGCTCCCAAACTCCTTCTCCTCTCACTCACAGAACAGCCGCCTTTCCATGTACAGAAATCCTAGACATTTTATCACTCACTCCATGCAGCCGCTGCCTTATCTGAAGCTCGATAACCAGAAAGCTGACCCCACAATCACAAGTCTTGCCGATACGCCCTTGCACTGCCGGTGCCCACCTTCCCCCTCGCACTCGGGCTCTGAGGAAAAGCCCCACACACCGTCGGGGAAGCCCGCAAGGGCTCGGGCTGGAAAGAGAGGGGGTAAGGAGAAGAGAAGGAGAGCCAGGACCCCAGAGCACTTTACCTGCCTCTGCCGTGCGGGCCTCCTCCCCGGCACTGCAGGAGCTGGGCGGCTCCAGCCAGGGACCCTGAGAGCGGGGCCAGGCCCAGCACCGCCCTGCAGCCTCCGGCGCCAGCCCAGCAGACCCGGCCCTCAGGGCGGGCGGGAAACGCTCCTGCGCCGGGGGCTCGGCCCTCCCAGGGCAGGCAGGAGGGGACACTTCTGTTCCCACAGAAGAGAGCTCAACAAACTGTGCAGGGGAAACACAGGGCTGGTGCTGCCCTACTCCCCCATCTCCCCAGCCCAAGCAGGGGCAGGTGGCCCTGGGTTCCGCAGAGTGTGGACTGACTGTACCTGGGATCATCACCCGGCAAAAGAGAGCTGTGGTTTTGAGGGACTAAGCTGTTCCAACTTTGCTTTGGAAGCCTCTGGCTAAATCGTGCGCTTGCACAGCATCATCTTCTGCAGTGCAACACATCCAGTCCACCCTGACAGAACAGAACAGTTCAGTCACTCTCCAGGGCAAAACCTGCACGTTAGTGAGAGCACTGAAGTGCAGCTTGGATGGACACTGTCACCCACAGCAGGTCAGGCACGGCGGAAGGACAAGGCAGGATTGCCAAACCCAGGAGTAATGAATTGGGACATTGGAATTGCAACACATGTTCCCTCAGATGGCATTTTAGAGTATTTGGGGCAATTTAATGAACTACTGCACTCAAGAGTTTCTTTATGTGGGCTGTGAGCAGCACTGACTGCACACAAATGCCTCTCAGGGCCTGTGGGGAGGAACAAGTCCCTTTCCTCCCAAGGAACTCTGGCTTTAGAAATACAGGTGTAGGTACAGTCCTAAGAGTTATTCTTTTTATTCAACAGGACTAAGCAGGCGTTTGACCCTGATAAATTTAGGCTTTGTAGAAAGATTTTCTTCGTTATCGGTCATGTTTTAATTCCTCATCTCAAGTGTAAGAATACGCGGTTAAATAGAGTGAACAAAGTAGAAAAATCATAAGAAAGGGAAAAAAAACCACCCCCAAGCCACGCTATTATTTACATTGCACCTTCTGTTCCCAAACCTCTTAAAGCCATTACAAACTAAATCCTCAGTGACAGGACTAAAAGATGAGAGACATAAAATGCAGTCTCTTGTGTGATTTTTAACATGTGGGATTAAAACACTTAAGCACCTTTGAAAAAGTTTGTCTTACTACATATTTGCTACCTTAACCTAAATTCATGACACATTGAAAAACATTTTCCCACTACTAGATGAGTACAAAATGAAGGTAGCAGAATATAAATTAATGGATTCACTCCAGAGCATACATAGCTCATTTTCCCAACAGACAAATCTGATTGCACTATATGCCAAAATATAACAGCACATCCTGAAATGAGAATAACACTGAGTCTAAATTACTGTTGAAAAGTAATTTGTAATTTCAGTAGTCAAATCCCTTGCCCCATACTACAGAATACTATTCCACAAAGATGACTGATGACAAAAAGCTAATACATTGGCACTAACCATCAGGAAAAGTGAGTTTGAGGTAAACCTAAAGTGATATATTAAGCACCCTATCTGGCATAAAATCACCAATAATTACAAAAACCACAAAAAAACCCCCACAACAGACAACTTTTTTTAGACTTCAAAAGCAACAGAAGCCAGTTCTTACTTTACTTACCTGAGGTTTCTCTGCTCTCTCACACTTGCAACACAAGCACTGTATGACATACACCTGCCACGTCTGTCCTACTTATGTCTCTTGCTGTTTTAAAGGGAAGTTACATCCCAACTGCCAGAAATTATCACTTAAGCAGTTTTTAAAACAAGACATGTTAAATAATAAATACCATTTATTTAGTGGTCCTGAACAAAGGAAAATGTCTCAAGCTAGCTAAACACTCTAGCCTCAAACAGCCTGATCCTCATAGGCAGTTTGACTCCGAAAATTTGCAAGAAACCACCTGCAACTTTTTAAAGCTGAAAACATTTGGCAACAACTTGCTTAGGGGATTTGTTTTTAAAGCCATTGGTTTAAAGTGCAGTTTTGACAAGTTCTACCATAACCACTTTAGCTGGAAAATGGCAAATGCAAAAGCAATGAGGATTTATGAGGCTTGACAGAGAAGAGCATGAAGGAAACCCAACCAAAAGTGATACATTTTTTGTGCACTGTTCTCCCATTAAACAATAATTAAATCCTGTTTAAATAAATACAAGGTTGTGTTGCTACTGAAAGCTTGATTCCCAAGACAAAGAGCAATTGCTGCAGACAAGCATGGCTATGGTTACAAAAATGAACACAAAAGTTAATGCAAAAGTCATCTCAAAAAAGTTTATTAGCATGATTAAAAACGTGAAGAATGACAGTAAGAGAAAAAGTAACTTAGCATGGAAGATTATCCATTTCAACAGTTTTATTCAACAAGGCTTGAACTGAATGGATAACTTTATTGCCAGATTTTGCTTGATTTCTTTCACAACAGTTCACACTGTATCAGTTTCACCATTATAAAGACTATTGCTTTTGTTTGGATATGATCCCTGTTGCAGGCAAGTATAAAAAAATATACCCCATTGCCGTTGGATTGCAGAATGCAATGTTGGTTTAAAGAGCTGGTAAAAAAGAAATTCTCAGCTGAGGAGTCCATTTAAAAAACAACCTTTTTTTCCCCCCCTAATCACACTACAAAGAAATACATTAGTATTTTGGCCTTCAAATTTCTTACATGGTATTTATTTAGCATGGCAATCCCAAAATTCCCTCCCTTTAAGTAACCATAAATCAAAACCCTCTTTCAGAGGCTGCTTCTTGGGTTAGATTGTGGAGCTTTACTTCACACAGGCTTACACTGGCTTGAGGACGAAGACAGCATCATCCAGCACGTAGTAGTCATTGTACATGTCACCTTCACAGAGGTAGGGCAGTCTGGTGAAAGCCTCTATGGCAAAACCAGCTTTACTGAAAACTTCTGGCAGGCTGTTCACCTGTTCTTCCCAAGTGTGCCCTTTGATTTCCAAAACTTCTGAGGGCTTTTCCCACTTGCCACCTACTGAGAAAATAGAACAGCTTTGTTTCAATTATAAAGAAAACTTTATTGTTCGCTGCATTTTCTTAGAGAAAGCATAATTACACTAATTATGTTCCATTCCACTCCACACAGGAGGTTGCCACGCCACTTTTAGACCTGTTGCAAGATCAGTTCCAGTTTATCCCTGCTGCTCAAAAGCAGCTTCTTTAAGGTTATCTTTTGTTACATTTTTAACTAGAAGTGCCAGGAGTGGCTAAAAGGTAACTGCCATTAGTGAGGCTGGTGTCCAGCAGACAGGCACAGAGGTAATTACAGTAATTAGTGTCAGCAAGTTGGAAATTACGATTTGCTGTGAAGCTTTCACCTGCAGATCACCACATTACAATGGATGGCTACTTTGTGCCTTCAGAGGCCACCTACCAGCTGATCTGCTAAAGGCTGCTTAGGGTCATATAAAATTAAGAAGCTGATTAAGTAGCATGCTGGAAAATGTCTTGTTATTTGTTATATCCAATGAAATAATCTGAAGGATTATAGATACAACTCTCAGGAGTTAAACATTTAAAGTTCTTCACTCATTTTCCAAGTAATGTCATCCACAACAAACAAAAGCTTTCTGGTTTGGTCTGTACCTTTAACAGGTTTGCTAAATGCAACAGTAAACAACCTTCTAAACAGGAAGTTCTACATCTTGTGATTACAACAGTTCTGCAAATCCAAACATTTCCTAAGTTCCTCTTCCTTCAAGATTCATTTCCACAGAGTCACAAGAAATGGCATCTTTCAACAAATTAAAAAATGTGCTAATGCTGGCGTTTGACTGGATCCTGTACGGTGCTGGTAAGACTTTTAAAAATTTTCTTATATTTCTTATATTTTCTCACTTAACAGCAGTTAAACGAGACTGAAAATTTTGTGGCTATGATTTGCAACACAGTTACAAAATAAAAGCAGTGAAAAGTCTTGCTGAAAATCAACTTAATTTCTGCTACCATCATATGACTTCTGAAGTACACAACTGCTAGCAGATGCTTTTTCCAAAAGTCTGAAACGCTGCTGTAAACTGTGATTTCTGGGTCAAATCCTGTTGCATTTCCCTGTCTGGAACACTCCAGCAGCAGCCTGGTTTCAGAGTAACTATGTTTGTTGGGAGGAGGGTTTGGGAAGTTCAGCAGACAGCACCTATATGACCTGAGGCCATGGAGTTCTGCTCTGCAAGGACACCCGAGCCTGTGGATAAGGTGGAAAAGGGGATCAGCTGCAGAAGCACAAGCTACTGTCTTTCACCACACAGGGTGCAAGTACACGCACAACTTCCAATCTTCAGATTGCTGTAGCTGCTGTGGAATGGCTCTGATATGGACCTGACACAGAATCCGTTTCACTTTATTCCTGTAAAAGTCACAGACAGTGAATCTGATTGGATTTAGTGAGAAAAATGGTGAAGGGACAGTGCTAATTGTTCACCATGGACAGGTTTACAAATTGTGTATCAGCAGTACACTAAGAGATTTCAGTTCCTTTATCTTCTAGTTTGTTACTTTCTGGCAAGCAGAAAACGAGGTTATTTAGATACTACCTTTATTCTCATTGCAACAACCTCAGTCTCATAGTTTAAATAACTACACTGTTTATGTGAATAAAGTTAAATATACTAAAACAGAATTCACATGGATTTCAATGAGGACCTAAAAAAATCTTCCAGACTAGTCATATTGAACCACACATTTTAGTTCCTTAATTAGAATACTCTTCTCTGATTAACCTTCCTGTTTTCTCTGCACATATTTTTAAATGTCAGAACTAACAAGCACTATTATTCTTAGAAACCCAGAGTCAATATATGTGATGAAGTGGAAGAATGTCTAGGAACTATTGTGAATTCTAATCAATGTTACAAAGTTGCTAAATTACAAATGTCTTGATTTATGACATTTCCACTGCCTGCCTTCAGCTTGTCTGGTTTGACTCAGACCAGGAAGAGTGGAGGAAAGAGAAAGCCCTGCAGAACTGCTCCACTGAGCAACTGCACTTATGTCACACAACACCCACCCCACTGGCCAGTACCCTACAAACATGCAGGACTAAATCTCAGGCTAGAAACTGCACAAAGCATTCTTCTGGTCTTCTCCTGTGCCAAAGGAAACATTCACATTGCTTCAGATCTATCAATCTTCTCTATTTTGTCAAAAAATAGAAAGACAAGCACATTACCCCCTAGATAAAAGTGTTAAATGAGCACATGTGCAAGCTGTAGGAGCTATCTAAAAACAAGTTCGCTGTAAACAATTAATAATTGTTTAAAAAAACCTTAAATAATTATTTTAAAAAAACACTGAAAACCTTAATAATTTCAAGTTTGAAACACAGTTGGTTTCTTCCTTTCCTCTCCTCTCACCTTTCCTTGAATGAACCAAAAGTAGTTGTTTTTTCTTTTTAGACTGTACTTTGCTTTTTAGCTGTCCCTCACATCACCAACTGTTCCTTCCCACCAGGTGTTGCAGGTCAGTGCCGAGTCACGGTAACACAGCCCAGGTTTCAGCAAGCTGACTCCTCCATGAACAGTGTGTCCCTGACATGCTCTTACTCCACCTCTGGATGCTCCTCATCCCCACCTGAAGTTCTGTGGTTTCGCTTTTTAACTAATACACATCAGGATTTGTGTACTCCTGGATGCACAGATCAGCAGAAGTACAAAGTACATTCATCAGAAAAGAACATCTCACTTGAGATAAAAGATCTGACGGTAGATGACAGCGCTGTTTACATCTGTGGAATAGCATTTTCAGACTCAGATTCAGCCCATTCTAAACAAACAGGAGATGGAACAGTACTAACGGTAACAGGTCAGTTGTTCATTCCTTCTTAATGAAGCATCTTAGAAGAAATAAATTTCCTTTTCTAAATACTCTCCTTACTTATACTTTCGAGAATGACATTTAAGATGGAAATATCAACAAACCCATTAGGAGTAGTATGACTACATTAAGATGTTATTAGTAAAACCAGAAGGATTCAACAAATAAGCATCTCAACCTTGTCTGCTAATTAGGCTGTTCTGTCACATGATGAAGATGACTCTAAAATTCTACAAACAAAAGAAGTTTTGCACTTGTGCTGTCCAACCACACTCTATATCCTCTTACGTAAAGACTTCCGTGGCTATGAGAAAGGAAGTATCAATAAAAAAATGGGAAGTAGAGAAGCCAACATTTGGTAGAAGTACGTGCAAGAGAGAGCATGGCCTCAGACCTGGGGATTCACTCTGCCAGCCTGAGAAAAATGCTCCAAACCTTTGTATCGCTTGCCTTCTAGTTATGAAAGTGATGAAACTTCAGCAACTACATTTCAGTTTTATATGCCTAAAACAGAAAAAGAAAAAAAACAAAACCCAGAAACACTCAGCTGGATTATTACTTTCTTTATATTCCTTCCTTCCTCTAATTCAATTTCTGAACAGAAGTCTGTGAGTTTTATTTAGATATACTTCTACAGGAGCAAAAAACTGGATTCCATTCTCTCTCTACCTCTAAAGGAAAGGTCTGTAATCAAAATTGACTGGTCTCCATTGCCCTTGCAAACATATGAGTGAACAAAAAGAAAATGATCTCACTAAGGAATTTAGACTGAAAATTAACCAGAAAAATATTGATGGTATATGGTTTTTTAATTCCTCAGAGAAAAGGAGCTGGAATGAAGCTTAAAAAAATTATGTGAATCAGTACTGCCCTTTATTCTAACACTCATTTTTAATAAAGGATCAGAGAAGCAGCAAAGCAATGGAAAACTCATCTCCATGATCATCATCTCATCCTTACTGTTCCTGTACAGCTCTGCTGTGCTCACTTCCTTTGCGGTCTACAAGGTAGGCTCAGAGTGATTTTTCTGGTTTTGTTCATTTTGTAAATCGATACAGTTTTAACATCTCCATAAGGGGAATAAAAACACATTTCTAGATTTCATAACTATTATGGTTAAGTTTTAAAGAGGAGGTTGCTTGAACTCCATGTGCTGCACACACACCTGTGAACTCCTGTGTGGCACATACCTGAACTCTCAACAGCAACCACATTTTCTTTTTTCAGTAAAGTGTCTAAAATAAATGGTATTCTGAAATTAAAATTACCCTGAGAGTATAAATTTCCAGTAAAAGTAAAATAATTTAAATTCACATCAAAGTATTTATGAGCTACAGTAAAGTTACCGCAGACCGACTTTGCTTGTCTACTGATTCTCTTCATACATGTAGAGAAGAGACCTTGGTAAAATTTAAAAATATCAGGGACTTGGAAGAAGTTTTATGCTTACAGAAACAAACCCATTAAAATGCCCATGGTTAAAAGTTATGTAATTACTGCACTTTTTTTTTTTTTTAATATCTAGAACTAAACTTGTGTTTAGATTTAAAAAACCACACAGAGCTACGACAGGAATCTTTACATGATAATGAGACTGACAGGAAAATCAAGACTTCACAGTCCTTACTGGTATGATATAGTAAACTGGCTCTTTCCTGTAGTGACTACTGTCTAAGCATAAAGACAGGACTGGCTTTTTCATTTTTGATTTTCTTTAGAGTGTAGGTACAGAGTGAAGAGTGAGGAGTACATTGGGAAAAATTAAACAAGCCCTCTTCAGGGGAAAAATTGGATCTGTGATGCCATTGGTTTATTTTTGAGAATTAAGTAATGCTTCAAGCAGGTCCCACTGTGCTCAAAGCAAAAACACCTGCAGTATCTACTACCAGAGCTGAAAAAGGCTTCACACATGTGAAAACCTGATTTTTCCAGTGGTGTAAGCTGATCTAGTGAAACACTTACCTACAAACTGACACTGCAAAAGGGCAACAATTTTGACTAGTCTGCTAACTTCTCATCTTATATTTTAATTTCTTTTTCATTTATTTTCCCTCCCTCCAGTTAAAACCAAAGCTGCTAAAGAAAAGTGAGAAAGACCGAACAACAGAGAACTGTGTATGTTACCATGTTATTGTCTGTGATTCAGAGCTTCTGTGTATTACCATGCTTTGTTTGTGATTCACAGCTTCTTCTTGTCTTTTTAAAGTATATTTGGCATCAAATTTGTGATTAATTGATGATTCCACTAAAGAGACATTCTGAGCTGCTAAGGCTTCACTTTAGATTTGTAAAAATTAGTTATCAATCTATATTTAACTGATTTTAACAAATCAGGTGATTTATTTTTTATACATTGGATGCATAGTAAAGGTAATCTCTGTAAAGGCCATCACTAACACAGTTTCCTTTAGGTTTTAAGTAATTTTTGTTCAAACTTCTGACAATAACAGGTTTTGCTATTAATTAACAACAACTTTCAGCACTACGTATCCTTGTATAAAAAATCAGAAGCCATGCATTTAAAGATCCATTAAAGAAGGTGTATATGTTAAGTAATGCAATAATAATGTAATTTAAAACCCTTCTGCTTGCCAAACTGCATGTTTTTAAAATGCTACTCAGTAACACTCTCAAAGACATATCCAGGTAAAAAAGCCAAATTAGAAAAGGTAGAAAAAGATGTTTCCTCCAACTCAAAATGTTGCACTGAACCAAAATATTTTAAATAATTTGCAGAAAATCAATAGTGGCCGAAAAGTTTTTCAAGCAATTGCTCAAGAACTTCAAAAGCAGAGATATACTCAACACTGCCAACAGCCTGTAAGTATCCACCTACCAATACCTAAATTTATGGGAAAAAGAGAAACCAAAAGGTTTTAGGAGTTTACTGGATCTAATTCCTTTGAAGTTGATAGAGATGTAAAGCAAGTATTCTGAATTACAATCAAAGACATTATAAAGCATTATAAATGGCCATATGCACACAATTACATATATTTATGTGTGTATATATATATATTTACACACACACCCCTTTTAAAATGTATGCATATAAATTTAAAATTAAAACTGCCACAAATTTGTATTTTGCCAAGAAGAGGTCTGGTTCTGTACTGTTTGGTAAAATGCCTGGAGCTGTTAAAGAGGTTATATTTGAAAAACTGCTTTTTCAGTTCCTCTTGCCCCATTAACCCATAGTAGAGGACAGAAACATAATGAAACTATTATAAAAGCTCTATCATATATTTGAGGTATTTCCCTTCCTCCAACACACAGAGGCTAAACTAAGTACTCAATATCACTGGGTAAAGCCACACAATTTATTTCATCATCCCAAATTTATGCCATTAAGTCTTATATGACAATAATTTTACATGTGCCATGTAAATTATTAAAAAAAACAAAACCAAACCACACAGCTTTAGAAATCACACATATTTGCAAGCATAGAAAATAGCTTCAAAATCTTGCTTCTCTTGAAAAACAATGTTAATTCATTCCTATTCTGAGCACAGAGAGCATCAGAGATGTGAGGAACCAAATGACACACAGACCAAAGTAAAGCATTACTCTTTCATACATTTTACTTTATTTATTTCCATACAGCTCCAATCATTTTCCTCTGTAATTAGTCCTTAAAAGCCTTTAAGTACATGCTGACATGACCTGACCATCAGATATGAAAATATGGGCTGTGTTTTACTGTCCCTGTGCTCCCTGCAGATTAGGAAAAGCCAACAGGATAAGAAACGTGTTCTAAAGCCTGTAGATACCACATGGACAAAAACAACTGAATAAGAGGGGAGAAAGGATTTTACTGAAACACTAAAGGGATGGAGTTTGCCTAAAAAAAGAAATTCTGCCTTAATTTTAAAAAAATTATCACCTCAGAGTAATGAAACACTTCTTTCCCTAGGATGATTTGGAAGATGACACTGTTTATCAGAACAGATGAGCACGTGCAGCACTTCAGATTTGTTCAACAGTTCTCCTGCAAGCAAAGGAGCAGGTGAGGAAGTGAAGCTTCTTCACAGACTTCCTTTGCTTTAAAGGGAGAGCAGAAAACCTTGCAGGGCAGTGTTCTTCAGGAGTATTTTCTAAACAGATCACCAGAACCAAGTGCATTGTACCTTAGATCTGTGTTACATATTCCGTTTTCCATTCCCAAGAACCCTGGGAAAAGACTTCATCTTTTTAATGTAACTGCTGATATTTCATTAAAATTTCCTTCTTTAGTTTAGATTTACTTCTTTTTTTTTCTCTTCACATAAACTTTTATGTATTCATTTCACACGAACTGAGGGATTGTGAAAGATGTTTGATAATTGACAACAACAGAAAATAAACTCATTTCATGGGTGAAATTCTGGACTTGCTCATGTTAATGGGACAGTTATTGAGGTAACATTTACAGACCAACAGTAAATGAGCCTTAGAGCAGTTTAAACAGAGCAAAACCTGTGTATTAGACAGGCAAGCAGAAAAAACTGACAATATAAACACATGCACTATCCTGGCAAAGCTCATTTGGGAGGGCAGCATCTTCCAAACCTATTTAGGAAAATAATTGTCATTGTGAAAACATTGCTCCTCCAATAGTAAAATTCACCTGCTAGGCTGAGAACCCTCATCTTCCAGTCCCACCATCCCAAGTCAGGAATACCTGGAGCACCACATTTTGCCTTTACAAGCCTGTTCAACATGGACACAGGCACAAAAAAGAACTACACTATGCAGTAAAAGGCAGTGCACCTTTTTTTTCTAAGTACCTTTTTCAGCAGTTACTTCCTAGCCAATCTGCAAAATCAGCACTTTCACAAGGCATCTGTTGGTATCAGGCATTTTCACTTATAAAGAACAGCTGCACCTTTTATCATAATTTAAATAAAGCAAGGCTTTGTTTAACAAATGAAGTAGCATTTCTCACTTCTTCAAGATGAGAACTGACAGCTGAGACTGAGCAAGGGTCCATCTTACACACTACTGTGTTTCCAGCTCAATTAATAGTATTTCAGGAGGACAGAATACACACCTTTGCCTTCTCATCCCTGTCAATCAATCACAAGGATATTAACATGTTCAACAAGGACATTTCACACTGTAGGCTCCCAGTGTTCACTACCTCTGATGTATGGCATGACATTTTTATTTCTGAGAAACTTACACCAGCCCAGTCATGTATTATCCAATAATGACTTTTTCTGCCTGTATTAGAAAATACAAAGGATTCTTCTATGATTCTATGAGACACCTATCAAAAACGAAGTTGTTCTTAGTGACTGGTCTAATACCTGATGATTCATCAGGCTCTCCTGCCAAATTTAGACACCTGCAGTAACTGCATTCCTGGTTGTTCTGCATGTTGAAATAAAACTGAAAAGCCCCAGAGAGAATCTATGATTGAGCTCCTCTGGACTCTAGGTGTCACTGTCATTCCACAAACAGTGAGCACAGATCTGTATTTTAATTCCTCCTCCACCTTGCTTTGTTCTCTTAGAGCAGGTTTTATGCTATTCACATAGACAGCTTCCACCATTACCATCCCATTATACTGCATGTAATAACCCAAATATCTCATTTTGATTAAAATAATTTCTCCACTTCTATCTGTGGATCTATCACTGGATCAAACACCTTATCTGCTGCAATGCTTTTCCATTTGCTCTCCTTCTACAAAATTAAAAAGTTTCACTACATAGGCCCAAACTGGTTTTAATGAGCTGCAAGAAGTTACTTGAGCGGTGGAATGTTCTCCTCTTTGAATGTTCCAAGTATAATTTTGTTATATATAAAACATATGTACATATCTATTTTTAAAATGCATCATCATGTAGAACAGCTGAATGAAAATACTGAAATTCTAAAATGGTTTTTGCATCATGAAGACAGTCTGGCAGTTAATTGTCTGTTTCTTTAGCCCACAGTTAAACTGATCTTTAGTGGAAAAGCTGTAACTTTTGTGTGTGCTAACCTTCTCTGTTAACAGTTTATATGGGTCCATATCCATAATAGTTGCAAATAGACAAACTGAGCATGTTTTTAAGTTTCAAACGTGTTAAGGGAACAAAACCACCTTCAGCAAAGTGACTCATCTGTCAAGTCACATCACAACTAAAATTATGACATTGGTTTACAAATCCTCTTACAACAGCATTTCAACTTTCAACAAGTAGGAATGACTGTGTTCAACAATCATAGAACAGGTTTCCACTCCCTTGGCATTTATAAATTTAATTCTCTATTCTCCTTCCAGTGTATGGTAGGAGATCAATGATGAAGGATATAAGCAGGCATTGAATAGTTTGTTCCTTAACTTATTCCCTCCTGTTGAGGCAGGGAGTTGTACATGGTCTGTTATGGGCTACCCAAAAAAATGCAGGAAAGTAGATGTGGGGTGCAACAGTGATTGCCAAACACAATGACACAGAGTTTTGAAGGCACACCAAAAAGCATTTCTCCTTTTTTAGTTCTAGTATGCCAGTGAAAGACTAGAAAGACACTGCTGGTATTTGGAATTTTAAAGGATCTCTACAAAGGGAAGTCATACTGTTCCATATTATAGGAACAATAAGTTGTAACCAAATATGCTTGAAATACTTTACAGATGCCTAAGTCAAACACCAAATCTAATTTAAGACACACTACTTTTCAAAATAGTTACAAAGTCACAAGCTCAAATACCGTATTTTAAGTAATTCTTCATCTGATGGCATTATTTCTTATACTTTTCTTTTTCCCTCTTCCCATCAAAATACCACTAGCATGTAAAAAGAGAAAACCAGATTCATGTGATGCATTTATGATTGCCAGAACATGATCAGTTCTGTATTTTCTGGGCATCCATGCCTTTCCACAGACAAGTCTTAACACTCAAGGAGAACTGGAACAATGACTGATGAACTGAATTTTACCTTTTTATTCCTATTACTAGAACAATGTAAATTAATACAATATTAGTAGTGGTTGATATTTTGTATTTGTAGGAGTCCACATTTTTTACTTTGAAGCCTCATGTTGGAAAGTGGAAGTTATCTTCCTATGAATTTTTAGGTGGGATTCATCTGGAACACTTGAGACAGCTTGACCTTAAAGGTTCTATTCAGCTTTAGACAGTTCTGATGGGTTTGCTCAACTGGTCAGTAGAGACAGCTGGGGTCACCTCCAGGTAAAAGGCCCTAATCAGGGACTAGTTTTCCCAAGTTGCTCCAACACAGCTGAAATGTGGTTAACTTGCAAAACAGCATCTGTGACTTCAATATGTGAGGTTTTTGTTGGTGCCAGCAATGTATTGTGTGGAGTTAAAAAACCACCTTACCTCATGTGGCCTACTTACCTATGATTTCATATTCTGAACATGCCCTCTACTAGTTATTCGTAAAAAATCAAATACAAACATGTCATTCATGAAACATTTAATTTGGGATGCTAGATCCTACAAATGGTTTCTTTATCTGCCTAAACAGCTGTTAATGTGTGCACTTACCATTTTCCACATAGGGGTGAAATGGCAGAACCAGTGCTAGGATGACTCTGCCTCTGGTTGGCTCCAGTACACTTCTAATATCTTTTAATACGGTCAGTGGTTGATCACAGCGATCCAGCAAATTCAAACAGCTGATAACATCATACTGAAATCCTGTGTTTTGCCATTCATTTACACCAAGCACCCTGTGAAAGGAAAGAGAAAGATCTGTTAGATCAGTCTGTTAAATAAAAACAAGCTGGTTTCCGACAGAACTACTGAAGACAAAAATTCCCTGTGGAAGTGTTGATAGGGCAGGTAAGGTCAACCATTTAGAGAAGAGACAAACACAACCCCTTCTGGTCTTTTGGAAACAAAAACCTCAATCAATGATCAGCATGGCTACATGTCCAGCCCTATGAACTTTTATACTGCCTGATAAACATCAGGTAATAAAGGAGACAAAACCCAACACTGGTAAGAGGGATCATGACACGTGTTTTTTTTCCTGCTTTTGTACAGGCTAACCTTTACCATAACAATCAAACAATAAAAGAATTGACTGAAAATACTGAATATACAATTACAAATAGATTACTTTGCTGTAATGTGTGGAAGTAAGAATTCAGTTGATACCTGTATTTCTTCTTCTGAAGCTGCCATATCATCGTTTCAGACAATTCAGTGGCATAGATTTCTTCAAAGTGAGGACTCATAACTTTAGTGACTTCTCCATCTCCAGCCCCTAAATCGAGAAGTCTGTGGGATTTCCATTCAGGATTTATTTTAAGCAGTCTTTGAAATTGTTCTGGGGAAAACACAAACATTGAGCCCCTTCCCAGCAGCCTAAAATGTAAAGACAAGAAATAACCAATTTTGTACAAACTTTAACAGGACAGGCAGTGAAGAAATTTAGAATGTGCTTTGGCAGGAACCAGTCACACGTAATAATAAGTAGACAAGGTCACCGCTCAGATAAATTTTAAATCCAGTTCAACTTGCCTTGCACTTGTAAGAGATCAAACACAGAGCCACATGCAGTTACAGTGGTTAAGACTCTAGAAGGAATTTGATTAGGTAAGGAAGAGCTCATGGGGTGCAGCTCAAGAAAATGATTGCATAAAAAAAAAAAAAGAAGGAGAAGAGAAAGAGTAGGAAAGATAAAGACTGAACCTTATTTGTCACATCTGCAGATTGGAATCTCTGCTACCTACCTTAAAAAAAAACCCTCCAAGATGAAATAAGAGAGAAATAAAATGGCTGCAGACACAGAAGTATGCACAATGAATGAGGAATAGGATGTGGAACGAGGAGGGAAGACAGGGAACGGATTTAAAGACAGCACGGGGATAACGCTGCTGGAGGGGCAAAAGAGATTTTTTTATTCCTATGATACAATGGCTTTTGCTGCTATCTGCAGATCCTGCATTCAACATGAGAAGCTGTGGAATAGAAAATAGACAACTCATTAAGGAATTGGGTAGAGGTGACAGTTGGATTCCTTATGGATCAAGTCAATGCCATACCCGCCCACAACTGTTTGAAGACTACACAGTGACACGTTTCAGCTGTCATAGCAGAATTCAATGATAAAACAGTTAGAAGAACAGGCAGAGGAAGAAGAACTGGTCAGTAATAGACTGCAAGTAGATAAATACTATTCTTTAAACTCCTGTTAGATAGCAGGTAAAACTTAAAGACAATGAACAGGAAAAAAAAACAAACAGGAAAAAAGGTAAACAGAAACAAAAAGACTCAAAGAATAAAACGATGTGAAAAGGAGCTGGCCTAGGAAAGACTGACTACTAAAACCCAAAGAAACAAAAAGGATAGAGTATACAAAGTCATAGAGAAGAGACTAAGCAGGATATCAAATGTATAAAAATAAACAGACTACATCCAATTTAAGTAGAGCCCCCTTGCAGCACACATGTGTCAGTCCACACTGTATAATTGGCTCATAGCTATTATTCCTAACAGCATTATGAGGTGTTATTCAAAGCCCTGAAGAGCCTTTGAAAAAAAATGGAAGAGAAAGGAAGAAGAGACCAAAGGAACCTTTATATAAAGCTACACATAACTAAGAACACCACAGGGAAGCTCATAAAGTCATCTGGGTAGAAAATAAGGAAAAGACTATTTTTCGAGCCCCAGTAGACAGCTGCTATCTTGTATCAGACTGTGCAGAAGTATGTAGCAGGTGCAGAGGTGGGGATACTAGAGAAATTGGCTAAATGTAACAAAATGTATTTTTCATAAGGTCAAAGCTGCTAAGCTGTTAAACGTGTTTGAATGGGTTAAGGTGAGCAAAAAAAAAAAGCACTGCCTTGGTAGAAAAAAATACTGAAGCACCCATGAACAGCCAAACTCCCCTGCAACTGATGCAACAAGAAGAATGCTGTTTTATCCACCTATGTTTTCCTGCTCTGCGGATGGTTCATCAGTCAAACATGAACTATCAGAAATTATCTGTTCCAGCGCAGCTTACACACAAATTAAGGTGGAATAGTTTTAGAGAATAAGAGAAAGGACAATATTCCACATTAATGTTACCAGACATAACACTTGGCCAGCTTTGCACTGTTTAGAAATGTGCCATGATTTGCCGTGGGCAGGCAAAAACTCTCCAGTAGGGAGAGTTTTAGGTACAACACAGAACTGTCTGGGCACAGCCACCAACCAGGACAGTCACAACAGTACCTGAGAAAAACATGGCAGTAGGGGAAGGGCAAGGTGGGAGGGAGGAAGAAAGCTGAGGGAAGAGACACAAAGAGAACACTCTCTTAGAAGAAAATTAATACAAGTAATTGTTATAAAATGCAGTTAGAATCCTCCGACTGTCTTTTATTAATTGCAATTACCTCCTCTGTCCCCCCATACTGGAAATGGTGTTCACCCGTTAAGAGGGCTGGGCCATGATGAACACAGGAGGGTATTTCACATTGACAGAGCAGCGAAGGGAAATTACACATTTTGAAAAGCTGGCAGATCAAGGGGGAGGGCTGAACACTTGAAAACTCTAAATCCAAACTGTATTTAGCTTACCCAAGATTGACTTTTCACTTACCCATTGATAGATGTTCTAGACATAAAAAGGCTAAAAATAGAGGACACAAAAGAGTGATAGAGCTGGATAAAGAGCCAGCCTGACTTCTCAATGCTGTTGTTTAAGAAGATCTGTGTTCCTTGGTCAAGGTAACTCTGGACAAAAACGGGCTGAAGGGATTCAGACAACTGTTCAGTGTTGCAGACATACCACTAGAGAAAGAGATAAAGGATCATTTAAAAAGTTCAGCAATGTAAACCCAGAAGTAGTCAAAATTAATACATTCAAAATTATTACCAATTCCCATAAATACAAAAATTTAGCTTTTCTTACAGTCTTTCCAACAAACTTCATGGTTAAATTAACTTAGAATTGTAACAAGGTGAGGACTGACTACTTGCTAAGAAACTGTCAGCTGGGGTAACTCCCCAAAGATTTTACACACACGTGCTCAGATCCTGATCCCATCACATTTGTTTGCCTTGTTGGGAGAGGAACATTCACTCAAGGCAGGTTTACACAGGGTTCAGTACAGTGGAACTTCCAGGCATCACTGTAAAGGGACAGGATTCTTCCTGCAGTGTGTGCAGCCTCCCAGCAGCAGTGCCAGCAAGCAGAGGGGAGCACACAGTGCACCAGGGCCCTTAAGCCAGATTCATGAGCAGAAGCTCCATCAAACATTGGCCAAAGCAGGGAGGGAACACCCTTCAGCTGAGCAGCAAACATGCCTGCTTAGGTTTGAAAGCCACCTGCACAATGAGCTCATTTCTGGCAGAATCGGGCTCTCAACTGTACTTTCAGACACACTTGTGGGCAGAACAAGTGAGTGATCCTTTCCTCTGAAACACAGATTTCTGAGCCTGGCACAGGGATCCCTGCTGATTCACCAGTTTAGGTCTCTTCTCACTGCAGCTCAGCATTTGTTAAATAAATGAGCATTGGCCAGTGATTCCCAAAAGGAATCCTTAGTGGCTCCTGAAAAACCACTAAAGTAGCAATTTGTGTACTTTGTCCATTCATTCAGAGGCCAATTCCAAGAGCATGGGAGAAGCAAATGATCCCAAGGAGCTGAGGAGCAGGCTGGGATGTGTCAGGTTCACTCACAAGGCTGCTGCCTCACGTCACTGAACAGGTTTGGAGAGGCTCAGATGATTTGCCTTTTGCAATGTGTTGCCAGTTTCAATCCACAAAAAAACATTTTCAAAGCCTTGGGAAACAGAGGCTTTGTTCTACAAGCAGCATGACTACACCTGAGCTCATACACCTTGGGGTTCTGCACTGAACTCTCAGCTGCAGTTCCACTGAGAAACAACAGTCCTGCAATTCTTGTCTTTAAGACTTCTAAATATTGACATAACCACTTGCAGAAGGATGATGGTGACAACTAACAGAAGCTTATTTCCAAAAATTAGGTGTTGTTCACAGATCTCCAATTTCTTCTCCTCAATGGTTTTTGCTCAAAGGTTGGACTTGATGAACCCGGAGCTCTTTTTCAACCTTAATGATTCAATGATTCTACAATCTCTCATGGCTACTCTTGCCAACAAGTTTATTGACAACTATCTATATAACATTGGTGAATAATAGGAATTCTAACACATTATAAGAGAAAAAAAAAACAACCTCAAAACCCAAAAAACCCCAGTCTAAATTTCAAATGAAAAAATGGTGAAAAACTGCTTAATTCCAGAACTACTTCCTCAAAATAGAAACTGCTTTTGTTTTCCTCCATGTACAACATATGAAAGGCCACTAGTTACGTGGCATTGTGTCAATCTTATATATTTTCAGATTGTTGTGCTAAGACCTTTGTTATAACAAAAATTATAAACATTGCAAGTCTTACCTAATATTAGTAAAAGGATGCAAAACTTCTTTTAGATAATTTACATAAAACTAGTTAAGTCAGTAAAACTGCAAAGCGTCAGAGTACCAGGGATCTGAACAGGCAATCCTTGCCTACCCCACAAACTCAGTAACCCTGAATCTTACTGAGTAAATAATCAACACCTTTATCAATACATTTAAAATCCAGATCAAATAAAATAGAGCTGGAGACTATCCACTGCAGATCATCTACATGTGAATGACACAGGCACCTCCACAACACATTTCCCTGACTTGTCTTCCTACTACAGCTTTTAACAACACAAAAGACTTTCAGATTTTCTTTGTTCACCAGAACGAAGTTCCTCCTGTAAACCTGAATTCTGCTTCTCTTTCTACTTGTGTCCTGAACGATCCCAACAACCGACCACAAGCATTAAATTGCAGGGATACATCCACCCAACAAGGTTCAGGATGTCAGCGCCAACCCAGAGCACCAAGAAGGCGGCAGGAATGGATCAGCAGGAAGAATTATGGTCTTCCTTTGTACAGCAGTCCTCAAGTGTTTATACTACATCTTGTTCTGCATATTTAACCTAGATTAAGCTGCCAGCTTCCTTCTGCACTAAGAGTTTTTATTAGCCCTTCTAACTCCTGTCAGATTTTCAGCAGCATTTCGCCAAAACACAGTGCGGATCTGAACACATTCCAAATGAAATCTATCACGTAACCATTGCACGGCAAGGGCACGGCCTCTAACTTCTCCTCAAGCTACCGACCCATGTGGCCACACTGCCCAAACAGCACCAACCTTTTATCGCAGTCGGATCACATTGCAACAACTCACTCCTAGTCTGCCACCTCCCAGTGCTCCAAGGCCTCTGTGGGAGTCTCAGTTCCCCACTTCTTTTTGTTTTCCTCTAGATGCACAGGTACTAATTACAAACATCTCTGTGATTGCAAACCCACCCCCGTCACCACCACCTGCAAACTTCACAGCTGCGCTCTCCCAGGGCTCACCGGACATACGGGGGGTGTGCACTGAAAACACCGGGGTGCACATCCAGAGCCCGGGGTGCACCTCTCCCGGGAGCAGCTCCGGCCCCGACCCGCCCCGCTCCGGGTGCCGGGACGGGCGCTGCTCCGCCCGCCGGTACCGCGGGGCTCGCCCCGATACCCCGGCGGCGCCTCCGAGCCCGCAGCCCCGGCAGCGCCCCGCGGCGCGTTCCGCACGGCAACTTTCTCACCGCAGGACAGAGCAGTTCCCTCTCTTTGTCTGCGCTGCCCGGCCCGGTGCTCCCTCAGCCCGCACCGGGGTCCCCGCTCTCCCGCCGCTCCCCTCAGCGGACCCCCCGCCCCTGCCCGGCGGAGCTCCCCGGGGGCGGGGGGTCCCTGTGCCGCCCCCGCCGCCCAGCCCGGCACGATGAGGGAAGGGAAGGGAGGGGCGGGCAGCGCGGCCGCCGCCGGGGCTGTACCTGGTGGTTCTCCCTGGCGTCCGCAGCTGGCTGGCGGTGGCTGCCCATCATATTCACGTAGAGGGACCTGGATAAAGGGCTCCGCAGGTACCGGGCCGGGCCAGCCCACATCGTCCTCCTCAGCACCCACAGGAGCAGGGTGTAGCAGCCCAGCCAGCACAGCCACAGTCTCATGGGGAAGGGGCGCGATCAGCCCCGCGCGCCGCCGCCGCCTCCCCGCTCCATGGCAGCGGCGGCTCCGCTCGGGGCCCGCGCACACGCTCCGGGCGGAACGCGCCGCCGCGGCAGCGGGGCCCGCCCGGACGCCTTCGCTGCGACACGCCGGGGCCTGGCGCGCACCTCGGCTCCCTCTCCCTCGGCAATGGCCGGGCGGGGCCGCGCCGCGTTCGAACCGGAGCGGGGCCGGGCAGGGCGGGCTGGCGGCGGCTCGGCCGGGCCCCTCGGCCGGGCTCCTCCTTCGTCCCCGCCCCAGGCACCGCCGGCAGCGGCGGGGGGCGGCGGCCGCCTCGGCAGCGCTCGGGCACGTGCTCGGCGCCGCCCTGTCACCCGCGCGGGCTGAGGGCCGGCAGCCGCGGGTCCAGCGATTGTTTGTAAAGAGCCCTCAGCGAGCGCGGCCTTTCCTTCCGAGCAGATTTAATGGCGAGTCCAGCCCCTTCAGTTCCTGGTGAGGGTGGAACTGGAAGCCAGACCCCTCTGGGATCCCGGCTTTTACCTGGAACCTCCTCTGATCGAGCACTGATCACATCCAACCTTGTTTATCCTGGGAAATCAGCAAAACCAGAGCAACAACGGGACACTGCCAGAAGATTTTTGTGTTCAGTTCATTTTCATCTGATGTTTAACCCCCCTGAGCAAAGTTTTTGACTTGAGAGCTTTAGACAGTTTTCCACTGAAGATTGCTGCTTTTTATTCCCCCCCCTCCCTTTTTTTTTCTTCTTTCTCTCCAATAGCTAGATGGGCTAGAACGCCTTTTTGAGCTATTTTTACTTGGGATTACGACTCTCCTTTCCATGCCTGTTCTTATTTGTAAAGACAGACCAGTTTATTTTTTCCCTCCAGGAATAAAATATCTTTGTAATCAAAATTCAAAATGACAAAAGATAAATTTGCTGCTTTTTAAACAGACATCTGCTCGCAATATTATAAACCAGTAAATAAAATTGCTTCAGGTTAGTTACATGTTGTTCACAGGGAAACATATCTTGGTTTTATCACATAAAAAATAGAGATAATTGATTGCATACCAAATAAATTTGCTAGCTTTTGTCTTTGCATCATTATCATACAACTTGGGTGTGTTTCAGTGGAGTTTTTCAAAATTCCTACCTAGTGTTACATTTGTCATTAATATTCTGATGCAGTAGTTGTATACTCAGCATATTTTTCACTTGACAAGCCACAAAGAACTCACTATTCATGCATATTTAGGTAATAATTTTGATGTATAATCATTTGCATATAAGCTGTTGGAGTTGTAACCAACTGCTGGACAATCTCAGCAACATTTGTGGTCTAAGTAAGCTCTGTCCTTCAGTTAGTGTGCTGGGATAGGATTTCCAGAAATAGTGGAATCACTTTTTTTCCTGCTTTCTGCTCCGCTGTTTGGAGAGTGTTTTTTCTTTGTCTTGGTGAAAAATTTCTATAATCAACTGAATCCCTGGAGCCAAAAAGGTCCCAAACACACCCAAAGGGTTTAACACAGCCGTTGTTGCTTTGTGGAGCCTGGCAGGGCTGGCGGCACAGCCTCGTGTAGTTTACAGTGTAAATCCTCGATTTTCCCAATAAAATGCAGTGATAAAACAACTTTCCCTTCTATTATTTAAACATTAGCAAGAAAGGGATTACCAGAAAGAGGTCTTTAAGGTAAACACAGATATCTAAAACCCTCTCCCCCAAAGGTAACCCAGGAAGCCCAGCTGTGGGTCTGTCCAGACCCTCAGGATAACTCCCCCAGTCTCAGTTGTATTTTCCCTTACCAAACAGCTGGAATTCTTTTGCCTGCATGTACTACTGAGCCTTTTCCCCGAGCTGGCTTAAATATGCAAGGAAGTGCCTAGAAGTACTTTGTGGAGATGTGGCTTATCTGAAGTTTTCCTTCCCCTTCCGGCTTGTCTTTCCTGACAGCACCCATTAGTTTTCAAATGAAAACATTCCTACCAGCCATGTCAACACAGTACACTCATGAGTTACTGAGCAGTTCCACAATCAGGGCAGCAGGAGACTGGGACAGTCATTTTGTACAAGACCAGAACAGATGTGGGCCTGTAAGCTCCACAAAACATCATTCTTCCTCACTTAAAATTAAATATGTTTTGTTGTCATTTATTCAATATTTTCACTCTATCAATGTTCATATATTTTATTACTACTATATCAGACTAACATTCTTTAGTGCCTATTGAGCAACATCCTTTTAAGTCTAGCAGACACTTCTGCTTATTGATTTTCAATAAATAAAATTCATTCAGTGTTTTAAGCTCCACGTTCTCAGAATTTATAGAGAAACTCTAAGAAAAGGATTCAAGCACCAGATTTCTCCTCCTCTGAGCTTACCACAGCATTTCATATTTTATACTATACACACACTTACAGCCTCTTTATCAGTTATGAGACTATTTTAGACACTCTTAAATTATCAAGATTAAATTGAGGCATTTTTCCAGCAGTGGGAGTTCAAGCTCAGATACTGCTGGCTAATAAGGAGAGAAAGCAGGGAAACCAGCTGTTGCAAGACACTGAACTTTTGCCTTTGATCATCCTTTACTTGATTCACAGCCAAAACCTATCATGTAGGTTTAGCAGAAGATAACAAAGTTTAGTGGGTGACAGAGAAATGGAGAATAAGCAATGTCAGTCACAGCACAGTGCCAACCTTCTATTCCTGCAGGAAGACCACCACCCAAATTTAAAGCACTCTTCCAGTCCTCTTTGGGATTGACTATTGATGGTCCAAAAGACACTTCCCCTGCCCTTATAAAAAGGGAAATAGGACAGACGAATGGGAGAATAGTGAATAATAAATTTGGAAAATTATTAATATTTTACATAATAAGTAATTTTAATTGTATTTCTTAAATTTTTTTTTCTAAACCAGTTTATTCTACAGTTAATGTCTCCTATCTTCAGATTGTCTTGCTTAGAAGTCTTTGATTATGTACTTTTCCTGTACTTTTCCAGAGTTGCAGCAGATTGTAGAGCCTGTTCAAACAGTGCATTGAGTATATCACTCCTTATTCCTTTTTTATTTCAGAAAATTAATGGTAACTTTACCAGACATTTTCCAGAAAAAACAATTCTGATGATTTCAATGAATTCTTGATGTAATTTTGACTCTTAAAAAAACCACTTATTAGATTTCCTGTTGTATAGCACAATACTCTTCCAGTTGTACACTATATTCTAATAACTTAATATTAGAAATAGCTAACACAGTCACCTAACAAGCCTTATTTGTGGTACAGTAACATTAATTTATTGTATATGTTAAAATATATATTCTATGAGGATAGGATGAACATGGGAAATTTAGGAAATACAGAAACAGTAAAGATAAAAGACTATTTTATGTTATTACCATTTTAAAGGAACTGTCAGGGAGAAGATTCTTTCATATAATGAAACAAAGATTATATTAACTTAAATTCCTTCGACTTCTGTTCCTGCCTTTCAGACATGAAATAAATACATACAATGCAGGAGATCTTTTCTAATTCAAAACCTAAACACACAGGCTGTGTCTACTCTGGTATTTGTATTTACCTATCCACAGAGTACACAGGTGATGCTGTATGTGCACATAATGCTGTCAGCATGCACAATGCCAAAGGGCAACAGTGTCTCTGACAAGAGAGATAAAAACCAGATAAGGCAGCTTCAAACTTCACCACAGTTCTGGCTTCTTACATTTTAACATAAATCTTCATATTCCTATCAAAGGATTCATTTGGATTTCTAAATATTTAATGATGATCTCCCACTTTTTCATTCATCACCTTGAAAGCAGTTCACACTTCAAAAAAGCCAAGGGAATGATGTTATGTCTACTCTGCAAATGTAAAAGCCGAGGCACAAATGAATGTTTTTTTCAACTCTGGTATATCAGATCTCAAACTTCTTCATTAAATTATGCTGGTGTCCACCAAAATGCAGAGCCATTTCTTACACTCCTTTCTTTTCCAAGTTACCTGTAACAGTAAGTGTAGAGCCTTGAAAATCAGCTGCCTCAGCCTTTTAAAAGTGGGATCCACACAATGCTCCTGTACTTTCAAGTGGCACTCCCTAGGAAAGGTGCCCAGGCAAAACAAAATACAAAAATGCAGTGATTGTATTGTGCTGAAGGTATTTATCACTGCACAATTACACCGTGGATATACAGGAGGAAGAATAATATTGATTAAATGGGAGTGCTGTAAACATGCTAATGTGTCTTATCATTACAACATGTGAAATGAAGAGAGCACTCAATGTTTCTGAAATTTTGTCAAAACCCATTTATTTTATAAAAATCACAGGACTCATTTAAAATCCTAACTGATAAGAATCATTCAGACATAACTAACTTGGTGATTCGGAAATTAACTTAAATTGTCACACACCAAATGAGTTTGCCAACGTAACACCACTGCTAGAGCTTGATTTAGTAACTGTGTGTGCTTGTATTTGTTCAAGAGCTGAACCCTACACCCACAGACTAATGCTGTCCTTCACACATTCTGTATGAAGCACTAACTATAGGATACCTTCAAAATTATTTTCCCGTTTAAAGCCAGAAAACTGCACTGACCTTCCACCAACCAGAGATTTGGAAAGCCACTGAGGACTTAGGGAGCTTTTTCCATACTGAACAACATTGAACAGCATCTGAATCCTTTTCTTCTTTAGCCTTATACAGACTTTCACAGGGTAGTTAATTACTCTTGGCTCTTCCCATGGTAGCTGTCAGATTTCTCTTGATACTGACCAGCTAGACACCATCTAAATTTTTTCACTTCATCTCCCTGCCATCCTTGAGGGATGTCCACTGGGATCTTCCAGATTCCCTTCAAAGACCTACCATTTTATCAGTACAGCAAAATTAATCCACCAGTAAGCTTCAGAAAATACAGGTCCCTTGAATTCCAGGTGCTGGGTTGGGATCCCTTTCCCTGATCTGACATATCCTTTCTTCAAATGAATTAACAGGAATCATTAGACACTAGAAATTACTTAAAGTAATTAAGGATAAAAACCCTTAACAGAAAGCAACCGAACTAGAAAAAAGTTGTGTAGGCTCAGCATCAAGGCTGAATGGGACTCACAGTCTATAGAGACTGAAAATGCAGCTTCACTGAAACAGCTCCAACTGTGTTTCATCTTGCAATTTTGCTTTCTCACATGAAAAACTTACTGAACTCTCTTGTGGTTCAGCAGGAGATGCACTGACCACTGGTTCCATATTTACTGTGGAGCTGCCAGGTGGCTGTTCTGGATGGAAAAGGGAGTCCAGGTCAGGATCTGTAGGACTGCAATGCAGAGGGGAACCAGACAGACCAGGTAGAACATGGCATCATGGAGGTCTAAAAACGACCTGCTGAAACAAATGAGAACACAGCTTTCAGTATAAAAATTAACTTCCACGGTCACTAAACAAGTTCTTTTTAAAGCATTCCCATTATAAACACATAGACATGCTACTGCCCAGTCAATTCTAAGTAAAATAAATAGAAATATCTTATGTATTTTCTAATTCTACATGCAGATATGTATTATATATTGTTTTCTCTAGCTGGGAGGAATTCAGATACTTAGCACACAAAGAGTTAATTTTAATACAACCTAAGAAATCCTGTTCAATATTTTTCTGATTATGTAATATAGAAATCAATTTAAGCAAATTTCATCCAATTATAGAATAGAGCATCAAAAAAGCTTTACTAAGATTGAAAAATTTGGAAAAGCAAGGAAAGTAGAAAATGGAAGCAAACATTTGAACATGAAATTAATTTATTTGAGTTGAAATCTGTGCTAGCAACGATCCACATAGTGTGTTGTTTTAGTTGCTGATTGCTAGATAGAAGGAATGATAATGGCACAAAATTCAGGTGTGGTTTCAAGGGCTGTTTGAAACATGAGGCCTTATTTCATTTGGTTTTAAAATAAATGATTACAAGATAATATAAGCCATAGAAAGAATACATGTGAAATTAACACTAGTTTTCATTTTTTCTAATGAATGCATGGCATTTCCTCATCTAAATCTTCTCTAATGAAAAATAAATAACAGCATCAGCAAATATGAATGAAGAAAGAAAATACAGGAATTAAACAAGCTCCCTTTTATGAGCAGTATGGTTTCTGACAGCTCAAAGCATGCATTTTGGCATTCATGTAGTAGCTGGAATCATTATCTACTTGCATTCTGTTAATTATGGGATTCTAATTACTTAAATATCAGGAAAGTCAACTCAAGCTGAGAAACAGCCCCTAAGTGAACTTTCTCTCCATGAGGCAGTTTATGTTCATTTCTGATTTTTTTTCTTTAGCATTCAGGGATGAGATAAGCGACTAAGAACAGCTATGGACGTGGTCCAAAAAACCTGAAATCTGTGAAAAATACCCCAAACCTTGAGCAGATTTTTGAATGAAACTGAAGAGCTCCTCTGAATCATGAAAGAATCAACTCATGTCTCACTTGTTTTAACGGAAAAAATGTTTGCAACCTCCAACAAAGGCCAGATTCTGTCCTTAGTACAGACACAGGCTCATAAATGAGCACAGTTTATCTCAAGTCATGTACATGCTAATGCTACATAAGAAAACAAAAGCCCACAGGCTCACAAGTGAATCACTTAATCATTTGGGCAATTGCATTTATGACTGGAAGTGTTCACTAGCAGGCCACTGGTCCATAGCCAATGTTTATTGGCAGTGATAATAATTTACCATTTGGAGTTGTTTACTGGCCTGTATCCAAATGCATTTCCACTGCACCTACAGGGGAAGGAGCCCACAGCATCCCCAGCTCTGGCACAACTGCCCTCAGGGACTGCAGGAGCAGTGCCAGCAGGGAGGCCACAGACACATTATTTAACCACCTAACGATGAGAACAGGACCCAGACACAGTTAACAGAATGTTGGGACTTGCATTTGGCCTGTTCTGCACACAAAAGAGGATTGCAGTTTTCAGGACTAACATCATTCCATCTTTACACAAAGAACGTCTGCAAAATCACTCACACTGTGCAATCCTGATTTGGTTTCACTAGAATGATGCTGATTTAAGAAAATAATATTATGTATTGTACTGTAAAACATCAAGTTACTGCAGGAATTATGAAAAAATATCTGTAATACACAAAACAAGGGATGGGAAAATATTTCATTAAGGGACTGTGATAAATCAAGAACAGAGCTTGGATTTTATCACAATTACAGCTGAACAAGTAACTTAAGAAATTTCCACATCTATCTTTCTTTTGCACAGGCAGGAATAAAACATACAGTGTTTCCCTAAACACCCCTAAAATCACTCTGAACAGAATGTCAGGTAGTTCAGTAATTCAATATGAAAGCATTAACAGTTTAAAGTGCCTTCAATAAATAATGAAGAGTTGCTGCCAAATAACTTTATTCTGAAGAACGAATTTGAAAAGCACTCTCAAGAGAAGCTGGTGGTAGTTGCAGCGGCTCTCCAGAAGAGGGAGGTTTTAAACTAGGCATCTTTTCCATAGTAAAGAAAAAATCAAGCCAAACTAAAAAAAACCAAACCCAAACAAGAACAAAAAACATCTCAAGCCATACAGTGCATGTACTGCTTTGCTATGATGATAGAAGAAAGGAAAAATCAGGACACTCCATTCAACAAAGTATTGCTCACATTTTAAGGATATTAAAAACCAATTTCCATGACAAAGTGCTTGACTTCTGTGTAGTGACCACATTTCCTAGGGATGTGGCACAATGTGTGAGCAGAGGGGAAGGATCACCTTTGCCCTGCTGGCAGGACTTTGTCTACTGCAGCCCCAGGCACCATTCCAGCCCATTTCTCCAGCCTGCTGAGATCCCCCCGATGGCAGCGTGACCCTCTGGGCACCTGCCACAGCCCAGCTTTGTGTCACCCCCAGACTTCCTGAGGGTCTATCCTGCCCCATCATCCTGCTCATTAGGAATGCAGCCCAGGCAGGTAAGATCCACTGCCTTCTCCTGCCCAGCAGGCAAGTCATTTAACTGCAGAAGTTTATCAAGTTGGTCAAGCATCACTTCCCCTTGGTGGAGCCATGCTGGCTCTTACTGATGATTTGATTGTCTTTACTGTGCCTGGAGGTTTCCAGGATAGGCTGCTCCATCATTGTTGCTACAGTTTAACTCTCAGGTCAAGACATAGTAATAGTTATTAGTAAAATAAATTATTAAAAATAATTCAGAATGCAGCAAATAGTGCATAGACTTCATATTCTGCCTTGTCCCAGTAAACAACATTGCTGGAAACTCTTCAGACATATTTATTCAGGGCCCAAACATTTTGTTAATGCAGAATAAGGGTCCTCTGTACTATCTTCACAATTCACTGCCACTACACCTAATAAAGCAAATGCTTTCCAAAACACTTAATAGATATTGCCAGCTTTGGAGAAGGAGGAAGGACAGAGCTGAGATTGTATTGGCGTGGGTCATAATACTTCTTTTTATGTAGTTCACTTGTGTGAAATGCCTTTTTTTCCCCAAAACAGTTTGAGCATATTTTAAACAATCTCTTGTATTTCATTTCTGTTTGTCCTCAAACAACTTTGTCCTGGGGCAAGTGTATTTTAACTGTCTGCCTATGGCTGAAATACAAGATCAGCCAATAGGTTTTTAATATATGTAAGTAATCTTAGCTCAGTCAATGGTCTGAGTACATTGCCAAGGGCAAACTGACTCCCTAGAAACAACTTAGAGTTTTCTGGTCTTTATGGGTTGTGTATCAACCCTGTACTCCATTTGCAAGCACAGGAAAACCCATTCACACACTACATATACAGGAAACACAGCCAAATTGCTTCATATTTAAGAAATTATTTTTGAAAGGACGGGCAAGAGAAATACATAATCTATTTCAGGTGCTCTGATTCTCTAGCCTCAGCTTTGTATATTTTATGCTGTTCCTGGCCCAAGTGAAATAAATAAAATTTCAGCAGGACTCAAGTGAAAACACAGGTTTTATAGATTGAGCATTCCAAGTATTTCAATTCTCTATAAAATAAATTTAATGTTGCTATAGTCCAGGGGATATTTACCAGGCAAAAAAGATTTATGACTACTGTGGTTTAAAATCCATGCACAAAGGGATCATTTCTCTGATTGAAAGGGATCAGAACTGCAGTTTTTATGTTTCAAATCTGAATTTCTCTGAATCATCAAGATGAATATATTCAGCCCCCTCATATCCACATCCAGTTCAACTTACCACTCTTCTGCAAAAATCACTCATCATATTTGACATTATAATGAGGTTCATGTCCTCTTCACATCATCTCACTGGCTATCTACAGAATGCATTAAAATAAGCTGTTCTCACACATAGCCTCAAACTGAAGCTGCCTTTGCTTCTGCCTGGATGCATTTCTGAAGACCACCTGTTGTTCTTTTATGCCATGCTTGTCCTCAGACATTTTTTTAGAAAATTCCTCAAATATGGAATGTTCTCCTAACCTTAGGTGACACATAACCAGACCTCTCTCCACAAAAGTTCATATAAAATTGTGTTCATCTGTTTCTTTAGGTTTTTACTAAAAATTTAGGAGAGCTATGTAGCTCTCACGATATTCCTGTTGTTTCCTCAAGTAAAACCTATTCAGGACTGATTTTTCCATTCAGCCCTGACTTCAGTTATTCCTTATGTTGCCAGTTCCTCCTGATGGTCATAAATGTGACCCTTTCAGTGTGGTTATTCCCTGTTTATTTATTTTTATAAAAGCCCACACATGTCCAGCAACCACAGCTTTATGCTGTATTAAGGTCTCCAGGGACTGCAATGAAATCATTACCATTAGAATGGTCAGGAGTATTGGAGCCAAAATGATACACTCCTACTCAAGGCAAATTCCCTCCCTCCAGGGATTATACTGCTTTCTAGCAAACAAAAAATGGATCTGATTAACATTATATATTATATATTTAAGGAATTAGGTTTATGAGCTAAACAAAATGCAGAAGCCAGGACAACATGTATCTTAGTAAGAGCTATTAGGGGGATCTCAAACATTTTTTTCTTTTTTTGCAAAAAGCCAGAGGACAAAAGGTATCCTTTGCTTTTCAAAATTAGGTAGATATTCTGATGTATATTGTTTAATAAATGATTTACTCTTTAAAAAACATTTGCACTTCTATGCAGACAAAAACAACTGGTAAGTATTTTTAGTGTTTATAGTGAAGTGCAGTTGATGAAAACTAATTGCTGATCAATTTGGTTTTTGGATTACAGGAGTATTTCATCTTATTTTTTAAGATTTAAAGTATCTCTTTTGAACTCACCTTATATCAGGATGACCAGGTACATTATTCAGGTTATAATATCCATAATGATTTAGTATTGTAACCACAACCATTGGAGCCAAAGATTGGGCAGGCTTGGTAAATAAAGCATTGGTACCAAAAACCATAGAGGAAAGTGGTAATCTAAAATAATTGGTGAAAAAACAAATTAATGCATAAGACAAACTTATTAGTGTATTAATTACAATCGTGATTTTAAAAAGCTTGAAATCCTGTTAATATGCAAATACTTAATATCATGATCCTTAGATTTATCTAGTTCTCACATTACAGCAAACAGATCTACTTTCATAATGAAATCTAAGTTTATTTGGAAATTAAAGGTTACAAACCTCTGCAGGGTGTGTGTATGTGTATATATAAAAATGTATATACACACATATATACATAGACACAGCTAGGCAGGCCCCAGTTGTGAAGTGACTCGTACTTCAATTCAACTTTGTGCATTTTGAGTAATTACTGAAGTTAAATTAGACTGAACAGTGCATGGAGAATTAATTACAACTGAAGATTTTGCATGCATAGGCCAGAAAAATGAGGCAATTTTTTCCTCATGAAAGCAACAGATCTTGCCTTTGAGGGGAAGTTCTTTAACAGGATTGAATCTACACTTACGTAACAATTGATGGAACCAACAGGAAGTTATGTGCACTTTGATAAAAATCCAAAAGATCAATGAGTTGCAATATGCTATTCTGCAGCAGGTTTTATCACTTTTATTTCAGGGAGATTAAGGAACCAGTTAGACTTTGAAACCTGCACTTTACCTATCTTGAAAAGGCCTTATTCAGAAAATTCCACACGATTATAGATGTACCTGGACACAAAGTAATTCAGTCGAAGCGAACAAAAATAAAGTCACAAAAATTGGAAGGACTCGGCTTATATTATAGTATAATAAAAAAGAGAAATGACCTAATAATCTGTTTAAATGACTCTACTGAAGTAACTGCAGGAAACTTTACTCAAGTTCTGATCTTTACTTATGCTAAATGAAGTTACTCTCACAAAAAGTCCTTCTGTGTCAAGGATCCCAGATCATTTACTATCTTTATTTTGACATAATTTATTACCAAAGAGTAACAAGGCAAGCAGCATGTTTTCAAAAAAAGTAATGACTGACATACCTCCTCTTGTGCTTTATTAAATCTGCATCAACAATATCTGCCAAAGGCAAATTGAACAAGCTGAATGAAGCTTGCACAATTACCCTAAAGAAAAACAAAATATTGAAGATGTTCATAGTTCTTATATTCACTTTATAATGAAATTGTAACTGACATTCTAACACAAACACACCAACACTGATATTTGGCAAACACACAAAGCTGAGATGTTCTTTAAAACATGGTCATCTATCTGAAAGCATGACCAGATCTGTTCCTAGCTGAGAATTAGAAATCAATATGCAAACCTAAAACTGGGGGGAGCTTCTTCTTTTTTTTTTTGCTGGACATTGGTGCAAAAGGTCGTGAATACTTTGACAAAAAATTTACATTATCAGAAAATGTCATTTTAAATGATCAGGAGAAAAGAAACACCTCAGAAAAAGGGGAAACTGAAAATTTGCTCTTGAAATCTGGAAAAGATATGACCATGTGGAAGATAAACTTCAAGGTGGAAGAACCAGAATAGAAATAGTTTACATACATTCCTATGTATGTATTTACAGTGTATATAGATGTAGATAGATATGCATTTAAACACACACATACAAAACTCATTCTTAACAAATAGCCAAAGGAAACAATAAACTCAAATACTACAATTTCTGTGTCTTATTAAATTTTAGATGTGATGAGCTTTTTACTAACAAGGTACTTTGAACAACTAGCACTTTAAACATACAGACTTTAGGTACCTCAGAATTTTTTCTTGGAGAAATCAAAACACATCTTCATCATTTAAAACATGCAGATAACGAAATTCTATTTATTGTTCACACAATTCAGTGTTAGAGTAGCCCATGACTGCAATACTGAAAATAAGAATGAAAACGGGGTGGGGAGGGAAAGACAAAGAAAAGGAGGGCAGGAAAGAACATGTAGAAAGACAACAATGAAAGAGAACATGAAGAAATAAAAACATAGTGCTGTAACAATATTCTGATGCAAACAGCTCTTTATCTAGAAATACGGTTTTCCATGTATCATTATATACTTCTGTGAAAATACTACTGCTTGGCATCTCACTACTGAGCACCAGTGGATTTGGGACTCAGTGCTGCTTACCCAATAGACCCCTGAGTTACCCACATTTGCCTGCAGTGCAGCACACAAGTGTTTCTGCAAAACAGGGTGATGTCTGAGCTTTCCCAGTAAACAGTCCCTGGGGAGCTCCTCTGCTGAGCTCTTCCATGTCTGTGGAAAACATGAGATTCTCCTTCCCTTGCATCTCAGGTTAAAGTGACTGGAGGCATGTGCCTGCAAACCGTAACTGCTGTTTGCATTTTAGGCTTTTTTTATTTCAAGCAGAAATTAAAAGCTGAAACAGAATCAAATGAAAGCTGAAAAGAAAAAAAGCTGTAACTGGAGTTTCAACTTTTCTGATAAGTGAAACAGAATGAAAACCATGAAAGCAGAGGCAGAATGTTCATGGTAATAAAAGCAAGTATCTGCTGTTAGAAGTATTTCAGCTGTTTCTATGAACAGGGGAGTGGATTTACTCACATGTTTGTTGTGACATAAAATGCCAGCAGATAATAGTGCTCTTGCCCTAGAAGACACATGACAGCAGCAGCTACTCCTTCATAGTAAAAGGAAAACAAGATGATTCTGTAATAACCAAACTTCTTCAACGAAGCATGACTGAGAAGAACAAGGCACTGGAAAGATAATATATACACATACAGGATGAAAAGATGGAAAGTGTCTCAGCATTAGGAAAGCTATAAAACACAGACCTGACATAATTAATACCCTTTAAAAAAAAACAAACCAAAACCCAAACAATGACCCTAAGAAGTTCAAGGAAATAAAAAAATAGAAATTGAACAAAGACAACCCTCTACTGGCTCATTCTATACTATCTCTACAAGGTACAGTCTCCTTTAACTCAAAAACTAGCCATTGAGAACTCCTGTATCCTGAGGGAAACTGTTTCCCACAATGCCTAACTATGATCTAATGCACATGATCTTTACTTTTGATATCCCTTAAAGTATTAGCTTTGCAGTATGATAACTGTAAATCAAGCATCTTGCCATTTAATTGCTGACAAGATGTATTTTCAGTAATTGCTTTTTCATTAATATTACTATTTTCATTGACATTTATAGAAATCAAGCATGACTTTTAAGTTGGCAAAGCAAGCTCACTAGGACAGCTTTAACTTAGCAAGTTAAAGGCTTTAACTAAGCACGTAGAGAAAGGCAGAGGCCAGTGCTTGTGCATGTCTTTAATTTTGCCAGTCTTGGTGAGGAGCAGATTCTGAGAATCTAGTGACTGGCTAACTCATGAAAATGATATTGAGTGCTGATTATAGTATGAACAAAATTTAAGTTCTTCTACATTGTTCCCCACTTTTCACTTTCAATAGCACATTCTGTAATGAATTATGCTCTTTTTATTATATGGGCCTCTGTCACCATCTACATGCACATGGTTTTCATCTCTGTCACAAATATACAAACTGTATAAAGATCCACATTTTCTCTTTTCTTCTGTGCTACAGAGATGAACTGTGTAATATTCAGATGAAGAACAGGAAAGAATTTTCCTTCTACAATTGTTCCCACACTGAACTGCTTTAACATAACAAATAAAACCAGGATGCTATGGCCAGACAAAGATTACCATGGCAAATGCTATTGTAAAAAAGCTTAAGGTTTACTTCATCAGGGAGGTAAAACAAATCTGGAAAGTTGGTATAAAAACCCATTCTGTTATAAGAAATTTAAAACATACTCCTCCCCCTGGCTGTTTTCAGGGATTTTGCTGAAAAGTGCCTCCACTAGAGATACTAAGGGATCATGTAATGTCTGCTATTGTAAACACCATGTTCCTGTCTCCCTGTAATTGCAAAAGAACCCTGTCTCAGGAAGTACTTATGACTTAGAAAATTCCTCACTACTTGCACGTCTCTAAGAGTGTGTGTTTGTAAGGAAAACACTAACAATGATGCAAATTCAAAGTTGTTTGTCTATGTTACAGCAACGTTTTCCTTGCGGGCAGGTTGTATTCTCATATCCACTACAAGAAGGAACCTAAGTCAGAAGCTGAATTCTAGTTTAGTAGAGACCACTGAAGCAGAGTTCATAAAAAGGAGCTTTATTTTACAAGGGTTGGGTGTTTTTCCAGTAAGTGAAGTTCAGGACATTGCCATCAGAGAACTCTCTTATTGTATCTTGAGCTCAAAGGGACAAAACCTGAGAAAAATAAGGTCACAGCAAACCCTCTACGGTTCAGTGACCTTCTAGACAATGAGTCTCTGGGGAGCAGAGAGAGATGCATTTTCTGAAAGATTGTTCTTTTCACACTGTCACACTGATTTTATCAATAAAAGTGATTGCTATATATTTAGTGTAAAATTATTTAAGCCTTCCTAACTTCTGTAGCTTCTGATTTATTTCCACAGTTCATTATCTAACTGAGGTACAGGGGAAAACCTCAAAACTATTAAACCTGTGATAAGGACAAATTTGAAATTGTAGATAGTGAGGAATTATGGAACAGAAGTTATGGAGGTATGTTCAGGATCTGTATGTTTTATATGCAAATGCCAAAATGGGAACTGAAATTGATCTGTTAATTCCAGTTGCACTTTCATTTATCTTCTTATAAATATTACTTATCAAAACCCATTACAATTTAACAAATAGAACAGCCTGATTTTAAAATATCCTGAATACTATCAGCACCTATGATGGATGTCAGGATACTCATATTTTGAGTATTCTGACTTTTAATATCCAACAAGTAAACAAAGAGAAAGGTTTTGAAAATCTAGAGAAAGAAGTTAGAAGGCAACAAACAGAGGAATTTTTTATTTACTGCAGACAAGTATGGTCACATTCTGTGGGATATAATTTTGCTGCTTTTCTTGTTCTCACACATTGCTCTTTTGGGTTCCCTTTCTCTTTTCTGTTCATTACTCCTCCCCTCATCCCTGACTGGGCTCTTAAAAGTATGTCTCTTCCCCATAAATACTGTTGACCAAGAGACCAAACAACAAAATAATGGGAATGTATTATTCTCCAAAAGCAGCTATTTAAAGTTTTGTTTGGTTTCCATGACTGACATACCACATATTTTAACAATGCTTTTCATACCTTATAATTTTTCTGGTATTTTGTGCAGTTCATTTCAGAAACTTCCTGCAGAAGAGCTTAGTCTTTCATTTGTAATACACAGTATTAGAAAACAAAACAAAAAAGAATCCAGAATTCTGTAGATTTTGCTTTTAGAAACATTTGATCCTGGCCATGTTTTTCATTCCTTTATGCTTAGGTATAAGAACTGGAGGATACAAAACATTCATTCCTTGTCTACTCATGTCTCACATTGTTTTAAACAGATATTCTACCAGCCTTCTGCTCTACCTCTTACACTTGACTAGCTTGCACAGAGGTACTCAATTCTTCTAGAGTACTGGGGAGTGAGATTTAATATTCATTTTGACCAATGCCTTATGCCAAATACAGCATTTTTTCAAGTGTTAAATGGGTACCGTGAACTACTAAAACAGCAGTTTTTCATATTTAGAAAAAAAGAAGCATGACTGCCTACCTGAGGACAAATAAAACCTGCTCCATACATGATACTTCTTACTGAGGAAGAAAGGACATCCTTAGGAATAAGGTTATCCGCAAAGATCATCATGAAATTGTTGTAGAAGGCTAGGTGGAAGACTTGGAAGAAGTTCATTGTTACAAAACAAAGAAAATTCTTCTCTGTCACGATCTGTTTCGTCAGTGAAACTACCGAGGCCAAGGAGAAAGCTCCATCACTGTTTTCCAGATCCTCCGCATGAATTTCTCTCTGTTCATACTGACTTGTGCTGTATTTACCCGTGCAACACATACAAGCCGTCGCCAGCGCTGCGACCAGAACAGCGAAAGCCTGAAAAGAAGCGAAGTTCTCCATATTATCCGATATGAGGCCACAGAAGAGAACGCTCGTGGACCCGACTAACGTGGCCACTTGGTTGTACTTGATGAGCCTCAGCCGGCTGTCGTGCCGGGTGGAGCTCTCTGCGAAGAGCGCGCACTGCGCCAGCAGCACGAAGGTCAGCAGCCCGTCGAAGGCGCACAGCGCGACCACGAGGTGCAGCCCGCACAGCCAGTCCCCCTCCTGGTAGTGCCTCCAGGGGAACCAGGGCAGCAGGAAGGCCAAGCCGTACAGAGGGGCTCCGTACAGGATGGAGAACTGGCGCCTGGCGCAGCACTTCAGCCTGGAGTTGTCCTGAATGTACCCGAAAAGGGGATCGTTGATGGCGTTCCAGATCATGAACACAACCTGCCACGGACAAGGGAATTTGTCACTGCTGTCATTCTTCTGCAGAGGTTTACACAGACATGACGTATTTATTTAAAATAAACCTCTGTTCAGAAAAAAATGCGGAGAAAAGCTATACAGAGAAAGCTACAGAGAAATAAATACATAGAAAAGTTACTCAGGTCTGTAGCAATGTATCTGTATAACAGGCCATTCTGATGCACCAGCCAAACTGGTGGTGAGTAATATTATCAAACCACCCGCAGTTTCGTTGTTAGAGCTCTCAGGAATTCATCAAGGTTACTGAGAAAACAACAAGATCAAAAGTAAGAAGAGAGTCTGAGAAAATGTCTGAAAAAAATGTAAACCCTAGATAAGGGAAGCACAATGTGAGGATGGACACTTGACACTTGATGTCCTAAAAGATGTGTGCCTGCCTCATGAAGAAGCAGCTTAGCCAACCCAGAAATGCGTACCTCCATGGACAGTAGACCTAGACTCTATATCTGGCATGTAATGTAAAAATAAACGGCTTCTGTTAGAATCATATTGATTCGGTTATTCAGCAGCCCACTTCTCCCCTGCACAGGTCAAAACAGACTCTAAAACAAATTCTTATCTGTATCCATAGGTTTACAGAAATTTTGAAAAAGTAAGTTGATTAAGTAGGTAGGTGACCAACTACGTGTGAAATAAACTGTCTCTAAGACTGCACTCTTTCAAAACCTTATATATCAGGGCTTTCATCCTGCAAAGCTCAGATATTTTTCTCACAGCAAGTTAATTCAAAACATGAGCTGGCCCATTACTTTCAGGAGACCATTTACAACAAGAGTTACTCACATGGATAATGACTTGCAGGATAAATGCAGCATTTATGTACTTAAACAGTTCATGGGAAAGCACTAATGTCAAACTTATCTATGGAGCTGAGGTGCAAGATCAGTTCAGAAAATCACTTCAAGCTATCAAACAAAAAAATCTTTTCAGCAATTAAGTCTGGAAATTTTTACTCTATAGACTGTAAAGAATGTGCTTTATGTGTAAGTTCCATCGCTTATGGATTAACTAAAGTCAAATATAATTTACTGTTAATTAATTGCAATGATTCCGAAATCAATCTGTCATTAAAAGAATCACTTCGTTAATAACACTGACGCACAGCACAACACTGTAATCAAAATATTCCATTGTACAGTACCTGTGCTATATGAAATGCGCTTTCTGAAATTTTGTATCGGTTTAGGAAAAGCTTAACGTAGTAGAAATTAAAAATGCTGTTCATCATTCCAGCACCTAAGGTAGTCATGGAATATGCCAGTGCATTAGAATGAATTCCCCAAAGAATCTTCATCTTCCAGGAGTACAGCTCTCTTCTTCCTCAAGTTACAAAAGAGAATTACAACAATTAGTAGAATAATTTTCCAAATTAAAATACCATGGGGGATTTACTTGTTTCAGAGGTCCAGAAATGGATAATTGGAGGAAAATTTTCCCATTCTTCCTTTTTTTTTTACATCAGAAACACATTTTACTGAGTTGTGACACTGAGCCCAAAATAATAAGTTATTAGATGACATTTCTAAGTACAATCAGTACTTAAAAGTCAATGGAACATGTAGACAAAAATTTAAAAGAAACCCTTCCTAACTGATGTACAGACTCCACTTAAAAACCTGCTATTGCAAACACTCACCTTGGGGTAGAATTCAAAATAATTACATACATTTTAGATCTTTCTTGCTAGCTATATATTCTTAAAATTATGGACTGTGTTGGAATGAAGTGACTCAACTTCTTATGTATTCCAATGCTATGAATGTAAACACAGCGTGCACGTAGGGGAATATTTCTTTCAAAACAAATACCGAGTTTTGCCATTCTCTTTTAAAATTTTAATTATTAAGAAGTCATGAAGCAATATTTTCACCTAATAAACCATAAAGCAATTAAACAAAACACCTTTAAATTAAATTTTTCATGGTATGAAGACTGCATGTAAATAAAACGTAGCAAGTAGCACACACAGCCTTTTATGTATGCCCACATAACAGAGATTCAGCCCAAGAATACAGATTTCTTTAATCTATCATTCAGATATTCAGGCAACAAATTTTTAAGATGCTGATCTTTTCCATCCTTAGCATGTTGGGGTAAACTATGCCATGAAAAGAGCCAGCTCCAGGGAACCTCTACCTTTTAAAGCTGTTTAATAGCTACCTAAAAGTAGCCTTTGGCCATACTTGATTCTATAAGACCAATACATAATTACTCCCAGGTATCTGTTTTTAACTGAGGCTTTATTAATTTTTACATCTGTTGGAGGAAGCTAGCTGTCTGCTATTTATTTTGATACCTCAAGTTCAAATTTCAGCCTTACTATGCAGAACATTGCAACCTGCTTTATGTCAACAGCTCACACTTTGGTGCTCTGCATATTAACAATTTTACCCTAAATGCAATTTCCACACATCCATCAAAATACCTGGTTTGAATATCTGCTTGATCAGCAGCTCTATAAGCAGCTCCCTGAACTCCTCATAAAAATAACCACGGAAGAAACAGGAAATGAAAGCCAAGGCTGTTTCCAGCCTTCCTGTGGTTTATAAGGCGGCTGTGCAGGAAGGGAGGAACTTCAGAATCACCAGGCAAGGATCACGCAAAAGCCACAAATCAGGTAGGGAATGGGGAAGATGGAACAGGCAGTTTTTCCATCCCCCAAACATGGAAAATGAACTCTTGAAGAGCAAATAAAGTGTGGGTGCACTTTTGCATGTACATGTAAGGTGCTGTGATATGAAACATGATGCAACGAGTAGGTAACTTCATTTTATAGCTGAAAAAAAAATCAAGCTGAAAAACAACTGGAACCCTAGGATTCATTTTACTAAAGCAAATTTATTTCTAAGAATATGACTTGATTTTTAAAATATTTGAAAATGACCATGGTGTATATCTTCAGACTTGTTTTTCTACATCTGTAAAGACAATACCATTTTCAGGGGATGAAATTTTGCATTTTTGTAGCAAGTTTGGTTTCACAATCTTTCACTGAGAAACCTAAAATGAAGAAAAAGGTTCTTGAAAAGATGTATAACTAATTTTTTAAAAAATAAGCTTGATATTAATATGAAAGTAATTGCAATGAGTATGTTATTAGCCAGTGTCACATTTGCTTTTTCAAGCCTTCACAAATATACTCACTGAAATTATTTATATAGTGAATATTAGGGCTTTTGGAAAGCCTTTCACCTTTATTTCTACCTGAAGCATCCTGCACAGGTCTTCAAAATGGAGAACTGGGAGACTTTCCTTCAAATTCCACAAGCACCAAAAATAAAAGTGCTTCATACTAACATTGCCAGCAGTCATTTCTAAATCGTTTGACTCGATTCCTTCTGACACAAAAAATGGTCCCCTCAGTTTCAGAAAATTTGAAAGATATTTGAAATTTCTTCAACAAAAATGTTCTAACATTGCACAAACTGGCCTCTAGTACCATGACTAATTGTAATATGCAGGATCTGACACAACTCTACCCTAATTGGTACATCTGGTCCAGCACCTTGTTTAAGAAATAGGTTCAATTAGAAGTTGAGGTACCACACTTCCTTCCCCAGATGTTCCCTTTAATAGCACTACAATGAAATCATGAGCATCCCCTCCCTCTTCTTAATAGTCAGCCTTTATATTGAGCAGGTTGAAGCACAGGTGCACATTTTGTGACTCACAGAAGGCAAATCGGTTTCAGAAATTTCTAATGGTTACAACTGTGTTAATACTCAGAGGTCGAAGAACAGGCTGTTCAGGCCAGTGAGATGCAGTGTGACATTACCTGCGCTTCTCCCAGAGCAGGATAACAATTGCTAAAAGAAATTAGAGCAAGAGTCTAAAGAAGAAAAGTGGATTCCGAGAGATAATAGCGAACGTTGCCTGAGGCGCGCCGACATCCTACTCTGCCGTTCTGGGTCCCAAACCGCTGTGCAATGCTCACAGCCCTGACAGACTGGTTGGACACAAGGATCTTCCTCATCCTTCTGACGTGACTGGCACCACATTAAGGCGGAATAAACGCGCTGCTAGTCCCGAGGGGCAGCACTGATGGGAAATGCTCAGGGGGGGCTCACAGAGGCCGGTGCCCGCTCCGCCTCTGTGGGGCTGCGCTCCTGGAGGCGCGGGGCTCGGGAGTTCGCAGGACTGCACCTTTGAAAGGGCTCGTCTGTTAAGAATGGGGAAGTTACGCTCGTTTTTCTCAGCAGGTCCCCGGACAGGAAACACGACTCCCTCCGCTTTGTGCGGAAAAGAGGAGAGGGCGAGCGGCAGCCGCTCGACCGAGGTGCGGAGATGGAGCCAGCCCTTTTCGGACTGCAGGCTCCCCGCTCCGCCCTCCCCTCCCGCACTCGGGCGGAGAGGCGGCCCGCACCTGGACGCCACGCCGGGTCCCTCCTCACGCTCTTCCCTCAGCGCTCCCAACGTGGGGCAGCTACGAGCACCGGCTTTCCCTACACCAAGTCGCACTGTCCCACTCCGGGCTGTGCCAGCCCTGCTCCGCCACAAGCCGCAGCCAACATCCCTCGGCAGCCGCTCCCCGCCATCAATACCCCCGAGCGCCGGCGACCACCGCCCCTTCCAGAGGCGCCGACCCACCTCTTCTGACGGGAGGCTGCGCACCGCGGGGCGGGGCGGGGCGCGGCTGCCCCAGGCCCGCCCTCTATTCGCTCTCATTGGTCGCTTGATATGAATTCGCCTTATGACTGGTGTAGCCTCCTTTCGATCTGTGCGGCGGGCGGCTCCCCATTGGCCGCCCGCCGGCGAGGCGAGGGTGCTGTGTTTGAATCGCGGGAGGCGGGGGGCGGGCGGCGGCAGCTGCCACGTTGCCGCCGGCGCAGCCCGGCCAGAAGGGGGAGAGGTTCGGCAAAGTCCGGAACCGCTCGGCAATGGCCGGAGGCGGCTGCTGAGGCGGGGAGCGGCTGCCGGCGCGCTCTGCCCCGCTCGGCGCAAGGGGGATCGCGGAGTGGGCGCCGCCGGCTCAGCCGCCCGTGAACGGAAGAGGCGCGATGCTGGCCGACAGCCTGGTGGAGGAGTTCGAAATCCGCGAGGATGAGCCCTGGTACGACCAGCAGGACCTGCAGCAAGGTGAGCCGGGGCGGTGGCGGGGGGCGTGTGAGGGAGGGTGTGTAGCGAGCCGAGTGTGTGAGGGAAGGCACCGCGGGGGTGAGGGCAGGGGCCGCGTTGAGCGGGGCGTGTGAGGCAAAGGGCTGTGGGGAACCGGCGGGCGCGGGGTGTGTGCGGGCACAGGCTGCGGGGAGGTGGGCGTGTGAGGGAAGGGGCCGCAGCGGGCGGCGAGGAGGCAGCGGCACCGCGGCTGTGTGGGGCGCCGAGGGGCGGCGGGAAGGGCGCTCGGGGGCCGGAGGTGACGGGCGCGTCGGTCGTGCCCGGCTCGGAGCTCGGGATCCCCGCGCGGCCGCGCTTCCCGCCGCCGCGGAATCGCTGTCATCGGTAACGACTGCGGCCGTCTTTGTCTGAGGGAAGGAGGTGCGGCAGCCGAGATGAATGGTGCCGGGGTCCCTCTCCGCCCGGAGAGAGGGAAGCGGCTCCGAAAAGTTGCACCTTGCGCAGAAGGCGAAGGTGCCCTGTTCCGGGCAGGGGCTGGAAGAGCCGGGGTCGGATGCGCTATTGCGCCCTGTTGAGTTCTTTGTAAGGGCTTCCAGTCGATGAAGTTGTAGTCGTAGCAGTGTTCGATAAGTTGCAGGTTCGTTATTAAAAAAATCTTTAGGTTTTCTTATTAAAGTATCAAATAACTGCACTACACTTCAGCAATATACATGTATAGCTTCTGTGTGTAATTCCATCAGCAGGTCTTAAAACACTACATGCAAGGGGTAAATGCTGTTCATTTCACAAATGAGAAAGGAGCCACAGGAACACAAGTATAGTTGCACTAAAAGACTTTTAACAGGCATGATACGGAAAGAATGTGTAATTTCCTTAGGAGCTTAGTGGCATTTATGACTGGTATTTACTTAAGTTACTTAGTTCTACTTTTTGTCCTTAATCCTGAGTTTGTTTTAAAAGGCCAGCTCAAAGCTGTGGCTTCCTGCAAACCTGCTCCAGTCTTACACGTTTTGCTTTTTTATTGAAATACATTAATTCTTGGGATTGGTGGGTGCTGCTGTAGTGTAAACCTTAGAGAAAGCTAAGCAATATTCACACTGAGATCAGGCGTCTGACAGGAGAAACTCTTTCTGAGACGGCACCAGGTCTCTCTAATTGCATACTGTATAAAATAGCTAACTGTTTGAAAGCTGTATTTAGGTACTCTTCACCCAAAATTGATGTTTTCCTGGCTCTAGGGTACAAACAAATCAGTTGAAATAAGATCCTGAAACTACAGTTTGCTGTCTAAGGGAAGAGAGTGAAAATTTTGAAGACATGACTCAGTAATGTTTTTACTCTGTCAGTGTTTATGGAATAGAAGACCTACAAAGAGACTTCGCAATGTATAACAACTAACTTCTTGCCTTCTTGATGTTTCTCTACTTTCATCTTCTAATTAAAACGAGTGAAACAATCACAGGTTGATTCTGCTGTCTGCTTTTAAGAAACAGTATTCCATTCTAGAGGTTAGTGTGTTTTGGGGGTTTGGTTAATGTACTCTCAGCACGTGGACAACCTTTTTCTGGGGATTCTCTCTTTTCGAGCCTCAATGGAAGTCACGAACAGCCTTGCCAAAAGGAAAAGGAGGAAAATAAAGAGGTGGGCAAGTTGAAATGCAAAGAAGAAATTCCTTACAGGAATGTTTTTTAAACGTTGTGCTGTACTTTATTTCTGGACTCTGAAGGATACTCCTCCTCCTGCTGCTAAGGCTAAGACACACGGATGTGTGTAAACAGGGTAGTAAGAGTGCTTATCAAGGTCTGGTGAAACTCCTCACAACCCAAACAATCAGTGCATGTTTAAAGACTGATGAATATGATTATGAGAACCTAGGTTGTAAAACCTTAGAAACCCTGGAACAAGCTTGAAGTCCTTGTCAGCTGGTCCTTGAAACTTAAAATTAGGGTAGGGGTTTTGGAAAAACGTGACAGTCTTCCAAGTCTGTACCAAAGATTGTTGCCTTGACAGTGGAGATGGGCTTTTCTGGCATACTGCTCGTGCCTAAAGTGCTCATGGAATTCTTGTAAGGATGGGAACAGCCATCCTTCTGCTGTGTTTTGCTGAAGTATGCTGACCTTTAAAAAAGAATTTTTTTTATATGGACTGCTCTTTTTCCATCCTGGTGTTACTCACTTTTACAGAACAGAGAGTATTCTGAATACAGAATAGGAAATAGGAAACTAAGTAGAAAAAAAATTCATTTTACAGTTAAGTAAACTTTGACTAGGCTTACTTCTAGATCTTGCACAGTTAGTGCCTTTTGCTGTTTAAGAGAATAGGCTTAATTTTAGATTGAAAATTCTCTGAGTAATTTTGTTAGGTGGGTTATAAAAAAGTAGAAGAGAAGGGTTTTGGTACTGTTTTTGTCTTTTTTTCCAATGATGATCATGCAGTCAGAGGAGATTGTGAAGCGCTGGTAAGTGAGGGCTGTTCAATATCAGAAGACATCCTTGAAGTCTTATTTTGGAGATTTCTGATGGAGCTTTTAAACACCAGTACAACTAATCAGATTTACTAAAGCGAAGATCTTTAGATCTGCACATATGCATTTTGCATTATTAAAAACCTCTCTGCTTCCATCTTTGTGGTGAAAAGGAAAAAGGCTTGTCTGTCAGAATGTAGCTGTTGCTTTACATAAATTTACAACAGAAAATGCAGTTTTGCTTCTAGTGTTCTACCATAACTCTCTCCAGAGAAATGTAAATTAATACTTTCCATTTTGTATCTGGAAAACATACATGACACATCTCTCTTGTAAAATTTGCTCTTTATAGGGCTTCCAGGTACTTGGTGATGTAGGAAAATGGATGCAAAAAAATGCTGAATTTTAGAAGAGGTGAAATGATTTCAGTGCCTGCTTTCTCTAGAGTTAAGGTTTTATTGTATGTTCCCAAGTGCTCTCACTTGTATTCTCCCCCTCAGAAACAAATTGCCTTAATTATAAAAGTGTTTCTCCCATAGTAACCCGTTTGTGCTTCTGCCAGTCTAACAAACAGAATGAATGTGAAGTATGACATGAATTCTGTTACTCACCTTGTATTCCAAGTACTGTATGGTATGTGCTATTTGATTAGTAGATGAGGGGACATTTAAGAATGAAGCTATAAAGTCCGAAATGTACTTAAACATGAAAACAAACTTTCACTTTGGGAAGGGAAATGGTAGTAATTCCATTATGCATTATGTCTTTAACATAATCCTAAATCCTCTCTAAAGCTCTTGCTCTACTCTAGTAAAATAAAGAATAGACTATTTAGTCTTTGCCTTGAATGATATTTTATTGTTTTAAAGATGGTGGCTCCTCGTAAAGATCTGTGCAGTACAAGAACTTGTGAAGCAGGACTCCATTTTCTATAGGATAATGAATTCACTGAATTTGAAGACTACAGTATTCTGTAACGACACAGAACAAACAGCTTGGTGTTTGCCTGGGAGTTACTCTGTCCATGGGTAAACAATGTACAATCTGTTTACCAAATGGGAAAAATTTAAGCAGGATGCCTTAAGGTTTCCTTATCCAAATACTTTAAACCCTGCTTCTTAATGAGTGGTGCTAGAGTGAAAAAGGGATGTGAGGATAAACTCCTAAGTATAGACCAAGATGCCTTGTGCCTTCTAATTGTACATCTTTTGAAACTGAAGAACTCCCATGCGGTGGGATTTCTTTTAAATAATTTTTATAGCATTTATGCTAAGAATCTGACCTTAAGGTAGGGAACAATGCATTGTGGCTCTAAAGAATGTGTAAAGAATAGCACAGCTGTTGTTTTGCCAGAATTGGACATCTACAGCTTCATAGACAAATGTTTGTACTGACTTGTCCTTGTAAGTCTGGATTTGGTCTTTGGCTGCTGTGTGGAGATGGAGTAATCATTTTGGACAGGCTGCCAAACTGAAGGTTAGCACAAAACAATCTTGGAGCAGTATTGTATGTGTTACAGTTCCTAGCTGATAAGATAACTGAGAGGGGGCAGGAAAGAGGTAGCATAACATGTTTACAAAAGGGCATCACAATCAAATGAAAATGGAATTAATATATTTACTTCCCTGGCTGTAACTACTGATGATGCAATACATGTCTCCTGGTCATTAATTTAAGGCTCCTTGATGTGACTCAAAGTTTTTCCTTGACTTTCCTTCTCTTTCTGATTAATGAGACAAGTTCTATGTGAGAACTAACTAGGTGGTATTGCATGCGTGCAGGTCATGTGATGGGAAGGAGGTGGAAAATAAGAGATTTCTAGAAATCTGTTGGATCCTTGACATGTAGTACCCTCCACAGAGTAACTACAATTTTAGCATTAATACCAAGATTTATTACTTTGTCACATTATGTTAGCTTTTAAATTACACTTGTCTTTCAACATAATAATACAGAATATCTAGCACTTTTGATGCTGTTGAGCAAATATCAAGCTTCCCTCTAGAAAGGAGCTGAGTGTTCAGAGGACTTATTTCTTAATTTGCAACAACTACAGTCACTGCACCCTGGAGGTGATTGAAGATGACTGAAGTGAAACTGAGATTAAATGCCTGAGAAGAAATGACATTTAAAGTGATGTTTTGGAGCACATGAAACAGTTCTTGTCACCTGGCTTTATGAGCTTGAAAAGCAGAATAGCTGCAAGTCTCCATCAGTTTTATGTCTTTTGATATTATTGTTTCACCATAAAAAACATCTGAAACTTTCATTTAGCGCTTTGATCCTGAGTGACCTGAACTCTGGTAGAGGGGTAATGGGGAGGAACAGTCAAGTTAATAAAGAGTTCATCAGCTTTGGCCTGGGTCTGGACTGATGTATATTTACAGGCTCTGCTCTGCTTTTTCTTCTGAGTGCTGTAAAGAGGGTGAAGCCCCAGAGAGCTGGTGCAGACTGGGCACAGTGTGGGAGATGGACATGGCTGGGCGTGTCTGAAGAGCCACGGAGGAACTGAGGAAGCTTCATGACATGAAGAGTGTCTCTGGGTCTCTTGCTTTAGAGATGGTAGATGAATGTTCTACTTAGGTATAAGCTAACTTCCATGTTGGGTACTGGAGATAACTTGGAGCAGTTATAACAGCAGTAAGAAAATACCTCAAGTATTTGATAATAAGCTTTAGAATGAGATGACATCATTGTTTCTCTCACTTACATGCAAACATGATTTCTTTGTTTAGATCTTCACCTTGCTGCTGAGCTTGGGAAGACACTACTGGACCGTAACACTGAGCTAGAAGAATCCTTACAGCAAATGTATGCAACAAATCAAGAGCAATTGCAGGAGATAGAGGTAAAATATCCAAAGGATCCCCATGTGAAGGCATCTATACCTGCAACATAGAGTGTATAAGTTAAGATCTGAATTTCTTGAGATCTAATGGAAGATACCGAACAACCTTTCACCACTTCTGCTATTTTGAGAATTTGAGAACCAGTATAGGTGGCTCATACTTAGAACTGTTTCTCCAATTACCAGAACCTTTGTGCCACCAAATGTTGGATTTGGTTTGTTCAATGACAAATGACTGGTATTTTTCAGTTTTGTACAGAAAAGATACCTTGATTATTTTTATTGCTAAACTTTGCTGATCTTGCCAGGTAAAATAGCATTAAATTATATGATGATAAATACATTAATAATTTAAACTATTACATGAGAATTTTAATGATTGCAGCGCTGAAATTTAAATGCTGATAAGTACAGAATTAAGAGATTTAAATAAAATCTGAAGATGTGTACTTCAGTAAGCTGAGCCGTGATATAGGGAGCTAAAGTCTATTTCAATGTAAAAGAAACCCTGGAAGGACAAAAAAATGCAACAAACAAACAGCAAAAACCAGAAGAAAAATCCCACTTAGGTAGGATGTAAATACAGGCTATAGTGGATGGATATGTTGTTCCATATTTTCCAGGGAAAAACCCAAAAACAGAACCATCCTTTTAAAACCACTCATCTTTAGATAATAGAGTGGAAAAACCTGGCTATTTTTGGCATTTTCTCATTGCCTGTGTTCTTGCAGACCTGGCATTTGTCAGCATAATGAGGGTTTTTTCAGCTATTAGAGGGCAATGCATGGTCTCTAATAATTAAATTATTAAATATTCAGGAGGTTTCTGACTGACAACATATTGGAAACGCAGTCAGCATTTAAGGTTGGTTCTGGTGTGAATCACAGGCTGTGACTGGTACGTACCAGTTTTTTACAAAATCGGAGTTCCTTTGTGCTACAGTACTGCAATTAGAGATGTGCATTTTGTACAGCTGCAGCTTCAGGCTGAAAATGTTCACTACTGTAGTGGCAACAGGTTACTGAAAGAATCCTAACCTTAATAATTACAGAATTATAGGTGTCTTCAAAGTAGTTAATACAAATGCAGCATTTTTAGTAACTGATGAACAATTTCTGAGTGCAGGTTTGATTTGTGGGCGCGTTTTTAGAACTTACTTTTGTTTTGCACCTCATCTCTTGGGTCTTTCTTCTATTATGTGCTAACTGTAATCTTTGTTATCCTGTTCATTCTGAGGTACAATGGTTGGAATGGCTGATATTTATATTACTGCCACAGCATTAGAAGATGTATTTACTTCTGCAGAGACTGAAAATACCTCATTGCCATGAATAGTTTTTGTAAAAAGATCAATTCTTAAGGCGTAGAGAGGACAAACACTTCCAAGGTGCTACACAAACACTGTACACAAGGTACTTGTGTGAACAACCACACTGAAGGTTAGCAGAGTTACAACACACCTTTGGAAATAACACACCAGAACTTTGTGACAGGCAACTAACCTGGCTGAGCGAGTGTAGCTGCTTAATAAGCAGCTGTATGTTAACTATCTACATAGTTAACTATGTTAACACTATCTAGAAATGTAGAAAATACATTATTGCTACGCTGCATTGATTTACAGAAATAGTTTAGTGCTGTTGAGAATGCAATATCCTATTGGTTTAAGCCAGTTTATTTGCTTAAGCTGTTCTGGTGGTTCAGTGTTTATAAACGACATAGAGAGTTTCAGCTCCAGGAAGTGTCACAAATGTCCCTCCAGCAGTGATCTATCGTTGGTGTGTTGCAGGGTCAAGTACACGTGTGGTCACACAAGCTCAGACATGACGGATTAATTTTTTCTCTCAATGTCTTGTTCTACCAAGACTTCAGCAATACTACTTTTTGAAGGCTTTATCTGATACCTCTTCAATCTCTTTCCTCCTCTCCCTCAAGGGGGGTAGGAGATGTGTATTGGATTGTCCTATTAACTCCCTCCAAGAGGAGAGGGAGAGAGTGAGAAAAGTTTTTTTGATGCTTCTGACACATAAATAGTGCCTGCACCTTTCCTTTGCCCAGGCTGTATTTGTATGTGCTGTAGTAACAAGCTGTCTTCTCCAGTCCTATCTCCTGTCTCAGTCTTTTCTCTTTCCCCAGTGCCATTTAAAAGTGTAATAGCAACACAAAATTTTTCTTCCTCCAAAGAAGTTTCTCTTGCATCCAGATTTCTGGGAGAAAAGGGAAAATGAACCCCTTGTTCAAATACCCAGAGAAACCCTCCAGCTGAGGAACTGAATATATTGGCTTACTGGCAGGAGGAATTGTTACAGGAATTCACTGAAACAAATAGGAATACAATTTGCATATGCAAGGTGTAAAGGAGTTCAGTCTGTTATTTCCATATCAGCATTTCTGTCTCTTGTGGGATCACAGGATGCATGTGCAAATGGCATGTTCAGTCACTATGCTTGATTTTTCCTAATTTTCAAGTGCTTATCTCTGTAACCTACATGTGATCTTTCAGCTGTTCCTCTAGCTATTCTGCTGAATTTCTGTACTAGCTTTTCAGTGCAGTATATCCCTGTAAATTTTTGGGATTTTTTTCCTATTGATTTTGATCTTACGGGGAGCAAAGTCTAGAACTGGCTGAGAAATCATTCTGAAATATGGCGCTGCCTTGTCTGCACTGGAAGGGAAGGGTCAAAGGCTGTGGTGTGCTTAAGATTACATCTCATATATTAAATACTAACACATTAAGCATTTTACAGCTTTGGATCATGATATCTGACCTTTGTGCTGACACGTGTGCCACTAACTAATCACTGTAGATGTAATAAAGGCTGCAGGGAAACAGCAACTTTATTCCTGCCTGAATCTGTTCTCAGCACTCAGACATTGGAAATCCTGACACCATCCAATTTTCATGTGCCTAAATGCAAGGTGCTGCTTCATGTTAGGTGCTCGGTTGTAGGGGATAAAGATTAAATGTGAACTTCCAAAGTATTTATTACATCATCTTTGGTGGTCTGGTTATACCAGGCCAATGGGACACCAGCTCTGAAGATACTGGAGATGGAAGGTGGAGGAAATGGTGCTTTACCCCTTCCATTCATCTCAAACATCTGCAAAAGCCCACTGTAATAAGTGGCAACATCTCTTCAGGGACCAAAGCCTTGGCTCCTGTGCTTAGCCACACTTGCATTGCTGAAGAAAGTCTGAGGATCTCCAGCTCCTTCCTTCAGCTATAACCAATAGGGAAAGTTAATCTGAAATGGGTCACATTGAGATTCTACTGCTAATCTATGTTCTATTTTTGTGTAAATCCTCTGTCATGTGTGCACAGGCTACAAAAGGATCTAGCCAACAGCTATCATGTTGATCTTCTAGAAGTCTGTATGGAGCAGTTACTAGTCCTAGATTAACTTATTATCTGTTCTTAAATTGCCTAAAATGTAAACCCACCAATCTTTTAATGAGGTAAAAGGTTAAGTAGAATATTAGAAGTTTTGAGTAGGTAACAGGCCTATGTAAGGAGAAGTAATTCTGCCTAGGAGTTTGCTGGGTTTTCCTACTTGAAGCTTAGTTTTAAGAAAGTAACATGTCGCAATACAGAATATACTGTAAAATACAAATTCTGTGTAAGAACAAAATATTTCAAATTTAGGGGGTTAGACTTGGAAAAAAAACTGTCTCATGTAAATATTCATGTCCTGGGTGGGAGACTGTAAGACACTTTGTTTAAGAGCTGTAGGTGAATGTGAACTGCTTAGACTAAGAATTCCAAGCTTTCTGACATTATTCAGGAAATTAAACAGTCTGTGTAGTTAATTGTAAGACCCAAGAGGATTAGATTGAGAATACTTCGTGTGAGGCTTTATTTTTTTAAAAAGGTCAGGAGACCTTTGTTTGGGATTACAGTAATTGGAATAGTTCCCAGTGAGTAATTTTTAAGATTTGAATTCAATAACTTGATTATACTTCCTGATACATATTGGCCCACATACTGTTTTAAGAGTGACCACAGCCTAAATTCTGCCGTGCTGAACCTAATGCTGCTTCAGACCAGAAGAATTTAGGTCAGCTGAAAATATATTTAATTATGGATGGTGCTACCCAATATTTCAGTTTTAATGCTGAGAAAGTTGTTGGGTCAACACAGTTAAGAAATTCCCGTTGGAGCACACCACAACCTTTAGGACACAGTGGACAGGTCAGGGCTGTGTTGGAGCCTGCAGGCTCTGTCAGTGCTGACTGCAGCACAGATAAAGACAGCTGGCACCATCACACCCAGCTCCTCCAGGTAAGGGCTGCTTCACCAGCCTGGGCCGACCTCTGTGACAAGGCCAGGCTGTCTGGAGAGTTACTGATAGTGTCTCTTCAGCTTAGCAAAGCAAACACGGGAATTTACATTTGGAAAACTCAGGAGTTTCTCTCTAAATGTGAACAAAAACGCAGAGCAGGAGCTGTAGCTTGTGTTTCAAGAGTAAACCAGTAACAGCAGAACTGTCTTGCAGTACCTCACAAAGCAAGTGGAGCTCTTGCGGCAGATGAATGACCAGCATGCAAAAGTCTATGAACAGCTGGATGTGACAGCAAGAGAACTGGAAGACACTAATCAAAAACTGGTTGCAGAGAGTAGAGCTTCACAACAAAAGATAGTAAGGTAACAAACTTTAACAGATTCCCCCCTCCCAGCTGTTATTATCAATAAGAGCAGTCCAGGTGTATTTATGGAGTTTCTGGGTGTCTTGTCTCTGTCTAGTGATGTTCTACAATACTGGCAAATGGAAGGTTAGTTTTATTTAAAGGTCTTTTCACCTTTTAGCTTGACAGAGACTATTGAAAGTCTACAAACACACATAGATGACCTGCAGCGACAAGTGGAAGAGCTGAAAAAGCCTGGACGAGGCCGGATGAGCCAGGAGAGATCTGAGCAGCCAAGATCAATGCACAGCTTCTCATGTTTGAAGGAGCTGTATGACCTCCGCCAGTAAGACTTCTTACCTTACCTAGTAAAAGACACTGAAACTATTTTAAGCAAAAATTTAAAACCTAAGTCACCAGCACAGATACCACACAAGCTGGGAAAAAAAAATACCTGATGTTCACAACTAGCAAAATCTCTCTGCTGTGTGGTACTGTCATTTCTTCTGGCCTGTTTTTAGACCACACCAGTATTGGTGCTCCACCTTTCTCCCCATAGCCAGCCATATCAAATGATAGGCAAGAAAGCTTACAATAATTTGAAAACACTCCAGTGTTTTCAGTCAGATAAAAGCAAACACACAGATAATCCAAAAAACAAACTTACTAAATGCAAAATATTTCCTGTAACTTATTCTTTCCTTGCATGTGCATGGGTATTTCCTTAGCTTTTTCGAGTTTATGCTGGTTAAAATGACACCTAAACTGGGAAAATGGTGTGTGGAGCACTGGGCTGCCTTTTAAATGTAGAGCCATTTGACCTAGCTGAACTGCCTTAGTGGGGCTGTGGGGACAATCACCTGGTAAAAGCTCAGACTAACTGCAAGCCTAGAGGGCAGTTTTGTAAAAAAGCACCTCTACAGACAGAACAGGCTGTTGTGTCTACATGGAGGTAATACTCTAGAATAAATCAAGTTATTTCTTGACAATTCAAAAGACAAGTGGATCCTTCAAGCTTCCAAAGGCTTGTGAAAATACCAGCCTCCGGGATTGCTTTGTCAGTTATGAAGCTTGTTTCTGCATCAATAGTGACAAAAGTTACAAGAGTGGAGTGCTGTAGAAAAAAATAACATCAGAAAGTACTGCATGTTACAGGGAGGCCATGTGTATTTAAACTTGAATTATAATTTAAACTTACATTATTCAATCAGCTTGTCTGTAACATGAAACTGTTAACAAGTTGCCATCCTGCCTAAGCTGTGAGTTTAGTTTGATTGCATGTAAGTCTTTACAAACTCTGTTCTTATTAGTAAATCAACTGATTGGTTAGTGCCATGGCCTCTGTTAGTGCTCTGAGGTATGTTAGCACACAGTTTAAATATGTCATTAGTTACCCAGGACAAGAAAACTTTAGGTGTGGTCAGCTGTACTTCCTAGGTTTAATAATCCTTATTTTGTTTCTGCAGGTACTTCGTTTATGATCACGTCTTTGCAGAAAAGATTACTTCCATGGATAGTCAGCTAAGTCCTCTAGAAGAAGAAAATGAGAAGTTAAAGAAGGCAGTGACAGTTCTGCAAGCCCAGCTGAACCTAGAGAAAGAGAAGAGGGTAACCATGGAAGAGGAATACAGTCTGATGGTGAAGGAAAACTGTGACCTGGAGCGGAGGCTGGTTGATAGTGACTTGTATCGGGCTCGTGCGGAGGAGCTGGAAGCAGAAGTAGCTGAAATGCGACAGATACTTCAGTCTGAAAACACACTCCATAATGCAGAGAAGTTGGTGCCAGAATCCTTTTTCATTTCGTTCAAGGAATCTCTAGACAAGGAGCTTGGTCAGAGCCTGGCAGATGATGGACTTCTGACAGTATCGGAGCTTGAGAAGAAGGCACTGAAACGGAGCAGCAGCGAAAGCCTCCTGAGCAGTGCTGCCGGGGCAGACATTCTCAGGGGCCATGAAGAAACGTGTATCAGAAGAGCTGAGGCTGTGAAGCAGCGAGGAATCTCTGTACTCAATGAAGTTGATGCTCAGTACAATGCTCTGAAAGTGAAGTATGAGGAACTTTTGAAGAAATGTCAAATGGATGAAGATTCTTTGAAACACAAGGCTGTACAAACACTGAAGCAGTACCCCAAAGACCTAAATGTGGGGAACACCCAGTATGACCTTTCAGCTAGCAATCAAGAATTCACAATTGCTGAGCTAAGTGACTCTTCCACAAATGGTCCCCCTGAATATAAAGCACTATTCAAGGAGATTTTTAGCTGTATCAGAAAAACAAAAGAAGAAATAGATGAACACAGAGCAAAATACAAGACTTTCTCCTCTCAGCTGTAACCTTATCTGTTAGTCAAGAACACACTTCATATGAATGTCAGAAGACCCCTTAAACTGACGTGTTTCTTGAGCACTCAAAATGAATGTTTTGGATTGGCTGGTAGCCCTGTAGTTAACAAGCTAGTTAGTTATCAGCTAGATTCCCTGTTCCTGTGTAGCAGTAGATTTAATGTTTAGCACTGTCACACAAACTGGTGGTTGTAAAGCAAAGAAACATCATAGCTTAATGCTACACTACTACTTCATATTACACTTCATCTCCTGGCAGAGCAGTGACTGACACTTCTTTCCTTCATCCACTTCAGAAAAAACAGAGCTGAGAGCTCTGCATCTCTCACAAGAACGAGAATAAAGCTTTCCTTTGGTTCATAGGGATGATCTAGCCCTGTGACTACACTGATGCAGAAAATGAACAAAAGCAAAGCCCTGACCAGTCCCAGGGGCAGCATCTCCTCAGCTCCAGGAGGGGAGTAGTTCAGCTGATCTTGCTTTGGCATGGTGGTGGAAAGCTGTGCTTGCTTTAAGCCAATACCATGTTTTAACAATCACTAAGGTCTCCCACAGATTAGTATAAATGTCTTCCTACTAAGAAAGGATTTGTTGTAAAGATTGTGTGGCTTTTTAGATAGGGTTTCCTTTGTAGGGCACTTTGTCTTAAGGCAAGATACTGTGAATTGACTCTATGTGTTATTTGGGACCTACGGTTCTCTGGTGGAATGTCTGCAAAGTACATTTTTATGTGTATTTGGTAAGTTAGAGAGTTGTTATTCAGCTATTTAACTTTAGAAGTAGCATTGACATAGTGGAATAGCTTTTAATGTTGCATACCACAAACTCCAAGTGCTTGAGGAGACAAGCCAGGTTAAACCTTACATTGTTCTGTCTGTTGCTTCCAGTGTCGGCCTCTGGACCTATTCCATGCTGCCTGGGGGGGTTGGAGGATGGACACTGCCAGCACATATCCTACTGAAAATGGGACCACACTATTGTTCTCTCTCTTCTTTTCCACTCCCTAATAGTAATTCGTACATTACTTAATTTCTGAAAAATAACATGGAGAAGGTTGTTCTTTGGAACACAGAAATTAAGAGGAAGAAAAAAAGGCACAATGAAAGGTGACATCCTTCTCCTTTTAAGGGTCTCATAGCTTAATGTGGCCAGCAGTTCTTGGGAAGCAGCTTCCTGCTGAGTTGCTGCCAGGTACCAAGCCCTTGACCCAGAATGTTGACAGTTTCTCAGCTTTAGTCCAGCTGCTGCTGCTGCAGCTCTGCTGCCTTATGCTGTTCTCTGTTCAGCTTGTCCTTCAGTATTAAGACTTCGTGTTGTGGGAGTTTCTCTAAAACATGTATTACAGTCTGAAAATTATTTAAAAATGGGAATCTGAATCTTCTGAATATTTTTCTAAGCAAATAAATAATCCAGTCAAGCTGCATGTGTAAGTAGTAATTATATCCATCTGTGCGAATCAGGAAACTGAACTTGGTGCAGATGGCACCTGCATTATCTAGTCTTGCCATCTTTCCTACAGAGCTCAGATGGAGTTCCCATGAAACTTGTATTTTAGAAAAGTTATGCTACATGGAAAAGAACAGGCCTGTCTAGAACAGAAATCCAGATGGAAGTAGGTAGTTTTTCCTAATTGTTGTGGTTTTTGTTAGTGCTGTTCAAAAAAGAGGTGAGGGCAGGGAAAGCAGAAAAGCTGCTCTGCCATTGATGCCTTAAGTTTTAGCTTTCTTGTTTTTCAGATCCTGTGCTGCCTAGGGGTGTAGTTCTGAGCCTCATATGCCCAAATGTTCTGAGGGGTGTAGTTCTGAGCCTCAGGCCCAAAGCACAAACAATGGTGGACTGGAGGGAGGAATAAGAAGGATGGGACCTCACAACCTGAGGATGTAATTGGACAATTAAGCCCCAATATGCAAATGGACCAAGACTTATACAAATGTAATACTTTGTTACCATTTTTTAATTTTGAACTTTTCATTTTTAATAGAATCAGAACAATTCTATACAACTATATACAGATTTTGAAGCATGACAGATACCTGTTTCTGTGTACATACAATAAGCTGAAATAATAAAATAGAAATAGGTCCCAGCTAAGAAACATAAACACACTTTCCCAAAGTTATTTTGCTAATCTTTATTGAAGTACACCATTGTTTATGCTTTGGGCCTGAAAGTTGTCCTTCAGCAAAGGATTTGTTTTGTCTACCTACTCTGTGAAAAGCTTACTAGCACTTAATATGAGGCACAGAACTGCACCCCTGGGCAACACAGAATCTGAAAAACATGAAGCCAAAACTTAAGGCATCACCATGAAGTAACTGTCCTGTCAGCATATCCCTGACACCTGCACCCATCTCACCCCAATGTGAAGACTGGAAAGCAGTAACCTGAGAAAGGCACAAAGTGCTTCACTACCAGTGTTTCTTACCATTTTAGGGACAGAGGCAAACCACACCTGCTGGCCAGAAGACGTGTAAAAGTTCCAGATTTTTGGTTAAATAGGTGATTTTCAGTGGTTTATTACTTTTACTAATTTAGAGCACTTGATAGAAACAATTTCTATGCTTTAAAAATACCAAAAATGTTTCCTCAGAACTTCTTGATTCTTCTGTACTGTACTTCCCCCTTGGCTGCCTGTGCCATTGCTGAGCTCTGGCTGTCCTGCAGCACTTACCTGTGCAGGCTGTGCAGTAAATCCCTCCAGGCTGGGCTCTTCTTAGAGCTTCTCCTGGAGTCTGGCTTTCCCAGAGAGCTTTCCAGCCACAGCCACTGGGTCAGTGCCAGCCAGGGCTGCCTGAATGTAAAACACATCCCAGTTTTATTGATGCAGTTAATAAACTGCACTAAGCTATTAAATAAGGTAGTTTTAGCAGTTCAAAAATAGCCATTTTCCATCAAAATGTGAAATGCCATAAGTATGGTAACAATATTCTTAGCCAATCTTATCTGGATTAATCACCTTAATCTTCTTATTTTGGTCAACAACTCAACTCAGCCTTTTCTGAGCATAAGTAGATGAAATCAATAGAATCCCCTTGAGCTTCTCATGTGATGGAAGCTGCAGCAGAGAACAGGAGCAGCAGTGACCGTGCTGTGCAGTGCCCACAGCAGATACTCCTGCTGGTACTGCAGGTAAGGCCAGTTCAGGATGAGCCACCAGGGCTGGGTCCCCTGCCCCTGCTGCTGCACAGCCCAGGGACTGCCCTTTGCTCTCTACGTCTGTTCTTCTCCCCTTCATGATGTAAAAGGAGCCAGGTACAGCTTCTGTTTCTTCTTGGACAAATACAAGGCGGGGTAGAATTGACCTTTGAGATAAAATTTTATTTAAAAATTACACAAAATAGAGGTTTTACATGGTTGCCGTGTGGTAACTACAGCTGGATGCCTTCCAGAGGGTGCCCTCGCCTACTTACCTTGCTCTGTCACAGTAATCCACCAAGTCCCTCAAACCAATCCCACACCAGCAGAAGAAATCCAGTAGTTGTTCCCCATGTTTCAGATGTTGGTGCTTCTCCAAAGAACTCATTTCACAGACAACAGGTGAGAACAATGGTTATGTAATACAGAGTTCACAGACAGTGATTTTGTTCCCCCCTCCCAGGCCTGACATTCCCATGAACACGACCACCTGCTCTCTATGAAGAGGGCTGCAAGGGCTATGACAATGCTCACACTAAAGTATGAGCATCCAGGGATTTAACAAAAACTGGGATGTTTGTAAACAAATTTAATTTATTGGCATTACTTACAAAATAAAGTTTTAGACCATGATTTTCCATCATGTCTGTGTCACTATACGGTTTTATTTTTTCATAACGAAACAGAAGGAGAATCGCAATACATTAGAAATCCCAGATTAATCAAGCTGCAGACAGGGTCCCACGGTGCCTTCCCGGCCGCTGCGGCGCCTCGGGGGCCGTGCAAACTCCGCCTGCTGGGCTGTCAGTGCTGCCCGCGGGGCCCCAGAGCAGCTCCCAGCCCGCCCCGGCTGCCGAGGCCACGGCGTTGCTCCGGCTGTGCCCCCGCTGCGGGTTCCTCTCGTGTGTCCCCGACATCAGCTGACACCGCTGCCCCGCTGTCAGGACTGCACCGTGCCCTTAAGATACCACATGCCACCGTAGCTCACGCAGCAGTCCTGGGGACACAGGGAAAGGCTTCGTTAGGCTGCCCAGGGGCGTGCTGGAGGCACCAACCCTCGGGATTTTAGGGGTGTCTGGGTCTGGTGCTGGGTGGTGTTTTGTGGGTGCAGTGGTACTGCTGGATGATCTCAAAGGTCTCTTCCAGCCTTGATTCTATGATTCTAAAGTCCATAAAGTCTTGGGAACAACTGGCTGGCTCTGGGACGATAAACACGATCAGTAACAAGCCCTTCTCCAGTGCACAGGAGAGAGCGTGACCCCAGGGCACGGGGTATCCCCACCCTGAAGGACAGATGGCTTCAATGGAGGGGACACCTGAGGGGGGGAAGGCTGAGAGCCACAAAGGGACAAATGATGCCAAGGGACACCATGACAGTGAGGGACAGCAGTGGCTCCTAGGGGAGACCCTGGGGCTTGTGCAGAAGCCAGCTGAGGGAGGGAAGGGTGTGTGAGGGCTGGAGGAGCAGGGCAGTGGGGGGGTAAGGAGGGGCTGAAGGTCAGGGGAAGAGGCTGAGCAGAGCAATGGACAGAGCAGGAGAGTGAGAGCAGTCACTGGATCTGAAGCCTTTTAAGAAACCCTTTCTATGATAATGAAGTGTCAAACCTCAGAGCCCTGCTGTGACCACACGTGTGCTATGCTTAGGGCAGGAGAGCACCTCAGCAAAGGAGTGCAGGAATTGGATTGTCTTGGGGCTCATTTCTTTGTTCCTATTAGGTGAGCACAAACAGCTTCCCTTTCTTTTGCCCCAACCTCCTTCCTAGGTAATTCAACACAGGCTCAAGTACTACTGCAGAACTGAGGCTGTGGAGCTTAAATGTATCTTTGTTTCTGAAGTGTTGAGGCTTGTCCATAACAAAAACAAACCCAGAGGTTACAAAGATGGTTCGCAGACTGATCTGCAAATGCAAAAATACAAACCCTGTCACTGTTCCTCTGTGTATAAAAATGAGCACAGGCAGATGGGGAAATAAGAGTCAACAAATCCAATTTCACTCGGAGTGGAATCCAATCTCTTGTGGCTTAAAGAAGCCAGAGAATCTTCCCATTTCATTAAATCATACTCCTAAATTTTATTTTAGAAACAAAGGTAATTTCCCCTACTCCTGCGACAAATGTATTCAAGGCAATAAAGCCTGCCACAACACAAGGCTGGTCACCCACTGACTTAATGACTTACACAGAAACAGTACCTGATGACTTAGGGGCAAGTATTTTTTCTAGAAATAGGTTATCTGTTAAATGGCAACAGCATCATGAAAAACTAATGGCAGTACATTGTCTAGATGTTCCAGGAGAGCTGATACTTGAGCTCATGTAGTCGCTGACAAAGCCCCCAGCACAGGAGCCAAAGGAAATACTGTCCAGCAGGCAGAAATGTCTGAGCTTATTTTACTGCTAAGACGACCGGGTTCTTTCAAGCAAGACCAGTTTGCTTATTATCAAAGCAACAGATCTGTAGCTCTTCAAAGATGCTATTATTCATTTGCAGATCACAATGTAATAAAGTACTTAAGCACTTGTCTTACTGAAGTGGGTGACAGTGAGCAAAGGCCCAGCCACAATGATTAAAGTATTACATTAGTTGGCAACTTTCTGCTTGGCTATCCTGCATCTCTTTTAAAGTCATGGCCTGTGTGGTCTGTACTTTATACCTTAAACTTCTTGAGCAAGTAAATGGTGCATCTTCAAAGAGAGATGAAAGGATTCAAATAAACATTTGCAATGAGATGTGTTAACTACCACTCTGCCTGCTGGTTTTGGCCAGGGTTTTGCTCTGTGCAAAGCTGCACATCCTGCTAGAGAATGAAATCCACTTCCTGCTGAACATGTGGCACTTGTGCTCTTCAGCACTAACCAGCAGCAGTCAGTTGGTAACTCTGAGACTAGGCAGAACCCCCCTACTTCTTTAATGTTTAATTCTGCATTATTTAAAAATGACTCAAGTATCACATTTACTACATTCTATTCTCTGCTGCTCCAAGATGACAGAGAGATTTGTTGCAATAATACACAATAATATGCGAGTTCCTTGGAGGGAAAGAAGATAGAATGAGACAAGTGCATTTTTAAGAAAACAAGCTGAAACACAGGCTTTGTCCATATTCCAACAACTACTGTTCTATCATCCTTACCATTTGTCAGTTCAAGGTAAAATATAATCCTTTGCTCAAATCAAGCATTAAAACTCATATATTAATTGGATCAAGCCCAAAGTGAACAGAAGCTTACCTTTAACACTCTATCCACCTCCTGCTTGTTTAGGTCCTCCCCACACTCCTGGCTCAGCTGGTTCTGGATGACGTTCCTGCGCACTCGGTAGTTTTTCGAAAAGATTTCAAGCAAAACCTGGCGATGCTTTAAAAGAAAATGTATCATAAGAACAATTATTCCTATCTTTCTAAAAAACTGTACGTGGCTTAGTCTGTACAAAACATTCCTTGATCTACTTTAGAGGATTGTTGCTTTGCAACCCTGAAACAATCCCATATATTCCTGCTCTCCAGCAGTGCCTTAACCTCCAAGGGCTCTACAGGGGTCCCTCCCGACCCACACCTGCACCTGTCCTGTGACCTGGGACACCCCCAAAGGTACAAAAACACACTGAAGAGAGTGTAGTGTATTCCTCTCAAATGCTTCCATGGGAGTTCACATCCCTCCAGGCAAGAGGTTGGCTAGTGCTTTCCTCTTTGCTATAAAAATGTATTCAGTTCGTGGAGCTGGGAATTGCACTGCCCATCCACAGCTCATGAGGCACCTTCCCTTTCACCCCCTTACTCTGACAGCAGTTAGAACTCAGCAGATGCTCACATATGCTGTAATCATTTCCTACTCTTACATAAAAACAGATACACCAGTTAATCTCTGGTTAATGTTGCATTATCATCAAAAGGAAAAAAAAAAACTTGGACTGGATCCTGGTCTGAGGCCTGCATTGGAGAATTCTTTCTTCTCACAGGTTCAGAAATAGCCACTGAGATGGTTACTGACATGATTACCAACATGTTGTGAGCTGCCTTTCAGCTGGAAACAGGTTGGTGTTAAAAACACCAATAGCGAAAGAGGAAAACTATCTGCTTTCAGTTCCAGAAACACGGATGCAAACAATGCCAAACGCTCAATAAAAATATAGTGGGGAATGTCAATTTTATCTTTACCTGATCATAAGTGTCACCAGCTTCCCAAAGTGCATAGACCTTTAGTTCATCTGGTGAGGCAGCAGTCTGTGGAGGAAACTGAGAACAAGAGGCTGTTAAAAATAACCAGCTATTTAATGAGTTCTGCTTAATGATTTGATGATACTGTATCCCTGGACACCCATTACTGAATCAAAACCCTGGCTGCCATGGAATAATAACTGCTGAAACAACCCAACTGCTGGCCCACCCCACACTGGAAGGGGTGCCTTGGCTCTGGCAGCCCTGTGCCTGCTCAGCACCTTCTCCCAGCCCCACTGACAGAGCAGAAACATGGTCTGTGTCACACCTGTGGCCCAGGGACTGAGATGAGCACCATGGCACCCTGAGGTGTGTCCCGACGTGCCCATGTTTGACTGATGGCTCTGGCCAGGGTGGGACAACCTGCACAGGGCACTGGTGCCACATCTGTCACACACCAACCACAGCTGGGCTTTCAAGGGAACTGCTGCATATACTGGAATGCCATGAACTGTGCATGGGGACAGTTTCCCACTGGTAGAGAGTCAGGCACCATGTAAAGAGAACAGTCCCAGGGCTTGGACCTTGATGGTATCCCATGGCAAGACATCTGTAGATTGTTCCTGTCAGCAGTGTTTGCTTCCAGACCATCCAGAACAATACTCAGCTGAGAGTACCAAGTGCATTGCAAGGTCCTTCTGCAGGTTTTTACCTGTACAGTGGCAGGTTTTACAGATTCAGACCCCATCCTGCAGTTACCTGCTTCACTAACCCCAAGCCAGCATTACTGAAAGCAGGTGCTTCTGCTGTATTGCCATCTCTGTTTTGGGGCAGACCAGGGGTCTCCAGAAGACTGAACACTGACCGACAGTGAAGCAGATATTTGCTCATTTCAGGCTCCAAAAGTGACAGTGGTTTTGCATGTTTTGTTTTTCCCCCATGTGCCAAGCTAGAGAAACACATCCATATTTTCTGAGGCAGAAGCCTCACATCCCTGCAGACAGGGAGCAGCACAACTGCCTCCCCCCCTAAAAAAATAAAATGCCATCCATTTGCCTTATCATTTCCCCATGGAGCAGTGACTAATGAGCACTGCTGGAATATGCCTTCACTCCTGACATGTCTCTTCCTGTCTGTCAGTAACGATTTATTCCTTGCTAACCGCCCAGACGACCTAAATCAATCATCTGTGAAAAGCTAACAAGCCAGTCCCAATTGTTCCAGCATCCCTCAATCCTGGCTGCTGGTACAAACCAAACCTTTCTTCCCAGCCTCCCTCCCACCAGCCAAAAGACTTGTGCATCGCAGAGTGAAAAGATCAGCATTTCCTTTCATGCTCTGCCTCTGATCTTATTGCAAAGGGGAAGGGTTTTGTCCAGTGGGAGCTGCCTGGTGGGATTAGCAGCTTTGACTTTCAGGTTAGTCCAAATGGCTGGAATATAACAAGGTTTTACACTTGGTTTAGAGCCAGGATTCAGGCTGACTAGGCTCACAGCACCTGACATAATTCTCCTCCCATAATGACAGTTGCTTTTGAGGAATAATCTCTCTCATAGGTTTTCAGCAGAGATAAAATCAGATACTCCAGCTTCCCTCCACACAACAGCTGCAGCAGGAATGGCCAAGTGCAGCAGGGCACTGGGAGCACCCAGGCACAACCTGCTGGGCTCAACAAAGTGAGCCAGCACAGCCCTGGAGTGCAAACTCCTCCTGCCTCAGCCACAGGGCTGAAACACAGCTGTGTTTATCCAGCCTTTCTGTGAGGAAACGGCTTCCAAACAAACACAATACTTAGTTGGGAAGAAAAACACACAGAATCTCCTCCCAGCCAGCCTTCCTCTGCAAACTGCTGCAAGCACTGCTGCCAACAGCTCCCTGCTTGCTTGCTCCAGTCACACAGCCTGGCCACGGGAGTGGGAAATGCCATCAGGGATCCTTCAGAGAGACACACAGCCCAAACAGCTTCACTGCCTTGCCATCTGCTGTCCCTTGGCTGGTTTATGTCACCTTGATCTCCCCAGCCTCACCTTGATACAGCTCTCTGCTACCTTAAAATTCTATTTAAAATATTTGCCCTGTGCCTCTTCCTGCTCTAAGCCCCTGGAGCAAGTGCAGGGCTCTTGAGAGATGAACTCCCTGCTGCCCCAGGTCCCAGGGCTGCCACGTTCAAGTGGAGCCTCTCAGGGAGGAGCTCTTGGCTCTGGGAAGAAGCTCTTGCTCACTCAAGCACTGAGCCACTGCCAGGTGGCCTCACGCTATGGATAAACCAGATGGAAGGGGCTGAGTGTGCCAGAAAAAAACTTATCAGCTGGAGTAATCCTAAAGGTAAACTGTTGATCTCAGCTCTCAGGGACCCTGGCATTGGCAGCAGCCTGCAGGGCTCTCTGTGAGTGCAGGGCTGCACTCCCCTCCTGTCACCCAGCCAGGCAGGACACACACAACAGTTACATCATTTCCTGAGGCCTCAAAAATATCCTCAAGTTTGGGCAGAACCTTGCCACTCCACAGGCCACGGGAAGGGAGCCAAAGCAGGAGCCAGTCACCCTCCAGACTGCAGGAAATGGGTGTAGATCCTCAGGAGCCTGAGTCCTGCACAGACACTTCCATGGGGTGGGAGAGTGGCTCAGCCTGCACAGCTCAGGGCACAGGCACTGAGTCCTGCCTGCCCAGGGCTCCTTTCCTCTGTGTCTGTCCCCTCTCCTCACCCTCTCCCAAGGCAGCACCAGCCCAGCATTTGCTCTTTCCTGACCTGTGCTTTTCCCTCCTGCTTGATGAAGCTACAAAGCACAGCAAGCACAGCACCCTGCAGGCATCCCCAGGGCCTCAGCTGCAGCTGGAGTGGCCTCTCCTGGCTCCCCACAAACACTGTTCATCTCATACCCCGGGTGCTGTTGGTCAGCTCTGTAATAGATCCTGCATCCCCCTGGTAAGGTTTCAATTGCCATTTTCAGCCACATGTTTTTTATAATAGGTAAGCACTCAAGCCAAGAGTGTCTTCACCCCCCACAGAACATCATTTTAATTACCTCAGATCATTGATTTTTATCACTAAAGCACTTCCAATTACAGAAAACTAATGAGTAACTACAAAATTCCAGGCTGAACAACCCTCCAGGCTTTCCCCGAGCTCAGGCGCCCTTGTTGGGTTCTGACAAAATTGTCCAGGGGAACAATCAAGAAACACCAAAGTGTCTGAGCCCATGCAAAGAGTAAACCCAACCCCAGCACCTCTGGCATCTGCAGAGCATCAGGGGAGGCTGAGGGCAATGATTTACATTGCTGACAGCAGTACAGGCTCATACACAAGAGCTTAAGTATTACAGTAAATGCTGAGTCAGCACAACTAAAACTTGCAACAGTGTCCTCAAGAGACGTTCCAGGGACCATTTGTGCACCTCTCTCTGCAGGTCTCCTATGACAGAGTTTTTTACACAGAAGGAAGTTTCTGGCCACCTCTCTTCAGCAGGATTTCATTTTGCTTTTTGAAAAGAGAAAGGATCTCACTTTCACTTCTTGTGTGGATTTTCAAAATCTCCAAATTCCCAAAGCAAACAAGCCCCAGTCCCAAGTAACAGAGCAGGAATGGCCTCAGCTGTTCACCATCAGCATGGCAGAGGCACACACTACACCAGGGGCAGGGGACAGCCTGGCCAGCACTGAGACAGTTCCAGGCAAGCACCACTCCAGAACTTGGAAACTGCCAGGAGAGGAAGCAGAAAGCACCACAATTGGTGCTCTCCCTAGTGACATTTCCAGGCTGTTACTCAGTTCCCAGGTGCCACAAGATGTACTTTGCACACGACTGAACACGTTCCTGCTGCCCCCCAGCAGCTCCCATGCCCCAGGCTCTCCCAGCCCTCCTGCTTCCTGCTCTTTGGAGCAGTTCACACGTTCCTTCTCCTCTCTCCCCAAAGGCAGCTGCTCCCAAGCTCCTTCTGGTTGTAACCCAATCAGTAGTGCCAGATGTCTTATAAAATTAATTTCCTTTTAGGCTCTTTCCATGATGCCAGACTCCCTTTGCTCTCCTAAGCAATGCAGAGTCTCACAGCCCTGCTCTGCCTCACGCAATCACACACGTCATTTCCATACAGACAAAGAAACAGACACCTCTGCACAGCCTAGGAGGAAACACAGTGGCCAAGGGAACCTGCTGCAGATGGGCTTTGCAGCTTCCCAGAGGCTCAGCTGGGTGTGCCCTGCTGCTCCCAGGCAGTCAATGTCACCTTTCCTCTCCCAGCTGAGTCCCAGTTCCCAAGGGAAGGAGCTTGTGCAATTCCAGGAGAGCTGATGGGAATCTGGGACTGCCTTAGATCATGTTAATCGGAGCAAGTTGGGACAGAAAATCACTGTGGCCCAACACCTTGGATGTGGGAACAGAGCCCCAAGGACAACAGGGCAGAGAGGGCAGAGTGCAAGAGCCTGCCAGAAGCAGGACTCCAGACAGAATTCCAGCAGCTTCAACACATCCAATATTGGACAGTTACTCCAAGCACATCTGTCCTTCGGGTCCACCAGCACAGGACACAAATATTTCACATCTCAGATGTTTAACTGCCCCTCACCCCACATCCCTCCCCCAAAGCACACCAAGGGAAAACCATACTTACAGGCACCAAAATCTGTTTGCAGCCAGTGTCCAACACCATGTCCTGTAACATTTTGTCTGAAATGCCACTGAACAAGGTATGTCCTGGAGGCAGACTGGCTAAGTGAAGGTTAAATAACCGTTTAAGCTCACTCAGGGTGAGTACAAATTGTTTCTTAAATGTCGAGGACACGAAGGCCTTCAGTTCCTGGGCGACCCTGTCGATGCAGCCCCCGGGCAGGTGGCCATTCACAGGGTCCATGGAGGCCTGGGCTGTGTGCAGGCCATTGACCAGCCCGTTGTTCAGGCCCTCGTGGGCTGAGGTATCCATGGGCTCCTCCACGCTCACGGGCTCCTCTTTAATGCGGATATTGGGAACATCCGTCCTGGCCGAGGCGTCATTTGATTTCATCTCTGCCTTCTGCTTCTGGAACTCCTTCTCCAGCTGCCCATAGTTCTGCTTGACTTTTGCTTTAGCCATGTTGACCCTTTGTTCCCCAGAAACCAGCAACGGATGAGCTGGTAAGAAACAAAAGGTACCATAAATCTCAGCAGGGCCCATAGTGAAATAGAACCAGGAAACATCACCTGCTTATGAAATCTCAGGCATAAACCCAGTCTGTTGATTAGATTTTACATTAATTTTGGGGGGTTTTCCTGGTTTTTTGAGGGCAGTGTGTGTTTGTTCAATCACCAAGGACTTTTTTCACAATTCAGGAATCCAGGATACAGACTGCTTACACATCTCTGCTTGTGACCCAAATACTTCTTTGTCCAACAACTTTTCTTTTTGTCTTTTAGGTTCTCTAGTAGCTGGTGGGGCCTGGTGCAGCCCCAGCCAGAGGCAGCACCAGGATGTCACCAGGTACAGGGAAGAGTCTGGAAGGGTTAACAGTGAACCTGAATGCCCTTGCAGCACAGCACAAGAGACTGGGACCCTCTGCTTGGTGTCATTGCCCAGTAATGGGGAGAAAGGGACAGGAAGGAGTTCTTTCCCATGGAATCCTGCACTTCTTCCCCTCTCCACACCCAGCCATCCAAAGGTGAAAGGAAGGGGTGTGTTGGCAGCAGAGGAATGCAGTCCTTGCCAAAGCAGAGTGCAGAGTTTGAGGCAAAGGCATGCCCAGCACACATGCTGTTATCTTCTCTGTTGTTAGGCTCACTAATCCTCTCCAAATAACCCAACACCTAATCCTTCCTAGCAGATCAGACATGGGGTATTGAAATGGATTCATATATTCCTTTGTCAGTTCTGTTTACATTCCTCAATTGCTCCAGTGTCTGGCACTGAGCCAAATATCCAGTTAAAACTCTGGAATCTCAAGTTTTCACAATCTTTTAGGATTTTGGAGCAGCTACTTTAATACTCTCACTGGCATCCATAGTGGAGAAGGATGTCAAAAAGAGACAGTTTCACACCTCTTTACAGCCTCCTGCCATTACATTCTCCAGTAATTGCATTGCCCTCAACCACACCAGAGAGCTCAGTGCAAATCAGGGAAGTAAAAAATCACCTCATTCACATTAAGTTGCATTAACATTAAATTGAGAATTATTTGTGCACTGGCCCTGTCTGTCCTCCCTTCAGGAGCTGGTTATACCCCACAAGCTGCCTTAAATGAGCAGGTGGGTAAGGGAATCAGCAGATTTTACAGTGTCAAACAGTGAGTTCCCAGGGCCACAGACTCCTCCTGGCTCTGCTACAAGGATGCCACAGCAGCTGGTGTCACCCCAACTGCAGTGACATCAGTACAGACCAAGATCTGCCCTAAATATTCCAGACTAAATAGTAAGAAAGAAAAGACATTAAACAAGACCAGTCTCAACCACATTCAAAACCAGAGGGAAACTCCAAAACATCACTCAGGAATATGGATGGGCGGATGAATACATGCAAGTGCTTCAGCATGATCCAAACACAATTCCATTTACCTGATTGTGCCTCTTGTTTCTTTGGTGTCAAGTGCTCCTTTAAGAGATTATAGACCTTTTCCAATCTGCAAGACAAAGACACAATATTCCAGGACAGTTTCAGTTGTTAGTCTGCATGCAGCCACACAGCTTTAGCCATTAGCTAGAACATTCCCTCTCCAGGGAGCCAAGAACCAGGAATGACTTGAGAGATGCAGTAACACCCCCCACCACACCACTGCCTGGGCACTGTGAGGGAGAAACTCCGAGGCAATACAGATCAGATTATCTATCAGTGTCCACAGAACCTTTGTACTAAACAGTTCTTTGCTTTTAGGTTATTCACCAAAATACAATAAACTATTTACTTGGCCTGAATGCCCATCCACAGCATCTGCTGCCTCTGAACTATATCTGGATGCTTCTTAACAAAATCTTCATCGTAAGGGAGCATGAACTCCCAACCTTTGTTTATTCTTGCCACAGACATGTGCTCTAGGAAGTCTTTCACATCTTCTGGGCAAAGCTAAAAGAAAAAGAAAAAGCATAAATAACATGGAAGTCAGTTTACACAGGACAGACGCAGCAATGAGCATTGTGCATGAGACAGGAGAGCTGGGCTGGTTTGGTGTCTATGGAGCACACTTCTGTGGGCACACACCCAGCTAAGTCACAGATACTCATCCTGCTCTGCAGCACCAACACTTTCACACACTGTTAAAAGCCCAGGACTTCAGAGAACAGCAGTGATTAATCACCCCAGAGTCAAATAGCTCATGGCATGTTTTACAAAGAAAAGGGAGTTTCCAAACTGAGATGAAAAGGCTCTATGGGAAAGACAAGCATATTCTACAACGTTAATCTTATTTTAGAGCTGCAGGCCAGACATGCTGCACCTACACATGCCCAGCTTTTATGCAGCACTGGTTCTTACATTCCAAAAATAGATGGTCTGTGCACAAACTGACTCGTGTTCTATCATTTCAGTGCATTTTAAAGAATTTGGGGTTTGTCCTTCTGCCTTAATGTTTCTCATTCATTTGCCACTTTTAACAGAATATTCAGATGCCTGAGTTGCTTTCAAGTTTTCACTCAATATTGTAACTGGCAAACGCCAACAGAAGAGTTGCTCTTAAGACACCCAAAGCAGAGCAGCTACTGTGGGCTGTGTAAGCACCTTCAGTCAGCTCAATCCAAACTCTGCCCAGCTTTCCACTGAAACACAAGTGAGGACAAGATGCATTTCAGTGGCTCAGCTACAAGGCCAGTCTTGGAGTTGTGGAAACTTGTGGGAGCTGCTCAGAATGTTTTTCTCTAGAAAGTTGTTATCTATACCTTCCAAATGGAGAGCAAAGCAGGCACTGGGAGAGGAAAGGCTTCCAGCTGCATCCACTATCTACACCCACACAATGCCCAGCAGCATTTGGCCAACTCATCATCACCTTTGGGTTTAGGAAGAAAAGGAATCCACTCACTTTTGTAACTGCTGCTACTTCCTTTCTCACAACCCAGCGGTCCTGTGTGAACTTCCACATCTAGGAAGAGAACAAAAAGGGAAACCCCAATAACTGCATGTAGCAGTGGCTTTATTGAAGTCGTAGCATGACCCTGTTCAACAATGTGACCACAAAAAGAGAACCCCCATTCCTTTCAAGAACATTGAAGTGATTCTCAGCCAGCTAGAAGAAAAACATTGTCTGGTTCTTTCTGTCCTCAAACAGCCATGAACACAGGACCAAAAGCTTTCCGTCCATGGTGTGCCTTGGCAAACTTAGGACTACAAAAGCTATGATGAATCTCTTGAACTCAAACTCCATTTAGTTTCAAAACAAACAAAAAAAACACACCCAACAATACCACTGCAGTGATGCTGGGACCTCAGAAGTCACACTGAGGCTCAGCTTCTCACATCCCTCATCACCAGCCTAGAGACACTCTCCATGCACTCTGACACAGAGGCCTGTGGAGGCTGATGACTGTTGCCCTTCAGCAGCACAGAGCCCCTACAGAGTACCTGCTCCCTTCTTCCACCTCCATCAGTCACTTGCAGTTATGCCAAGATGTCCTGTCACACACTTGTCCCCAGGTAGGGGACAGCCAGGTGCTCTGCACAGCAGCTCCTGAGGTCCCAATCCTGAGAGGCAGCTGCTGAGGGCAGGCTGACAGGACTTGGGCAGAACACTGCCTGAACACGACCTTTCATTTCTTCCTGCCCCCATTTAAATATGCTACAGCCTCTTTTAGTCTGTGTGTATTAATAATGTTGTTAAGACTCCAAAATCTCATTACTGAAAATTTCTTCCTGCCCCACGACGTCATCCATGCCTCTTTCTCTCCCATTCAGCTTCTCTCTGCCCACAAACACACAAACCCAATCCACTCACATTAGGGCACTGGCCATTTCTGTTCAAAAGCACAAGAAGTCCATAAATGTTTTTTGAACTTATTAATTACTTTACACAAATACATCCAGGGAAATAAAGTTCACTTTTTAAGCTAGAACACATTTTCTCCACAGGTGCAATACAGCATTACATACTATTTCTGAGTCTTAAAACCAAACGTTTCTCTTTGTCTGAAAGCTAGAAATATTGATCCTTTCTACTTTACTGAGCATAATAATTCCGGTCCCTGAACTTTACACACAACGTGTCACCTAATCTGCTGTGTCCTAAAAACTTATGTCACTGGGTCACACCTGAATCCAGGTCTCCATATGGGCAGTGTCCTGGGCAGGCACCAAGAGACAAGGCAAAGTCAGTTTCAATCACCATCAGTTTGATCTTACAGTAGGACTGTAATACCCTGAAAGTCTCTTGCAGAGCATTCTCCTGTACAGAGCTAAACCTCATGGACAACCTCTGCAAAAACAGTCAGGTCTAACTGAAACAAATGAGAGCTGTGCACTCATCAGATTTGCTCTGGTGGGGCGGAAGCCATAAACTGATTATGAACTTAGGAACCACTTAGTAACTTAATTCTTTCCATGGTTAGTGAAAATAAACACAATGCAGAGGTTGTTCCTTTTTGCTGTGGTGATGTGTGTGTTTACAAGACCCGTATTCATTTCAACTTCCATGTGCAGCTACTGCCCACAAAAGGTGCCTGGGAACAAAGTCCTTTCACTGATTAGCAGCCCTAGGGAATAAAGTCCTTTTTAAAGATCAACAGTGCATGCTCAGGGAGCACAAGGCTTACCCACACTGCCCTCCTGAGCCCTCAGTCCTGAGCCCATGGAAGCAGAGCTGGAGAAACAAGCACTTCATTATCCAGTGCTGGCTGTTCTGCAAGGCCCACATTGTGGGGGCAATGTGATAGTGCTCTACAGCATGTGTTAGACAGGGATGAATGCTGCTAATGACAGATGATCTGAACCTGCCAGCCACGCACAATGTGAGCCTACACCAACATTCCCATGGCAGACCTGTAACAACACCTTCAGGATTAAAGCACAAACAACTTCCTTGGAGAAAACACCTCACTGCAGTAGAGCAGAAGAGTTTTGCAATGCTGTGGCCTCCCAGGAAAGCTTCACCTTGTTTTCCTTCACCGTGTTTTCCTTTAAAAACAATAAACACTTTTATACTTACAACAAAATCTCTCCCTCTACAGAGCACTTCTGCAGGAACTCCACTATGGGGACTAGAAGTATCTTTCGGGTAGAGAACCTCACTGTTAATTAAAAAGGAAGAGAAATTAGTTACTAGGTACTCCAGAAAAATGACATTAGTGAAAATTAAAATAACAAACATGCCCTCCCTGTTCTGCAGTTAAATTATACCTTTATCCAAAGCATGGTTTTCATTAAAGGCATTAATATTGGCGTAATTACACCGTTGCAATTACACTAGTGCAGAAAGGCTTAGACCAGCAAAGCACAGTCTTGTGGCATGCAGGTGTGTGCAACACAGCTACAAGCTCTGCTTTGTTCTTGCAAAGCCTACCCTCCCTTGGATCCATGTAAATAAGACCAGAATGATCTTAAGAAGTGCTTAGGCTAACGTAGTATGAGGCCTTGAAGGAAGCATTTAGCCAAAATGCTGATGTATGGGCAAGAGAGTTTTTTATTTCCTTCCCAGCAATCAAGGGTTTAACAGAACAATATTACAAAATGCCATACTCAAACCAACAGCCCCAAGACCAACATCACTCTGTGTCCTTGTCTGCTTGCATGGCCAGCTGATGACATATGTTACCAGACTCTCCAAAGCCCCATAGCAACTCAGGTTCATGATCTTGATCCTACCTAGGTCAAATAAATGGGTCCTCATTCTGTTCAAAGCTCTGATGTGTGCTGCCCTGTGTCCAAACACCCCATCCACTACAGATCCACACACTCTCCTCAGACTAGGAGCAAAGAATCACTTATAACCTAAGAACAATCTGAATGCCCATATACTGTCTTTTAACTTGCTCCCAGCTTCCCCCTGTAACAGCTGGAGGGACAGCAGGGTTGCTGTAAAAGCTGGTCACATTGCTAACACAGGCCTGTACCACAAGAGCTGAAACATCCTGCTGGCACACTTGGACTGGGAGCTGATGCCATTCATCTTAACACAGCTATTCCAGAGACTGTAAATCTCTGCACGCAGGGCTCCACCCAGGTAAAACATATCACACTGCATTTTAGACTTCAATTCCCAATAGCATGCTCTATCCTAATAAACAGGAAGATAATACAGACTCCAATTCATGTGGTAAACTCAGTACCCCCACACTTGATTTATTGAGTAATGCCTTCTAGAGGGCAGTCTTCAGATGACAAGAGTAGCATCCACTGATGAACAGCAATGGGACTGTACAGAGACCCTTACAGGACTGAATTTTGCTAAGAAACACTATAGCTGATATTGATTTAATTTTCTGTTTCCCTATTTGACACTAATCTCTGGAAGAATTCAGAACAGCTCCCTCACAAAAGAACGTTGAGTGCAGACATCAAAAAACCTGTCGTAACACAGATTACAAACACAGATTACATCACTGCTCAGGCATAATCCCACTTGGGACCGGTACTGAGGCATTATCCTTTCACAGCAACCCTTCGGATAGGGAACAGCTGACAGCACCGAGACGCGCAGACAACACGGAAGGTTTGCAGAGCAGCGGCCCGGCAGCGCGGGTGTTTGGGGCGGGGAGGGCGGGCAGGGAGCCCGCGGGGCCGAGCAGGGAAGCCCGCGGGGCCGAGCAGGGAAGCCCGCGGGGCCGCGCACGGAGCCCGCGGGGCCGCGCACGGAGCCCGCGGGGCCGGGGACAAAGCCGGGCCGTACCTCTTCACCACCCAGTTTCCCTGGACCAGCAGCGCCACCTGCTGCACGCAGCGCAGCACGGCCGTGGCGTCCGTGCCCGAGCCCAGCAGACTGAGCAGGTTGGCGAACGGCATCACCTTCACTGCAAGGCAAACACAGTCACAGCGGGGGTTCAGGCAAAGATTTAACTTGGGGAAAGAAATAAAGCTTTGGTTTTACTCAGTTTTACCCTCCCGGTGCTGTAGGCATCATCTGTTCTGAAAGTATCTGCTAGTGTTGTAGCAGAGTGGCCGAACTGGTCACAAATTAATGTGTTAATAAAATAGCAATTAAAAAAACCCAACGACCTTTGACAATATCTGTAAGCAGAGATGTCTGACAAGGCAGGATGCTCCTGAGGCAAAATCCTCAGGATTTGCTCTCATCAGAGAGTAATCCTGAAGAGACAAAATAAAATTCCAAGGTGACACTGATGAAGTAAGTATCGTTAAAAACTACTCAGAAAATGCCAAAGTGCAGGCTGTACGTGCTCAGACCCCACATTCCAGGAGCTACTTTCTGAAGTAAGTGTATCCATAAAGCTATCATCAAATTAGAAATTTTTCCAAGAGTAAACTGATGGCAAGCGTTATCAACAGCCAGGTCACCTGTCACTGCTCTTTTTGGTAAAGGCTTGGGATTTAGATTCTTCAGAGAATCAGAGAGCCAGACAGACTGTCTGGTGTGGTGACAGAACTGGTAATACTGGGGAAGGCACCTTATCTGAGGCAACTAGAAGTCACAAAGTGAAGTGCAAATGTATTACAAAAGCTACAAACCGTTCTTCATCAGGATCTTGATCTGATCAGCAAGGGGTAAAGTTCTCAGCTGGGCCATAGAAAGCACATTGCTTGGAGCCATTGGTTTGTCACTGCAGATAAACAAACAGATTTGCAGCCCATGAAAAAGAGAATCCAGCCAATGTGGACTTTGAACATTATGCACAAACACTTACTTCTCTTCTTCTATGCTGGGAGGCATCAGCATCATTAAATATTCACTAGAAGAAAAAGAAACACATTCTTTAAAATGCTTGTCTTGGGACTTGCCAGGTTTAAGTACAGTAATTTCTCACTTAGAGTAAACCTGCTTGTGTGAATCTACAAAACAAACATCAGCCTGAAAAGAGCTCTCCCTTCCACTCCCAAGTCCTCTGAACTAGTAAAAGCTATGGACACTCATCTGCCCAAAGAGAGAGTATGAAGAAAATGTGGGTTAGAATCCCAGATCTTTTGTACAGCAAAGGTATCCAAACAGAGGATCTGCACAAGGAAATATATTAAACACAGGTGCTCTGACAGCTATCAGCAGGGTCATGCAAAACCCCACAGAGGGAATCAGGCCAGCAACAACTGAAATTTCTGTCCCACCCATGCAATTACCAGTGTCTGTGAGAAAGAATCAGATCCAAAAGATTCTTCAGAACACCTATAACTGATTTACTGATATTAAATGTTAAGAAAAACACACCCACACCATTAACCAGAGCCAGACTCTGCCACTTCACTCTTACTTGGGCCATGGCTGTCCCAGATGACAGGGAAGCACTGACTGCATTAAGGAAGGCTCCTGTAGAGCTGCAGTCACCAAGAAACAAACACAAACAGCTTTCAAGTAGTTTCAGTTGTCCCCACAAATCACAAAGGGAAGTTTTACAAGATTTGTTAACAATGGAAGTTATTGGCTTCAGAGTATTAATTTATATTAACCGGAAGTTGCTTTTGTCTTAATTTTTCTTTGCAGTATTCACAGTCCAAATAATGTTGGGTTGTGAGAACATACAAGAAACTACAACCCTGAGTGAAAACACGAGTTTTTAATCTCAAGGGTATAGGGAAACAAAGGAAAGCAACCTCAATAAGATGAAAGGTAGTTTGTTTCTGTATTTTTTTAAACAATTCAACTTTTATCATGAATAGGATTTTCAAAGAGCAGATTTTTAAAGAATATACCCGCTTATTACTCTGAAAACAATCCAAACTACTTAATGCCATTTCTGTAGAAAACCACCAAACCATTACCTGGGAGATTTAATTAATTCTGTGTTTTCAGCAAGGCCATGACCTTGACTAAATAAATACTGGCGCTCGTGTTCAGAACGGCTATCCTGGAGATAGGGAAAAAACAAGAGTCATTATCACATACTGAAAATATACAAAATGCCAGAGAGCTGGATTTCTCCTTCCAAACTATGACCACCCTGTCATCATTACACCACTCAAGTGTTCCACCTCACTAACTGATGTTCTGCTTTCACTCCCTTGTGTGATGCTCATGCGATGTGGGAACATCTCCCTTGCTATGCCTTTGAAACCTCCTGACAGACATGCACAAGTCAGCCAAACAGGATTTCTCACACCTGACTGAATGTGTTTCCCACATCTTTCACAAAGTCCTGTTTATAATCCAAGACCCAAGTGATTCTCACACTCAGACCCCCCTTTATATTTGTCCAGCTCTCAGTTTTGAAGCGTGGAGACCCCAAAGCATTATCCAGCAGAGGAGATACAGAACACTGCAGGGTCTGTTCCAGCCTACAGACATCCTCTTCTTCATTATTGTTTGATGATTCCCTGATTCCCATGGACCCAGATTTAAAAACATTTCTGGACTTGGCTGATCCTTCAGGCCTAGGCAGCCTCCTCAGGAGCCAGCACACACCTACCTTCAAGCCATAATAATGCAGGTGAACCCAGTGCTCTTCTGCTTGTCTCTTCTGCAGGAACTCATAGGACTGAACACGTCGCTGCCGAGCTTGTTCAGTCTCGGGGCGGGAGAATCGGACCTAGAAGATTTGGTCATCATTCAATACAGCCCCAAAACCCTTGGAAAAAACCCATCTGCATTATTGATTTGGTGTATCAGTAACAAGCTAGGGGCCCTAGCTCCAATCAATCACCCCTTGCTCTCAGTGTGATTTTTATGCCTGTGCAACAAGGGTGAGTCCATCTGGCCTCCCCCACCCAAGCCCAGGTCAGCAGGACCAGCTGAGGTTTGCTGGTCCTCTCATTTCAGTCTGAATTGTCAAGCTTTCTTGTGAACTGTTGCCTGAACCAGCATAAAAAAGGAAAATGTGGACATACAGTAATTTGCTTAACATCATCTTCAGCTTCATCCTGGGATGAATCACCACCTGCCAGGAAACACAAAAATAAACACACCCCTGCAGTGAAAGAGCCAAATCCAGTCTGGGAGCCCATGGAGGAAGAAAGCACACTGAGAACTCCATGTGCATGGGTTCAACCCCAGCCTGCCAATCTATGCCACGTATGACAGCACCACACTGCTCCTGTGACAGGACACCCTGTGGCCATGACCTTCCCAGTGGCAATGGTGACACAGTCCCCACCACTACTCTTTGTCACTACCCAGCTCCTCCCATCCCTTTGCCAATCCCCCACACTGTACCCATAAAAGCATTTAGGTAAAAAAACCAAAACCAGTGAAACAATCTGAGAAATGGCCTAACAATTACTGTGTTGTTAGAAAAAACACCTTCAGAACAGAATGACTCTTGTCAGTCACATTATAAAGAGAAGCTGTATCTCACCTCCCCTAAGAAAACACAGTTGTGGAGAATTTACCTTCATTAGCAGCTTCTCTTTCTCGGTGTTTTGCATCAGCCTTGTCCAAGTAGGTGAAGCTTGGCCTCAGCTGAAGAATTCCATGTAGTGGAGTCAAGTGAAGTTCACCTGAGAAAGAGAATTAATGTCAGTAAAATTGATTTGTTCCACTGCACAAGAACACAACTTTTCATTATCTCCTTGTCTCTGTAAAGCCACAGCTTCAATTGAGCATAAATATTTAATACAGCAAAATGTAAAAAGGGATTGAAGTGAAAAATTCATTCAGTGCTCAGGATTTCAAGGGAATATGAAAGTTTCTGTTTCTGTTATTTTGCTTTTTGTGTTGAAACCAGATCTTGTAGAGGAGCCACATTCTGGCACAGACCTAACTCATAGTCCAGAAGACCCCTTGTAAAATAGTCATCACTGTAAACAATCTACATATTGTCATCTCAAATGACTATCAGACCAAAACTCTCTAACGGCCTGGACAGTCAAGAGAGGGACAAAAAGTGCTGAACAAGAAAATAAGACAGACAAAATTAGATAAAGAAAGTAATATAAATAAAATTGATAATTTTATGCTACAAGTGTGTATTATTTCAGTCCACCATGAACTGTTAAGATTCTGGAGGCATCTACAAACCCAGGATGTTCTTACATGATATTTACAATTTTGCTAGACCTACACAAGGACTCTTGGGACACTGATAAGGGAAAATTTTCCTTTCTTTAAAGACCCATTAGTCAATTAAAACTTATGCCAAAAAAAATCAAATAGGTCTTATTTTAACACTGAAATGAGTATGTTTCACTGACGTGAGGGTTAAGCAAAAGAAACTTACCTTTTTTATAAACAGCAGCTGCATAGCGAGAAACATTACTGGCAGCTTGGGAAGAGCAGAAAGTTTGCTTGTCCATCAGCTTCCTGCAGACAGAGGAGGGCAGTGAGATGGCATTCCACAGGCAATGTGGCACACAGGTGCCAAAAGTCTGAAAGCACCAATTCTCAAAATGGACTCTCAACAACTGCACCAGACAAATATCCATCATTTCTGTCTGCAAATCTGAATTCATTATGCACACCAAAAAATGTAGGTTACTCTCAAGAATACTTGCTACAGAACAGTGTCCAAAGCAGCCCCTGTAACTGTACAGCCACTGGTGGACACACAGGTATCTGTGCTCACCCCAAAAAGGAAAGGAAGGCAAAGAGGACACCTACGAGGAATAGGTGCTTGTTTCATCTGTACATGTGCCATCCACGTTGAGGGCAATCTGCTCTCCCTTGCTGCGACAGTAATTAGGATTCAAAGTATCAATGGCCATCTCGAGTTCAACCTAAAGAATATCAGGGAAAGAAAGCTAATTACCATGGCACAACCCCAAACATATCAATTAAAACCCAACCCCACACTTTCAAACATTTCCACAGCTTTACAGCAAACTTAAGTACATAAGCAGCATCATTCAAATCCACAGGGTAAATCCCACACAGAGTTGAACAGCACATAGATGGGTTTGCTATAGTGAGGTCATTTAAACAACAAGCTGGAGATACATAAACTCCCAGGTACATGAATGGGATCAGAAAATGCAGAGTTCTTTAGGCAGCCCTGAAATACCCATTGATTTTGCTGGATTCCTTCCATGACACTGTCAGCCTAATTTACTTATCAGAACAGATCAGGTGCACAAGCAACCCCCTTCAAGCCTCCCCAACACTGAGGAACCATTTAGAATCTCTCATAAGATGGATTTCCTTCTACTCTGGCTACCAAGAATACAAAGTTATTCTTCAGAAGCAAAGGCCACAATTCTGGTAATTGGAGACTGCAGCACTTAGCACTGACTTCAGTTACTCCTGACTTTCACTTGTCACAGCACTGTAACAAGCTTCAAATCTTTAGTTACAAGAAGAACTATTCCCCCCCACTTCAATTTCAAATTTCAGACAAGTGTCCAAAAATAAGCATAATGTTTCTATTTATATACTATGACAACACAGCACATATTCTTCTTCAGGGTGTGTCAAAGCCCTTACAAATTTGTGTATCACAGCTACAGTCTTATTTTCTCTTTCCTTTTATGTTATTCATAAAGTGAACTAGTTTCAAGTCCCTGGATGAGACAGCATATTTACAAAGGTTTGCACAGGGCTTACAGTGCAAATGTTTGCTGAATTTAACAAAAGACTTCAGGAACACAACATGCCTTCCAACTCCAAAGTTCACTGAAGCACTTCCCTTAACCATTTCCCAGAATCAAATTCTAGTAACACAGACATCTACTGCTGCAGTTTTAAAATAAGACATTGTAAACTAATAGCCAGAGTTCTGGGATACACTGCAAGCAAGTGTAATGACTCTGGCTTTGGCTACACTTTACCTGTATTGACCCAGTGATTTCAAAAGGACTCCTGATGATTCACTACCAAGCAAGAGAGAAATTAAGACTTGCACTGACACTGAAATACAGAGGATGGCTCCAATGGTCAATCCTTCTTCAACTCTTCTCTGAATACAGTAAAGACCTTATCATTAAAGCTCTTTTCACACACACAAACATCCACAGACTGATTTAGCATTAGTAACTACATTTTCCTGAGTGATTCTGTTTTCTATTAAAACAGTGGCTTTCCCACCAGGATTTATAAACTACTTTTACTCTAAACTCTACCTTACAAACACAATAGAAGTGTCTTCCTACCTTCAAGCACAGAGATCTGGTCCTGCAAGTAGCTGTATGGTTAGAACAGCTTAACAGCACAACGTGTTTTTGTTAGATACATTCTGCATATCATAAAAAACCATCTACGGACTGGAGTCAAACAATGACCAACCTTTTGCTGCTTTGGTTTTATCTTGGCTGATAAATGTGTAACATCATCGTAGGTCATAGAAGCTGGGCGAATGGGATACTGCAAAACAGATCATTTAATAAACCCTTCTTCTTTTAAAGATCAAAGAATTTCACAGAAATTAACTCAATTTCCCCTGTCTCCTCACATGCAGATCCACTTGCCAGATCTCAGAGACAAGACACCAAAAAAAGACATTAATTGACTGATTTGTGAGTCATCAGAGGATTTGCAAGCATGACCTAGAAAGTCTGTTGTTTTCCTCCCAGCCCTCTGCTTTTGTCACTTCCCAACCCCCTTCCTGCCCCTCACACACCACAATAACCTGTAACACAGGAAAATAGTCTCATACATTGACCCAGCAGAAAAAGAAAACCTTATCCCTCAGCATCAACTCTCTGTAGAGTTATTAGAAGTAAAATATCTGTGGGTTTATACAAGCAAATGTTAGCTTAGAAAGTACAGGCCACATGTTGCTGATGAGGAGAGCAAACCCAGGTTTAGCCACACCGAGCCCTCTGGGAATGCTGAGAGGACAGTGTGGTACCCCAGTGAAATCTCCCAGCCACAGCAGCATCCTGCTAAAGCTGCCAGGTCTCCAGCACACCCACAGGCCCCATCTCCAACCAGCCTCCCTCCTGCCTCCAAACTGAGACCCAAACAGCTTCTCTCCATCCAAGACCTGGGCAGATTGAAGCATTAAGTTATGCTCTTTGCATTTATTTTAAACAAAGCATGACTGCATAAAAGTTAACTGAAATACCTGAAAGAGATAAAGCTTCTCCAGTAGACTTCTGGCCAGGAACACGTCAATCTAAAAAGCAAAACAAGTAACTTTCATCAGATGCCAACTGTAATAAAAGTGTAACCCTTAGAGCTCAAATATTGACAACATTAGCTTTTCATTATGAACCCTAATACAAAACAGATTTGTGACTCTCCTGTCAAAAGTTTCCTCTCTGCTGACTTTGACATGAAATTCTGCAGTTGGCCTTTTTAAAAACCAAATCTAAAAATCTCACTACAAAGAGGCAGCAGACAGTGGCTCTAGCTGTGTTTTTCCTCTCTAAGGAAACCTGGCAAACAAATGTGAAAGAGGAATTTTTTTCCTCCAAGGATCTGAAGCAAATCTGTTATCACAATTATAGAAAGAGGAGGAAGTTCTCAGTTTGGCATCATGAGTGAAAGGTAAGTTCATTATTGGTATTTTGGCCTAAAATCTTTCTAAATTAGTCAAGAGACACCCACATCCTCAAGCTGGTTCAATACTTGCATTTGGCCATCGGAACTGCAAATGCACAGATGTTTCATGAATAAGACATATGGAAGCTGCAATTTCAGATACACTCCTGACAATTGCCACTCCTTTTCTCATGGCTTTTATGGACTTGTCCTTCCTTGTGCTTCTGGTGTGTAAACTCAGATATCAAGTGACAAAGACACTGTGGCTACTTCTTGGGAGACAGCAGTCCTTTAAAGAAGTCCAGACTCAGAACAAAACTCCTTACTTCAGCAGAAGGCATGAACACTGTAGATTCATGTTGAACAGGTTTAACTCATGGAAGTCATTCCAGTTTTTTCAGCTCCCAGAGACATTCAGTGGAATTCACTGGAAGAACACAGTGGTAAAAACAAATTCTCCACCTTCTGTAAACCTGAGCTGCATCTGCCAACATGGACAAGACTGTTCTGACAAAACAGATACTACGAGACACACAACACCATTCTTTGTACAGCACCAGCCATTGGTTATAAGACAACCCCTGATGTTGATGACACATTGTTTCAGCAATGTAGGGACACTGGGAATTGTAGTAATAAAAAAAATAAAAAATTCTAATCACTGATGCCAAAATGCACTTTTACCTCTTGTATAATTGGATCATCTTCTTCATTTGCCATGCTAAGATAAAACAAAGCTTTTTCTTGGCTTATTCCTTGGCACAACCTGAAAGAAAACAGGAATGTCATATGAATCATTTCATCTGTGTCACATACCACATGCAGCCTAGAGTATTGTTCAAGTCAACTTGGTTCATTTCAGTGACAATCTGTTTAGTCTGTATTTTGAAGGAATATATGTGCTTGCATGGACAGGTCCCTGATACTCAACAATCTTGACCAAAGGCCATAAAATTATAGAGATGAGCAAACGTCTCAAAAATAGGTAAACTGCTGTAACTCCTGTGGAAGCTGCAGTTATCAATAAAGCCCTGAACCAGCACTCTAGGGAGGTAAAGACAGCCTTTGCACTTGCATAGAGTATCTTTTTTTCACTGTATAACACTAACACATAGATAGCAGCTGTTTTTCAGCCACAACTGGCCCTGCAGGGTCACTCTCTGGGATATTCCAGTCTGGGAATACCCTGACTTTGATTTCATCTCCCTGACAAGCTGCAGCATTGCCTCCTGACCTGCCACTCTTCAGACGGTACTGCTAAATGAGAGCTCCAGAACACCCTGCTCAGCCTTGCCTGGAGTCCTCTGAAACCAGCAGAACAGCAGACAGATTTTCCTTCATAACTATACCAACTCCAGTGAAAATAAGACTCTGATATTAACTGAGGACTGGATACTCTGGAACAAAAGTTCATTATGCTCAATCCAGTGCTGGGGTCAGTGTTGTGCCTGGTTCAGACCTCTGAATAAAAAATGATCTCTCAGCTAAAACAACAATAGTTTTTCCCTCCCGAAATCAAACAAAAGGATTTACAAATTATTTGGGGTGCCACTGCAACAATATAAAGACACTGTTAATCAGCCAATACTGGTTAAGATAGGCAAAAAAATAAGACCTCTCACAAACTGACCAAGGAAAGTTTTAGCAACAAAGATGACCAGGCAAAGAAACAAGATCTGTGTTCAGGAACTCTCCCTCATTGTCCTTACTCCTTGAGGACAGCTTGCTTCTTTGCTGGACCTCCTATGGAGGAAGAGAAACAAGCAGCATCCAGGATCAGCTGGGAACTGAGCAGTTGGGAAAGAAGGAACCCAGCATCTATATTACATCTAAACAATGGTATTTTTTTCAAATACTCAAGCCACCGCATTATTTAGGCAGCTCAGCATATTTCAGCTGACATAGAGGCTTCTCAAATATCACATTAATGTACATACAGTTATCTAAGAAACCTTTCAGGGAGGCTAGACATCTTGGATACAAGTGTTATTAACATCCACTCAGGCTCACAGTGTTTCTACCATTCTACCTAGAAATACAATTCCATATTTTTCACTTATACACTCTCTGCCACCAAAAAAGTGCTCCTCCTGGTACTGAGCTGGCATTTTCCATTTCTTTATGCACCAGCATACCCCAGGGTCTTTGTACCATACATAAGTATTTGAAAATTTATTACTTAGTATTTCAGATTCCCATCTGAAATATTTTTGTAGAAATGCAAAAAATCTTCACAGCAAAAAGCCAGTACCTTAACCACAGGCCAGGCTGTGAGCAAAACCCTGAGTATGTGCCATCTGACTGATATCAGTGTTTTCTGCACCCACTTCTTCCCAGAAATACACACGGATATGTTTTAAAGAAATGAGGTTTGTCAGTTCCATTTCTGCTTTCCCTGCTCATGTCCCCGGGTGGCCCAACACCTGACAGCTCTGCAGGCATGGAACAACTGCAGTCTGCACTCAGCACAGAGCTGATGGTGGGAGGGTGCCCAGGATGTGTGAGGACATGTAGTAACACCCAAAAGGTGGGACACTGGGGTCCAAACCCTCCTTCCTCACACCCCTGAGAGAACCGGGAACCACCCTTCCCTTCCTGACAGCCTGCATGCCAAGTTTCTGCTAGGCTTCTTCTCTCTCTTCTGAGGAAGTTATTTCACCTTTCAGAAGAGAAATTAGGATTGTCTGGGCTAAGGAGGGATAGAGAAACTTAGCCTGAACGACGTGGTCTCTGGTCCCTCACTAAACATTGCTTATGCAATTATACACAAAATCTATCTGTGAATCCACCTGTCACTACTCAGGGGAAATGCTGCATTACAAAAACTACATTTTTTTCTTAGTCCTGTGAAGACAAAGCATGACTACAGATCCTTTTACTGGAAAGTGAGACTGACACATCTATAAATAGGAAGCAGTGTATCCCAGCACAACTTGTAATACTCATGCAACTGGAAGAAATCCACTGAATCAGAATGAAGGCATGCAGACACAATCCTATGTCTGATACATATACATACATAGAGTGGTGCTAATTTCCACATTTCTCATATACATATATTTATGATGCCACAAGAGTTACAGAATGGAATCAAACATTAGGAGACAGCAAACATGATCAGCAGGTTCAAAATTCTTTTGATAGAACTGTTTTCTTTTAAGAGGTACTTTCCTTTGAGATGCAAATCAAAGTATAATGTGAATTATTGGTTTGAGTTATTAGCTCGCAGGAGGGCAAGAGATACAAATCTTCTCATTTCTCCTGCAGTGACCAATGCAAGGACCAATCCATGAAACTGCTCACTAGCTGCCCATAACACCATCAATGTAGAACCAATGAAGAAAAATGTTGCGGTTAAAGAACTGCAAAAATCAGTGATGAAGCAACTGAATCTTGCATCTCACTCTGAGCTTAGAAGGGCATTTGAGTATTAGAGACTGAATTTCATTTTACTACTAAAGACTTAAATGCAAATCTATGAACGTAAACTGCAAACCTGAACATCATTTGACACACAAACTTTTAGTCAGGCCTGCAAGGAATGCTCCGGTATTTAATTTTTACCTAAATTTGTCAGTAATAATGGACACCCAAAGTGCTAACACTGAAACCTGAAATATTCTTCATATAATCATGCAGTGCCAAGGAAAGGCCAAGAATTCCTGCTGGATCAGAGCCTGAAAGTATAAATGCTGAAACAGCACCATGGGAGAAGTGCCATCTCCTGAATCACTACCACAAGTAACTCTGGCACTCTGGCTTTTCTAGAAGGGGCTCTGAGCAACCCTCCTGCTCAGGGTGGCCCACGGCACACAGTAAAATGGAAGGTGCAAAAAGAAGCTGAAGCACCTTCCATACATTTATGATAATTATCATTTTGACCCAATTACTTGCTTAATTTTCTCCTCGTCTGCAAGCAGCTTTGCACAGTCATCTTCTGGCAGTGAACCCAAGAGGGCTCCTGTGCACCAGGACCTCTCTCTGGAGGTGATGTCACCGAACCTTTGGGGTTTAACAGATTATGCACCAAGCATGAACCTTTCTTTACCACCTCGACACGTGTGTAGCGCAGGACGTGCCAGGCCCGCGCTCCCAGGGGCAGGGGTCACTCCCGCCGTTGTGTGACACTCCCGGGGCAGGTCGCGGTGCCCGTCCCGTGCTCTCCGCGGGCAGCGCTCCCCGCCGGCCGCGGCTCCTGACGCTGCCTCTCTGACACAGCAGCCTGGCAGCGCAGGGCTGCGGGGAAAGGGGGCCCCGCGGAGAGGCCGCAACGAGCCCCCCAACCCGCCCTGACGGCGGGGACGAAGCGAATCCACCCGGGTGGGACGGCTGGGCTGGGCTGCAGCCCCGCAGGGCCGGTGCCAGGCAGGGGCAGCCGCTGCACTTCGGGGCGGGTGCGCTGAGTCCTTCCCGGGCGGAAGGCGCGGGGCTGCGGGCCCCGGTAGGACCGGCGGGGCCGCCGCTCTCAGCCCCGGGAGGACCGGCCGCAGCCGCCGCCCACAGACCCCGGAGGACCGGCCGGCATCTCCCGGCGCTGCTGCGGGAGCCCAGGGGCCGCGGCCGCACCCCGCCCGGCCTCCAGGCGCCCCGGCCCGTGCCGGGTCCTGTCCGGGCACTGCGGCCCCGCGCCCCCGCTGCCCCCGCCGTGCCGAGTGCTCGCAGCCTCAGCTCCGCCGGACAGGCAGAGCCCACCCCAGCCCAGGCCGCGCTCCTCCCCCGCCACCGCCCGCAGGGTTCTCGGCGCCGGGGCGGTCCCGGGAGGCGTAAAAGCAGCGCGGCCCCGCGTACCTGTGTGCGGCCGGGCGGGCGGCGGCGGCGGCGCTCCCCCGCTCCCCGTGTCGGTGGCGGCGGGGCAGCGGTCAGGCAGCCGCCATGTTGGTGGCCCCCAGGCCGGCACGTGGGGACGCGGCACCTCCTCCTACCCACAATGCTCTCCCGGCCGCNCTTCAGCGACAGTTTTACTCCAGATCAGCTTTTTTTTCCTTTTTTCTACACCCCTCCTTCCCCAGCAACCGCTCTGCCCACACACCCCTTCTACCCGAAAAATAAATGCGGGAGGGTCCTTTTCAGCCCGTTTCCAAACAGCGGCACTTGAAGCTGCGCGACGCATCCAGGGACGGACGGGTGGGAGCAGCTGTGCCCGAGCTCTCCGCGGCCGCTGCCACGTGGATGCCACGGAGCAGCACAGCCGCCTGCGCGGTACGTGTGGCATCGCCCGGGCGCCTCCTCTGAAAGCCTTAAAAAAATGTTCTAAAAATTTTTAATTTTACTTTGCAAAGCCACAACTCACTGAATTTGCAAAGTCAAAAGTCAGCAGTTTATGGCTGGGGGGTTGTTCTTTTGTTTATAGCAGAGGGACCAGTACAGCAGTACTCAGTACACTTGTGCAAAGAGGTGCTAGCAGTGGTAGCACACCGCAGCTGCTGGTGCTCCGTGAACGTGCCCCTGAGAGTCTCTGGCCTGAAAGTCTGGTAAGTTTTCTTAAAGGATTAATATTGTTTTCACCACTTTATTACAACTGAAGGGTTGTATTTGGAGAAAAATTCCAGCTTCTCTAGAGTAAGGCCATGAAGCCTTAATGCAGCTTGATTTAATTCTGTCCTTTTCGCAGTTCACTTAAATAGGATAGAGAAAATAAACCTGCTGGAGGCCTGCTCAGAGCATCATTCAACCCTTTACCCCGGCACCTCCCACAGCCTGTCCCTGCAGCAGCCGGCAGTGCCAGCTCTCTTTCCAGGGAGCTGCTGAATGTGGAATCAAGGGATGGTTTGGTTAGGGTGGAAACGTCTAAAAAAGGTCTGATAGTCCAACCCCCTGCAGTGAACAGGGACATCTTCAACCAGATCAGAGCCCTGTCCAGCCTGACCTTGAATGTTTACAGGGATAAGGCATCCAGCAGCACTCAGGGTAACCTGTGTCAGCCTTTCACCACCCTCATTGCGAGAGGCTGCAGCATTGCACAGTCTTGCTAAAAAATTCATTCACTGCCTACAAGTACTGAGGAATAACAGCACACACTTGTAAACATGAATAAAGCCCTCCACTGCTGCTGCAGTTTCACACCCTCAGTTCAGTGCCTTTTCAGGATATGGGTTTTTTTAAGAACAGAGGGAGCTGACTGCAGAGCAGCAGGAGAGCTTCAGGGAGAAGGTAGGCAGACCTGAATTGGCTTCACAGAGCAAATCACCTGTAACCTGCTCAGGCAGAAAAGTTTAGGCAAAGAGTCAGTTTTAGCAGTCTCCCAACACGTGTATGTGTGTGAGCGTGAAGGAGGCTGTACAGAACACTCACTACAAACTGTTCCTTACTGTGTAGGCTGCTCAATCCCACAGGTCCTTTTGCCCAGGCAGTGCAAGGTACCAACACTCTCCTGAAAAGTGCTTTTCTGCCTGGTCAAAGCTGAGCTCAGCCTCTGTCCCTGAAATACTTCCGTGCCTGGTCACAGGACACTTCTGAGCACCAAAGGAAGCCTGTATATCCAAGATTATTCACATCAGCCATGTGCGACACAGATGGGGTAAGAGCAGAGGCTGTCCCTTGGAGGAGGCAGTTGGGTCATCAGTTGTTTCATTTCACCTGTGCAACATCAGTTATGACAGGACCTTTTCCAAATTAGAAAATAATTAACATAGAGGAGAACCCAAAACTACCAGCCTCATTACGTTGTTTTCCTGGAACAGGATAGCCAGAGAATAACAGGGACCCAAGACTTGTATCAAACACTCCCAGACTAAGGGCCAGGCCCAACGGTTACAAAGCCCTGAGCTGTCCCCACACAGGAGTCAGGTCCATCAGCAGGAGCAACTGAGAGATATCTCTGAACTTAAACCTGAAGATACCCTGACTCACCCCTGGCAGCACTGCCCTGCATCCATCCTGAGAGGTTCAAATGAAATTCTGCCTGTCCATATTCAGATGAGAAGTCCTGATGTGACCCATCGTAACTACACCTGGCTCTGTCAGCACTCATACTACTCTGAGTGAAATTATATCTGTGGGGAAGAGAGTGAGATTCAAATCAGTCCCACAGACCAGTAATTAAGAAACAGGCTTATTTACGCTTTAGAAGGTGTAAGTTTGCTGTCTCCATGGTTTCTGAAAAATGCTATTCTTACTTTGTTACACTTGCTAAACACTCCATCTCTGTGACAGCAGCTACATCTAAAAACTACACAGGCTACAAATTTCACCATTTTTCATCAGTGATTCTACACTGCAGAGGCCCAGGTGGTGCTTCTTTGTTAGGAAATTCTGCTATTTCACAGTGCCTTTGCTAGAGGATGATTTCACATTGTTTAAACTATATAGGTAGTAGTAGTTCCACCTGTCTAAATAAAGCAATAAAAAAGCAACAAGAAGCGCTCCCTTTTAACCAGTTTGAAAGGGCTTGTATCAAACATATTATTGTGGCACAGAAAGGGAAATAAATCATAGCAAGATGACAGTGTATCATTAGATATTGTATCCCACCTCAAATCACAGAGCCCAGGAATTTCCAGCCCATTCTCAGGACTAAACAAAAGCTAAAAGCTTAGGGAGGTCTCTGTAGCACCCTACAAATGAGCCCCCCTGTCCTTCTATTTTACCCTCCACTGGTTACAGACACTACATCTGTAATCAAATGCAAATTAGAGAGCACATCAACCATTTCGTTTTCTGGAGGAAAACAGATTTTGTTGCTACACATCTAGAAATTTCCTCCCAGTTAGTTACTTCTGACTGTTAAAAGGAAATGAAACTGGGAATGGAATAATACAAACAGAGAGGATTTCCAGAAGCTTGCAACAGCAGGATTGAATTTTGGCAAATTATGAAGAAAAAACCAAAACCCAAAAGCAAACACCCACAAGCAATAAGTGAAACTCTTCTGAGAAAAGTGACAAAAAGAACAATTTTATTGACTAGCCAGAATGAACCCAGACAAAGTGAATGAGAGGACTAAGTGATGCAGGCAAGCAGTAATTGCTTGTCTGACATACAAACAAAGGCTTCTATCTCACTGTCCTTACCCAAGCAATATTCCCACTGACATCTGGAAACACTGAACCCAGGTAAGTTCTGGCAGGCTGAGCCTCAGATTTATTTTCACATTTTTAAAAAATATGGATTTTTATTTATTCATTGTGAATAGATTAAAAATACAGCATAAAGCAATATCATTGCAAAAGTCTTTAAAATATACAGTTTTTCCTTTCAAAAAATGTCACAGAATAGGTTGTGAATATTTCTGTAAACAATTTCCATTTTCATATTATTGACAGTCCCATTTATTACATGGCTAAATCATCTGATACACCTTAGGACAGAAGGTAGTCTTCACCAAAAAGTAGTATTTGCAAACAAAGAATTAACCATAATGATTTTTGCACTGAGTTGTGTGCACATTGACATACCAGAGCTACATAGAGCTGTCAGCAACTTTAGCAACTACTGAATTTAGCAAATTAAACTACACCAAAAAGTGCCAATAATTACACTCTACATCCTTTGCATGCACATTTTGGACAGACACTTTCAATCTCCTCCCTACATGGTTAGTGGTGTTGTCACACATGCTTCCTTCTCACAGAAAATCTCAAAGATTTGGCATCAACACCTTATGAGGGAAGCAAATCCTTTTGTCTGATTTTGCTATTGTCCCTACACAACCTATATGTATAGGTTCTGCACAAAACAGACTATTCAACTGTCTTCAGAAGTGAGTGGCTTCACCTTTCATTGACAGCTGATACCTTAATGCTATGAACTGAAATAGCAAAGAAGGCCACAGCCCAGACAGGCTTTAGGCATCTAAAGGGGAACTTTGGATAGGCACTGAAAACACTCATCTGAATTGCAGTCCCCTGGTTCTATTTCAGCATGTTAGGTACGAAAAAAATTAGATCCAAAAATCTGGTCATTTTAGTACCTCACTTCCTAAGACCAGCTGAGATCTAGAAATGAGACATTCCTCCATTAATGGGTGAAGAGTTTTGCCCTCACTCTCAAAACAAAACAAAAAAGAAAAAGGCCACGGCAGGCACCACTTTCCACAACCTCTGCAATCTACAGCAAACAGATGTTGCCATTTGTTGCAAGGTTGCTCACAGCTGCTGGTTACAGCACCTGCCAGAAGCACAACATCCAAGGGTAACTCTCTCTTCCCTCCTAGAAAGGATTCAAATCCTCCCTTAACCACCAGTTCACCTCTTTCAGACAGTGGCAGTTGTCATTGACATCACCCTTGGATACTGTCTAAACAGCAACTCAAGATCCACTTGCCATTAAAAAGAGAAAATGGGAGCACAATTTGATTCCAGTGACATGCACTCACCCAGGAAAGGAAGAACTGATTTCTGTTCCCCGAACAGTCTCTGCATTTTACAAAAAAATAATATTTCTTGGCTATGCATGTGAGAAATTCTAATCAATCTTGCATCACCTCACAGCCTGCTTAGCTTTACACCTGCTTTTAAGACTTGGCTGAAGTGGTGAGCATTACAGGTCATTCAGCACCTGACAGGGGCTGCCTCTTCTGCACATCAATTTACACCTCAGGAGACTGCAAAGTCAAGGAGGCAGAAGCTTCCATCTCAAATCTCCTGCAAAATGACTGTTAACCACAACCAAGGGACAGGAACAGCTTCTGTATTATCCATATAGATGGCACAGCAGCTTTGGAATATAAGACCGGATTTGAAGAAACTTATCTCTAGGCAATGATAATTCAACCACCACCAGGTGTTTGTCCTCCCCTCACTGGTTAAGCTAAGGAAAAGAGGACACAAATTCAAGTGTTTGGGGGTAATACTGTTTTCCCTTTCTAACCAGAAACTCTTCTCTAAATACCATTTGCAGATAAAAACACCATTTTAAAATATACTTAAAGCATATGAAATGTTTTCTGTACATAAAAATGGGTGAATCAACATCTCCTAACCTCTTCAAACATCCATCTGGAAACAGTGGAAAATGTCTTCTCATTTTAAGTGAGATGATCTATCTTCACTGACATTTGAGATGCCACTGTAAAACTAACTTCAAATTACCCATATATTACAAATCTTGCTACTGTACACGATTGGACAAATATAAGATCAGTAGAATTTTATACAACTAAACTGTTATATGGTGCAAAATGTGAAAATGAGAGAGGTAGCTGGATGCCTCATCTCATCAGGAACATGAAGCATTTTCTAATGGTATAATATGCAATGCTGGTAATGAACAAAACATTCCACCCTGAATATCCTCACCACCAATCTGAATCATCTTCCCTACCCCTCCCCAAACTAAGGAGTCCATCTGAAATTCATTCGAGTGTCCAACAATTTCAGCAAAATAGAATGGGACTACAACATCAGTAGCTGCATCCATAAACTGAAAATTTACATTTATGTGTAAATTTGGTGAGATACACCAAAAATGATGAAGAAATGCTAAGAATTTAGGAAAATGTTTTTCTGTATACAGGGAGGAGAAAAAAAAATGTAAACACTGATCATTTGCTGTGTAAAAAACAGGACATGTAAAACCTAAACAATAAGGCCTCATTTTCTTTTGTCAAAAAAAACCAGGCCACTCAATTTTAACAGTAAAAAAAGTACAAAAGGTCCAAGTGTCTCTGTATTACAGCTTCAAAACACAAACAGAAGTATGCTATGGCACTCACATTACTACTTACACTTAAGATTTCTACCCTCAAAAAAATTATAAAACTAAAATAACAGAAAAAACCCGACCTGGCAACATCACATAAAAATACATCTTTTTAGCTGCAAATGCAGCAAGTCTATAAAAAGTTTATATACAAGTTTATATGCTTAATTTCAGTGTCATTCTTCCATCATTGCCCAAGCCTCTTCTGCTTTTTGGTAGTACTGATTTGCCAGTCTGCCCTTCATGGCTTCCATGGCTGCTTCTGCTGCTTCTGTGTAAAGCTCACCTAGAGAGGAAACAGCATCAGTTATGTTGACAGAGTAAAGAAAGAATATGGCTTTAGCCTGAAGCAAATAAAGCCCAAAGGGAGAAACTGAGGTCAAACTGCAGGGCCGGATGTATGGGTGTGTTTTAACAGCGCCCAAGTTACATCAGCTGGGAATGTGGCCTCTGCTCTTCAAGTTGAAAGTTACACAACTGGCTGCTGATGGCTCCCCAATGTATTTGAAGGACTGGAAACGGGACCAGCCTGCAGGAGCCCCCCAAGACAGACACGTAGCAGGTAGGTTACACAGCAACTATGAGTGGTGTGTAGGGCCTGGAAGTCATGGGTGTAACTCAAACTACAGGCAGCAACCTGCAGCTCAGGGGAGTGACCCAGAAGAGCAACCTCAGAGGGAGTGAAGGTTGCCTGGCAGTGACTCAGTGTGCCACAGATTGGACCTGGCACCACCCACTACCCTGTCCCTGCCAAGATCTCTTCTTTCACTGTTACCAGTCTTGTTACACCCAGCATCATTAAATCTGAAGGTATTGACCCTCTCTATGTTCTGTAACAGCTGAAGCAAGAAATCTATTTTTGGGATACATGCTGGCAGAGAAGGGAAGGAAAAGCAAGATTATAGATAACAGAAACAAAATGAGGCCTCACCTGATCTCTGTGGATCCTTATCCAGGTTGAACCCTCCCATCATTAACATCTCTGCTTCCCTGGCCAGGAGCAGATACCGGGGCTCATCCTGAGTGTCATCATATTCACCTCCCTCATCACAATCAGTCATGTTCAGTGCCGTGTTGTACCAGTGCAGTGCCTCCTTCCAATCCTGGGTTCTGAAGTAAAAAATAATTTTTGAAGATGGTTCCCTTAGGAAACAAATGTACTTTGGAGATTTAGCATCCAATTTTGTACTGGTTTCACAGAGCCTTGATTCTCTCCAAGACAGTGAAATGTTCTCACGGAGACTCACTAACTGCACTGTGGCATTAGGTCACTACAGCAAAATGAGGCTGGGGTCACTTTATGCAGGAATTACAGGAGAAAGTATCAGACTGAAGTGTTTTTCTGAACTCCAGAGTCTGAGCTTCACTACCAGTTGTATGGTTTTGGTCTGGCATATATATTTGTGAGAGTAACCAATTTAGAAAAAAACCTGAAGTTGCAGAGTCTTTCATAAATACTTTAAAATCAGTTATTTTGCACACTGAGAATGCTCAGTGAACTTCAATTAGAAGTTTAATGTTATTTGACAGTGGGAAATTTAAAGACTATCACTGTTGTGCCCAACAGAAAACTCATGTAAATAACAAAGACATGCTAAAATACAAAAGCAGAAAAACCATTGCCCCTGCCTTGCCTCAGTGAAGTACCATCAAGTTAACTTATTCAGCCATGCACAGTACCTGTTTGCACCAAGATTTACACCTGTATCATATGCTCTTGCCACCAGAATCATGGAAGGCCGGTCTCCAGCTTCTGCTGCTCTCAGCAAGTAATTAAATCCTTTATTTCTGTTTTCCTTTGTATCCTAGTAAAGGAAACAAAACCTTTAAAATGCATGTTTCTAAAACCATCTCTTCATCCCTCTACCACTAAATGCAGTTTCTCAAAGTCAGCAGGTATTTCGTATGCCTGAGAAATTGGCACAGCCACAAGAAACAAAGCAGCTGAACAGTAAAGGTGGCTTCAAAAGCTTCCAAAAGGCATGCAGTAATTTGCTGGCAAAACCAGAAAGAGGCAGCATTTTTTGCTCTTTTGTCCAAATCCTTAATTACAAGTAATCTATTTCCTCTGAAGAGCCTACAGAACACCTAACTATGGTTTTTGTTTCACCTCCATTCCCTGCCATTCTTATGTTATTTTTACAATGGACCACAATTCTGCTTTTTTGGTATTTTCCATACCTCAAGAGTGACCTCGGAAAGAATGTGATGTGGCAGCTGAAGGCACATGAGGCCCAACCCAACGATGGCTTCCAGCTCCCCACAGTCTGCAGCATGCTCCAGGTGGAACAGGGCTGACTCCTGATCCCATTCCTCGTCCTTCCCACAGAAGCGCCCGGCTTCATGATAGCGAACCATGGCCAGGTGAACCTGGGCACAATTGCACAGGAGAGACACAGGATGATGTAGGGATCTGATCCTTCCAAACCCCTCTGCTCACACTTTACCAGCTCTCAGAGGTATGTCCTGGAGTAAGAGGAGGCTCAGGGGAAGTCTTAGTACTCTCTACAATTATCTGAGAGAAGGTTCTAGCAAGATGGGGGTCAGCATCTTCTTCCAAGCAGCTGGTGACAGAATGAGAGGACACAGCCTCAAGCTGCACCAGGGGATGTTCAGTTTGGACATCAGGAAGAATTTCTTCATGGGAAGGGTTGTTAAACATTGGAATGGGCTGCCCAGGGAAGTCGTGGAATCACTGTTCCTGAAGGTGTTCAAGAGACAACTGGACGTGGCACTGAGGGTTATGGTTGGGTTGACAAGGTGGTGATTGGTCAGAGGTTGGACTTGACGATCTAAGAGGTCTTTTCCAACCTAAATGATTCTGTGAAGAATAGGTTTCTTCCCACATCAAAAGGTGTGAGAACACCTAAGGCTCCCAGGATGTTCAGAATGTTCACAAGTTTGTATCAGGTTAGGGGAGTGGGCTTAAGGCCGTACATAACCCCAAACTTAATTCCCATTTGCACTATCTGGAATAGTCTGGAGGTAAAAAGAGTCAGGCCATGGCACCAGTTTTCAGGAGCTCAGCTTTGCCGATGTGGAAGGTATGTGGGTCAGGCACACCACACCCATCCCACTGTATCTTCCCTGTGTGATGCCTCTGGAAAGGCAGATTAATAACAGCAGGGTTCTTCCCAAAGGAGCCCAGATGTTGCAAGGCCAAAAGCAGATGGAATTTATGGGTTCCTGAACTCAGATGTCCCTTATACAACATGGGTAGGTGACACAAAGGTAAAGATGTGTTATTTTCAACTGCACAAATAAATGCAAACAGGGCAACACCTCTATGCAAGTAATAAATACAAGACGTTTCTTGTTGGATAAAACAGTATCAGCAGACCCATCCTACCTTTCCAAGGATGGACTTCCCAATTTTCTTTTCAAGTTCTAGAGCATTGAGCCTCTGAATTTCTTGGGCAACACAGGATGGTCTGTGGATGTGGACTCTGGAAGAATTGTAAAGATTCCATTTCTCCACAGTGATCTGAAATACAAAATATACTATTATTTATATTCAAAATTAAAATTCCCATCCATATGGATTACCCATCCAGGAATCAAAGCCTCTATTGATGTTGTTACTTAGTAGTAAATACTGTATTTTAAAACAGAGCTTTCAAAAGTCATGTTACTAGCTGAATAAATGGTTATTACTCTTCATTAAAGGAATGGAGCAAACCCCTCTATTTCTAATCCAAACATCATCACCTTGAAGAATCATCTCAAAGTTCTGAATCAGAAAAAGTTACTTACAAAAATAAGCAACTGAATAGTTGCACTGCAAGCACTGAAGTTAACCATGCACAAGAAAAAAATTAAACCCATACTTTTCTGTCCAGAATTTCAGTTCACAACACTTTAAATGCAGCTTGCATTCTAGAACTCTAGAAAAATGACACGTAACAATGCAGAAGATTACAGGCAGATATATACATTGGCATTTCTCAGGAGAAGCAACCCAAATGAAGAAATTTTTGAACATAATGGATCAGTGGGAAACAGTAGCTGAAAACAATCCTATCATAATTAAGGCCTTTGCAGGTACACAGGGAAAACACAACAGGAAACGTTACTGGCACAGAACTTCAGTCTGTTAGAGCTGTTTCAATTTTCTGAAACAGGAATATATAATAATTGAAAGGAAATTCTGAAAGTTGTATCTAGATAAATTATTAACTGTTGTCAAAGCTCTGTTTTTTCTTTCCTTCCACAGTAGTTATTTAAATTTATACTCAAGACCAACTATCACAGAAGTTGTATTTTGTAAAAGCATACAAAGTCTGGTCTTTCCTAACTCAGTTAGGTGACAGTAGTTCTCTTCACTGTGTATCTGTTTCAAACACTGCATGTTATTAAGAAATCATACAACCACATACAGGATGCAATTCCAAAAATAAGGGGCAGAAAGGAAATATAATTTAGGCAGAAAAAAAATCCACAGAGATGTAATTTTTTTTCAAGTGAGAAACCCATGCATAATCACTAATTTATAACAGAGGTCAGCTACAGAGGTGACAATTTGTTTCACAGTAATTTAATGAGAAATAAAGAAAAAACATAAAAGGAAATAACAGAGTGGTAAGTTGATATTAATAAACATCTTCTGTAGCTGAAAAGGAAGGGAAACCAACATCTGGTTTAGTGATGTGGTTAGGTGGCAGATGAGTGGAACAAAGGACAAGCAGAGCAGCAAACTCAGTGTGTGAACATTTCTGCTTTATTTACCCTTGCAGAGCTTCCCAAACTGTCTTCATCAGACTCCTGCCTCCGGTTGTTGTTTGAATGGCCCTACGTTAATGTAAAGATTTGCATCATTCAATTTGCAGCAATTGATGTGTGCCAGTTATGCCTCTAGACTATCCCTACCCTGCAGAACTAATAGTGACAATGACCAAAACTGTTTCCACTGGATACTTTTCTTTCAGTGATATCACAACATATTAAGAGACATACCAAAAATGATGAAGAACTTGGCACACATGGGCTTTAACCCTGTAAGCTGGAGATGCCATGACAAATACCTTGCCACAAGGAGGTGACAAAAGGAGTGGTATCTCTGGAAGCAGTATTCTCTTTCCTGTCTTCTAATTAAGTATCTTGTTAAGATCACCAGGTCAAAAAGCATTTATTTAAAAATTTGTATTTTAAAGGGGTAACCAACTAACTCCCAGGAATTCTAAAGTTCCATATTATTACCTGACAATGATGTTAAGTTCTGTAATGTTTCAAGCCATACAAAGTAGAGAGGGTAAAAGAGTCTGAAAGCAGATCATATTCATGGATTCCACATGACAAGAAGATGGCTACACCTTCTAAATGCAATACTTAAAAACCCCACCCAACAACATCTGATCAAATAAGATTTGAAATTAAGCTACTCATTACAAATCATCTTTTCCCTGCAAAAGTGTAATTCTCACTATGAATAAGTAATTTTGCAGCATGGGGGAATTTCATTGTTTCCTCTGTTTTCAAAGTCTAGATCAGGATCAGATCTAGATCAGGAAGGATAAAAAACCGGATTCTTCTACAAAAACAGTTTAAATATGAACAGGCCCAACTCTGCTATACCAGTCAGGTTCATACCCTCTCTCTATGATCCAGATCTTCTGTCTCACTTCTCTTTTCACTGGGATATCCACTGTCTCCACCATTTTCAAAATCCTACAGAAGTCAAGAACAGAACAACATTAGCATTACACTTTGTATGGACCTCAGCTTGACATTTCTCACACAGCAAACTTTTTGCTGTTTCAATGAAAAATACTGGATGGTTATACTGGATGAAAATGATTGTGCTAGCTCTGTCAGAAGGAGCAGGACTTAATGATACATAAAGTAGTCTAAGATTTTCTTCTCCCTTACATACATTAAAACAAATCAAGGACTTGCATATTTTATCAAATCAAGAACCCACTAAATATAGTTTTCAGCCTCAATGATAAACCAGTAACTGACAGTGCCTGGCACAAAAACCCAGCACTAGAAAATGCCCATTGCAAACTTCTTGCATCCCCTCAGGCAAGGTTCTCTAACATCTCATGGTACCAGTATATGCAGAGACCTAATCCATAGGGATTCTTTAGCCTTCATACCACAGCAGTCAGCACGAGTTCCCAAGACACAACATGCAGCCAGGAGAACAGGCATGTGCTTTAAGTACCCATTAAAATACACCAGAAGCAAATAAATTTCTGGTGGCAAAATAATGAGTACTAAAATATTAAGATAAAATGTTCTTCCTTTACTAGAAACAGCAAATGCACAGAGGTAACATGATCTGCAACAACAGAAATAAGCAGAGCCCCTTTATGTGCTTTTACAGAACAAAACCTTTGGGAAGTCCTATAAAGACATTTCATTAGGCAACTGCAACTTCATTTTCTGTTGGAAAGACACTCACCCTTTTGTTGTCAAGCTGATCCAAGTTATCTACTTCACTGAACACAGGCCAATCTAGGAACAAAAAAATATTTGCTGTTATTATAAGGATAACATGCTTGAGGAAAAAGCTCTAGCTATCATCATTTTTATTGCTGGTTTTTTCACAGAAGCATCTGTGCATTAACTATCTACATGGAAGTACTTTCAGTTTTATTTCTGCTCAAAGAGGAGCACTAGAAACAACCGTTCTGGACTAAATCAATGCTGTTGTGCTTAAAAAAACCAAAGTAAGACAACTCCAACGTTCAGGAAGGCCCCCAGAGGTAATGTATGAGGCTCACTCACTAAGCACGTCCACCTTGTGGCTGTGAGGGGTTGCAGAGGAGGGAGAGCAGGGCAGGGAGTCAAATGCCACATCACTCATGCTTTCATCCCCGGAGTTTTCAGAGAGGCGGAAGAGCAGCGGGGGCCGACTCCCGGACACCGTCCTCACCCGGCTGCTGCCGCACTTCTCCTCTGTGCCACGGAGAATGGTTTGAGCAGATTCCTTGGCAAATCAACGACAAAGTCCTGTCAGTAATCCTGCTGTGTATTCTACACATGCTATACAAGCCAATGTGAATGTTTATTAGGAGGCCTCTATAAATATACACACTTATACAGAAGTATTTGCTTTGAAAAATTCTACACTGCGACAAAATATCAAGCCTAGATATTTTTGCTGTCAGAGAGAATTCTGTTTAGGACTGAGTTTCTTTCCAGCTTTACATAAGTTCCATTCCCACCAATATCAGCTGAAACTGAGATCAATTTGCAACAAGCATCAAATCAGGTTTATGAGATCCAAAACTTATAAATTACTTCAGCATTCAAAGATCTAGGTGGTCCCAAAAACACACTGTGTTACAAGGTTCTCTGTTAATTAAAGCCACAGCTTAATTACACTTTTTCATCAAAGACTTACAAGCAATTTTTTATTATAATCCAAGGCATCTTTCTCTTTGGATGAAAGATCAAATGGTGCAAGCCCCATGCTTTTGCAGATGTTGTTGCAGAAATGAGAGTGAAAGAACAAGGCCATACCTCGAACACCTAAGACATTAAAAAAAGTTAAGAAAGGGTTTACTCAAATTTTATATTACAATTTACTTATTAAAAGCTGAAAGTCCCACAGCTTTTCTTAAAAAGTCAAAAGATAGAAAATGCTTTGTAGCACACAGCTTAACCCACTTCCATTTCAACACCTGTAAGAGCTTTTCACTCCCTCTGTATGAGAGAGTGAAAGAAGTGTGAAACATCTTGGAAAGCTATGTATGAACAAGACATAACAAAAACCTAATCCAACTGTATCATTGAGGAACGTGCCTAAATTTGATCCTGCTTACAAAACTTGCAGTGTCCTATGAACAACTTCATATACAGACATTCGGAACTTCAAAAATACATGGTGCCTGTCCCTCTGCATTCAGCTGTATCCATTCCTGCAATGTGGCAAGGAAATCAAAGGCCATGATTATTGTTCTCATATTGTAGAAACTACTTAACTACATTACTTGGTTTAGGAGTAGGCCAGGAGATATGAGCCAAGATCAGCTCTCATTTTAAGACTGCCCTTATATGACAGCTGACCTGTACAGGACTCCTTACAATAGAACTCCCCCAGCTGTTTGCATGACCCTCAGAAATGTGTCAGCTCACCCAGTGCAGTGGCTACTCAGCAGAGCTGGGAAGGAAAGAGAAGCACCTCTTAGTGAAACAGAATCATGGATTTTTACCTAGGTTGCCATCTCCAAAATCTGTACCACTCTCTGTATGGATCTGAGGGTCTGTGTAAAGATCTCCAACTCCCTGGATATCAACAACAATGAGCTGGTGTCCTGAGCGCTCAAAGGTGAAGTGACTGAAGGCCTGGAAAGAACCATAGAAGATGTTTGAGAATACTCTCCCTTAATCTACTGAAAACAGCAACACACACACACACACAGAGATATAACAATCCTGTTATAAATCAGAAAAGAAATCTGAAAACCCTATCAGTGAAATATAACTGGTATAAACATCATGGTGAAAGCAGCAAGAAAGAGTAAATGCACGTAGTATCCTGTCTCTCCAACCTGCTCCAACTCACATAGAGGCTAAAAAAGGCAGGGTGAAAAGCAGCACTGGGTGCAGGCAGGGGGAAGGAGATTTAACTCCTTACTTTTATACTAGAGATTGTTTTCCACTATAGTCTTCACCTTAGGTAGGGGGGAGCTTGCTGGCAGAAGGAATAACAGTGGGCTCTGAAGCCAGTGCAGAATAACTTCTGTATAAACATTCTGGCTGTGCCTGTGAATCTGCAAGCTCTGCATCTCTGGGACACTGCTTCCTTCTGCCAAGCATTAGCTTTGCCACAGTTTGGAAAAAAACCCCATAAATAAATGTGAGTATCCCCACAAATTCTTCTTCCCCTTTGAGTGATCTCCCTGAACAACTTCTCTGTGTCTACATTTGTGTATCAGATAATGAAATGTACATTTGTGCTCTCAAAAGAACACATTTCAAGAATCAGGTATAAAAAGCCCTTCTCTTTAAAATAAAGCTAAGATATTAAGAATCTTCTGGGAAGGCCTCCAAAAAAGTGTTGCCAGGCCTGGGGGAGGTGACTGGTGGTGATAGACAAACATTTTAACTGCAGCAAATACCAGGGAACATTTTGTTCCCAACCTGTGAAAGCACAGCACTGATTCAGTGCACAAACGACAGCCCAGAACATAAATTCTCTGCTTACATTAAGTCTCATGACAAATACCTTAAAAATAGCGGAAAAAAATGTAAAGAACAAAACTCTCAAAGCCCAGTAAAATACCTCTCTGGTACGTTGACCGCTTTGCAATTTTTGATAGTATTTTAAATTTATTTTGCAGAATTCAAGAATCACTCAAAATCTGTACTTGTATGTCTATATGCAATCTCAGATTCAGCTATTCAGAGGCTGCAGCTGGAAAACCTGCATTTTTATATGCAAATGGACTAGATTTATTTACATGAATTGGACACCAGCCACCTCTTGTGCATTACGTGAGGCACTAAAAGACTACTCAGTACAAAGTACATGAGATCTCTCTCTCACTGCCTCAATTTAAAGAAAGTTTGAAATATTTTGATGCCTGCAGTTATAATTAGAGTCAAAGGGCTTAAGTTTTCCAAAGAGTATTAACCCTGTTCAACTCAACTGTAATCAACTGAAATCCAATACCAATCAAATCCCATTTTAACTCAGCGCTTGAAAGAGCAGGCAGGCCTCCAGTAAGGGGCAGACAAACTGCAAACAGAGAAATTAATCTGGCATTGTACTGCAGAGCCTGCAGTTTCCTTTCTTGGCAGTAATGCAAGACCTCTGGAGAGAGCCCAGAAATTCCCTGCAGCAGATTCTATGGAAAGCATGAAACAAAGCCTCACTTGTGGAGTTAAACGAATGTTGTCGTCTCGCACAAATCCAGAATTTGAGTTGTATTTGATGTATTTGCCCTCAATGTAATGTTCCAGATGAAAGAGAGGCTTTCCCGGCCTGTTCTTCATTTCAATAATACAGGTCTGCACTATATCCACCTGGGGAGGGAAAGAAGATAAACAATGACTAACAGAATACTGCCTTCAGATCAAAGTGTGTGTGAATCCTCCAGCTGTGAAAACTTTCCCAATGCAAGAATCTGAAAAATTGCAAAGATCCTTCTGTTTAACAAGGGGTGAGGGAAGAATCATGTGCTTCTTGGTTTATTGGAGGAATTCCATAAATTAAAAGCAGCCACTTCAAAACAGCTCACTTCTGCAACAAAGCCCTCTGAAAAACTGCTTAGCAAGTGCTGGCTTTATCTTGTAGGTACCTTAAAAGTATTCTGCAAAGAGTCTGCACCCAGTGAGCAAAACATACAGTCATTACTGCACAGCTCAAAGAAATGCATTTTCAGAGAAGGGCTGAGGGTACCTACTGGTCAGGTACCTCTCTATCCTGCCTCACTTTCTCCCTCTGTCCCACACACATTCCTAAAGCAGAAGTCATCACAACTCTAACTCTACTTATACATTTTCTCCAACATGGCATTTAAAACTTCTAGATTTGTAGATTTCTCTCTGCGTGCTTCACTACAGACCTCACCTTGCCATTATGAGCCAGGTAGTTATTAACTAACCCTCATATGGGAGGCAATGCAAATAGCCCACATATCAAACCCACTCATTTTGGCATTAAAATTGCTAAGGCTTCCTGCAGGTTTCCAGCTCTTCTCAAAAATCAGTGCTAGTTATTGATGTTTGGATGTGTGTGCAAGATTTAAGCATCTACCACCTGGAGCATTAGCAGTTAAGTGTATTGCTGAGACTGCTGCTGGCAATAAATTCTGTGACATCTCTGGTTATCACAAAAGCAGCTGGGCACACATCAAAGACAGCAACACAAATATCATTTTATTTTGGTTTTCAGTCAACAGCTGAGGACAGTCAGACATTCACAAATACACAACCTCTAGTCCTGGAAATCTAAAGCAATTTCTGTATTTACTCCACTCAAAATCAGCTATCATTTAACAGAAAACACAGAAGGGCAAAAGAATCTATCCAAGCATTTAAATGTGATGGAATGTGAACAAGTAATTCCCTCTAAATTATGTCTGAAAACAAACCCAATAGGAGAACAATATTGCATTTTTGCTTAATAAGAACTTTGAATGCACCTGTTTTGGTGGTTTGTGCCGGTTGTACTCTTCTCCCCAGAGTTTTGCTTCCATCTGCAGTCGAACATCCTCAAAATAAACATCCCTGCTCACACTCTCTATGTATTGCTTGGCAACATAATTATAGGCACCTTTCCAGTTCTGAGTGTGTAAGAAGTTGGACAGCTTTTTTCTGAAAGAGAAATCAATCGTTGGTGAAAGGAAACCCAAGGATTTTAATTCAATCTTTCCCATTTCTTTGCCTGCATGAACAGAGCCAGGCTCCAAGATGAGCATTACCCTCAGGTATTCTACCTGAAATGTGAAGCACACGAAGGGGACAACGGAAAATGAAACATCCCACGGGAATGACTGGGATGTGCCAAACTGTTTGGTTTAGCTGCAGCTACTTGTGCTCTGAACTTTCTCCTGTTCTCAATTCCTTTCCCTTCCTGTTCCTCTCAAACCTGGAATATGAAGGGTTGGTGCCTTGTCAACAACCTGTTCTAATGTCAACAATTATTTTCTGCAGAATTTAACAGGGAGTGGCCTTTCAAACATGAACTGAGAAACCTCTCCTGGGATAAAAGCAATCTGCTGCTTCTCAACACACAGCAGTGACTGCTCAGTAACCCACATACTCCCAGCAGGAAACCTGCACCTGACAGTTCTCATGATGCAGCTTTTCCCTTTTGTTGATGAGCCAATCTTTAATCCACAGATCTCTCCAAAGCAGGAGGGCTGGGGCAGGGGGATGGTAGTGCGTAGCACAGGAAAACTTTGATAAGAAAGGATCTGCTGGCTGCCAACAAATGTATTAAGCAGGTGCTTTAATTAGTAGTAGCACTCAAACTCTCAACCCTTCCCCCTCCTTCCTTTTCCCGTCCCTGCCAAGACCTTGGTGCAGAGGCCTTGGTACAGGGGACACTCTACAGGAAAAGTAATTTCATGCTGCCTGTCCTCCTGCAGGGATGGGCACACAGTCACTGCAACAGAGGCCTTGGAAAGAATTAACAAGTAAATTAGGTAAGATTTTCAGCCAGATCCTAAACCTTCTCAATTCTTGAAGGAACACACCCCTCTCCATAAAACAAGCCAGCTCTTGTTTTTCTGAAGTCAATATCCTCACATTGATTCAGTGGGCCATGGGCAGCTAATGCTGTCAGTGTCTTAACTGAACACTTACAGAGTTACAAAAATGTAGGAGAGAGCTCCAGGTGGGAAATATCACTGTACCACTGACACATATGGGAAACCCAGCAGTAGGAAGCTGACATTCAAGTTATGGTCTTTTAGTATCAGAGGTTAAAGGCAAAACTGCTAACAAATTTTTGTTTATGGCATGACTCAAAATATTGCGTAATAGGGAGTTTGGGAAGTAACAAGAACTAAAAGCAATGTCACCAGGCTGAGATTTGTTACTGCCTAGGCTTCACTCACTACTATCTCCAGCTGGCTTCACAGGAACACAGGCACCAGGATGAATTGATACTGAAACAGTTCTAAACTGGAGCACCAAGGGGTTATTTTTCTTCATTTTTACTCAAGTTCAAAACATCACATTTTCATCTTTCAGAAGTGTCTCTTTCCAGAGCTGAAACCACACATGAAGTGCAGTTTCTCTGGATTCCATATATGGGAAGAAGGGGAATGTTTTTAAACATACACACATACATTTTCCAGGAAACATTTGTTTCCAGAACCGGGAAGGGGTGGGGTAATCTCTTAGCAGACAATTTACAGCTGGATGCTGATCCCCACAATAACATTTGATAACACTCTCCAAGGAAAGAAAAGCTCCTCCTCTGTCTTCCCCCACTTTATCCTTCTGGGAAGCACAACTGTTAGTGTTCAAGTTCTGCCTTACTCAGAACATTATTCTGGTATATGTGATCCAAAGCAAACTCTAGGATGATAACCTTCCTCACCAATGAAGGCTTTTCCAGTTGAGACTGCACCACCTAAATATTCTTTCTTTCTCTTTTCTCTGCCTAACTATAGGTCTCAAGTTGGTCTCCAGGCTGCACACTCCTAAGACCTCATATCATATTTTAAGATATTTCAGCACATAAGGAACACAGAAATTAAGTTACTATACTTTCATGAATTTTTGCATCCCAGGGATGGTTGAAGTAGAACATTCAGAGATGTTCTACTGAACCCACTCCATGCAGGTGTAGTCTCAAAAACAGGGATAAACCCCTCAGCAAAGCCTTTTAGAAAGGAGTCGAGCTTTACCCAACTTCCACTACATCTAAGTGAAATTCCAGTCACCACAGAAAAAAATACTGCAAGAAGGCCAACAAAGATGGAGTGGCCAGATACTCACGTTCGGAAACACTCTCGCATTGCTCCACGGCCGAAAGGCTGGGGAAAAAAGAAAACAAAAACCCAGCATTGCCATTTCCACAAAGTTGATTTCTAACCAGTAAGAGACACAAACATGACTTCCTCTTTATACCATGCAGAAGGCAGTTTTCAAACAGGCTCCATAAAAATATTTTCTCAAGGAAAAGTGAAAATCCACGGGTAGTGTAAGCAGCTATCTGGGGAAAGGCATTTGGATGAACTCCCCCTGTCAATATCCCAATATATGGAGAAGAAATGGTATGTCTTTTACATTAGCTATTTAAATTCTTTCCCCAGTTGTGAGTCAGCTCTGTGTGACTGCCTGAAGAAGCTTCACAGACTTCATGCTCTCTGCATTTAGGCCTCTGTATAGGATGTGCCAAAGAGAGCATCATCTCCCCAGATGGCAGATACTCAGCCAGCAGCACAGCACAGAGCAAGGCAACCCAACACACAACCAACCCCAGGACTTAACTGGGAAATGACAATGCCTTCTACCCTCACATGCAGAAAATTCAGTTGGTTTTCATTCTAAGAACAGAAATTATTTGGAAGCACACAAAATAGTAGGACTACTGCCAGGCAGAGAAATGATGCCAGAAGGAAATGGGAGGGGTGACATGGAAGGGAAATCACTGGGAATGGAACAAATGGCTCATGTTGCTGACAGGGAAGGTCTGACTCCATTTTCTACTCTATTCTGGAGAGAAGGATACAAAGAAAAAGAGAGAGGAGAAACGAATTACACTGAGACTTGGAAATTTCTATGAGAAAGACATCTTGCTGCCACTATTCAGGAACAGAAAGGAAATCACAAACTTGCTGTTAGTAAACATGAAGGACAGTGTGATCTTACTTGAGAAGCCATCTTGATAAGGACTTCATCTTCAACCCAGTCCCCAGTAACTGCATTGTACCTGCAAAATCAGGAGATACATCTCAGAAAAATGCAAAGGGAACCCAAAACCTCCCATTTCCAGAACCTATCCTTCCTTAACTACTCTGGAAAGTGCTGCTGCCACTCCTACACAGAAGCTTCCAGTCATCCCGTTACACTCTGGCCCTCCTCATTTTGAGCAGGCAAGCAGAAACACATTTAGCTCTTTGGAGAGACATTGAACCCTCCTGTTAATGAGCAGATTCCAAAGCAGAATCTGAACTTCTGTAACACTGCAAATCAGGCTTTATCTGCTTTGAAGTTAAACCTCCTCTGTGATGCCTGGGCAGCACACGGGGGGGGCAGAAAGGGCCTCACCAAGCTCTACACACTGGACAGGTTGTCTCCCCCAGCCCTGAGCTTGCATAAGGCTGATTCTGGCTGAATATCTGGCATGGGGCTGTGGAGAATGTGAGCAGCAGCAGCTGTGAGAAGCAGTGGGGCCAGGAACTGCCCAACACTGCACTGAGGGAGGAGCAAGTCCCTGCACAACCCCGTGATAATACAAAGAGTCTGACTGTGGTTCCTCCCCACCCCTTCAACTCCCAACACAGTGAAAACCAAATTGAGAACCACAGCAGCTGAGTCATCAACACATGATTATTTCCAGCCTGCTTCCCCCAACCTGCAAAGAGTAATTCATACATGCAGACACCCCATACTCTCCCTTATATATTATGTATCACCCCAGTCTGCAGCAGATAAAGAGGTAAGAAGAGGAGTATCAGAGCCATCTCTTTTTACCAGGATATTGAGCAGCCCTAAACTAAAATTATCACTTATTTGTATTTTAAAAAATGCAAACTATTGCAGGACTGTGTGGCTGACCAGGGGCAGATGCAGCCTATGGAGAAGAGCAGCACTGCATGACTGGTATGGGATTAGAAGGGAGGCCTCCCCAAACCCTGATGCTAAGTGGTGATTAACTGGCCTCTAACCCTAACCCTCCCTCCCAGAAACCTGTGTCAGTAGAGTAATATTTTGGCAAAGCTCATGTTAAAGCACCCAAACCAGTTTCAGGGCCAAACTCCCTTTTAGCACGTAGACCACACTGAGCTATTCCAGGCTTTATAAGTATTTAAATTCCAGCCACATGCAACAATACTGCATGGACCAGCAACACTGAAACTGCTATTTTGGGAAAGTCATGAAGGGTTATGCTGCTTTCTTTCCCAAACTATTTAAACTAAGTATGCTGCCTCTCCGTTGGGATTAATTTCCTTATTAGACTACATTTATGGCATTAATAAATCAACCAGAAAATACTTTTCAGCCTTGCTTCCTGTCTACACAGCAAAAGTCCTAGATAATGCTTAGGTGGGAGAGACAGTGTGACAATGGTTTGCTGAAAAGTTCATTTTTTGATGATGTGCAGTATTTACATATTCCTGGGAGACTGAGTTAAGAGCCACTCACTTTGAACATTAAAAAAGTTCTTCAGCCAGATATTCTGCAGTACACAAACTCAGCCCTTGCACAAACCAGCAGTCCCATTTAATATCAGCACCCAAGGCAGGAAGACCCACAGACCTGTAACGAGTGGCATGTTCTGTCTCAATGTCCTCCAGATGAAACTCTGCCCAGGGATCAGGCATGTGCTTGGCTTTCTCAATAGCATGTTTCCAGGTTTCCTGAAGAAGTTAGAGACTGGCACTTTATTTATAATCAGCAGCAGCTCACAAAACCAGCAGTTTCTACAGCACATCCGGATCCCAATGCTATGGAGATGTGCAACCACACAAGCCCCCAAAGCATTACTCGGAGCAGCGACCAGGCAGTACCACAGACCACTCTGAGCTTTTTACAGTTTCAATTACAATGAAACCCAGCTCAGATATATAAAGCACAGATTTCAGTTCAATTTGCACCACTGTAAAGTTACTGAGAACAGAATCTGGCACAGTATACACCAGATACAATTTGCAAAACCTGTGGTAATTTGCAGATGCCTCTAACATGCTCTGCAAATGGCAATAAGGCACACCCAGATTATATTAATTCACTTTTTCTGTTTTGATTTTTAGCTTTTCATACCTAGCACCATATGCTGATTTTGCATGCATAAGAGTAAGTATTAAAAAAATCCATTAAAGATATAATTAATATGGATAAAGTAAGTTCTGTGAACTCCACGGTCCCAGACTGTGCTCAGCATGAGAAAGAAGAAATTAGAATGTTGTAAAAATTAATTATTATAACAATTCCAGACAAGTAGCTATTTCAATGTTCACCAAGTCAAGAGTAAAATACCAAAGCAGTTTTCTGGAGTACAAACAGTCTCTCTCTACCAGCCAATTTGGACGCTTTACTCTTAACATTTTGTTCTCCCTCTCTTACATTGTATATTTCCAAGAAAACTGGAGATATGACCCTGCAATGTGCCAAATGCCTTCTGCAAAGTGAACAGGAGAAAAAGAACTCTGCACCCTGCCAATAAAGAAGTATTGAGCTCTGAGATATTATTACTGCTTCTATGACTGAACTGCAAGCGTGCAGAAACAGTAACTTTTAAAATTTTGGGATTATTTTGTTTTTTCAGGAATTAAAGTCAGTCTTTTTTTATAAAAAATACACTATAAATTTGTGTCAGCAATGGCATCAAGGAAGTTTTTGAAGCAGCTAAGCTTTAAATGTTCGTGTTTATTTTGAATTTCACCTTTAACTATGCATAACTTGCAAACAATTTAAATGCTCCCCTTTCTGACAACAATAACACAAAATGAAAACAATACTACATTAAAGAAAATGAGTTTCAAGGACATGTTTAGAAAGATTTTCTATATGTTTCATAAGAAAATGAAGTTGCCTCAGGTCATGCAATGACAGCTCATACAGACCTGAGAATTTCCATACTTAAAATACCTATGACAGAAATAAGGAGAGACATCAACAAGAACTGCTTAGTTGATCAGCTGTATCAAATTGTCCTTGAGTAGATTCCTCTCCAAAAGGTGATTTGTGTTCATGTTGGTGATAATTTAAATAAGTCAATTACTTGTGCTTGACCTCTTGAGGTGCTTTGTATAAAAGCTGTATCCTGATCTTTAAACAAACATTAGTTGGATTTCATGGTTATGGTGCTAACAGTGCAATTTTTCTCCTGCTGGAGGCATATGGCTGCCATACAGTGACATTTCAGGGTAGAGAATACAGGATGGGTATTACTCCATTTAACAGGTACCTCTTTTAGTTTTGACTTGATGACTCTTATGGGTTGAGGCAATCAGTCCTCTCAAACAATAAAATAATGAAAAAAACCAAGTCCATAAAAGGAAAAAAAAAATCAAAACCAAACTAAAAAAATCATAATGCATCTATTACATATGGTGTTGACATTTTCTTTTTAACCTACCCGACCATGGTCAACCACAGAGCCATGCTTAGAACGATGTTGTGTGTCATTCTAAAGGATCCATGAGAGACATGAAAGCAGGAAAATACATGTGATAAGACAAATGATTGACAAAGAGTCTTGGTTCTCTTTGTTAGTAAAAAAAACCCCAAAAAACTTCCAGTTAAAAGCCACTCTTCAATTTATATTCCCAAAAGTTCATTCTTAGAACACCTGTGAACAAACCTAGGTAAGTTAGTAATTTTTTTTAATTGGAAAGTATTTCTTAAAAGGGTCTTGCCTATTAAGTAGCTAATTAAACATTGCTGAGTCCTGTTTAAAGCAGAGAGTTAACAGCAACTTCTCTATCTGGCTCTGCCTTTCATTATCAATGGCCCCCCATGCCTTTCTTTAGCTTTGAGGCCTGCCAGGCAGACTCTGATAATCCAGGCTGTGGGGTTTAGGATGTCAGCCCTGGCTGTCTGCTTCACTGTGCTGGAAGTCACCATTCCTGCAGCTTAAACAGGAGATGGACACTGGCTTGCTCCACATCTCAACATAAAGCAATTTATCTGTGATAGGAGCTACAATTTCAAACTAGACACTGTGGAGACCAAAACATGGGTACAAACATTCTGCAGAAGCAAAATGACAGCTTAGAAAGGAGGAAATAATTGCTATTACTGAAATCCTTATCGGCTTTATCTCAGACTATATGACTCAGAAATTGCACTGCAGACCCAGAGGCAAGTGTTTAATACATGTTAAAATGTACACACAAATGAAGACTAAGCCCTCTATCAGGTCTTAACTTGCTTAGTTTAGCACACACCAACACCTGTCCCATTTCTAAGCTTTTGCTCCTCACCTTCTTTAGGCATATGTACCTTTTAATGTTTCTATTAACTAGCTTTGGTAAAAATCTTCCTGCAGACAAGCCAGCTTCACTCTCAATGTGTTACCCAGTGTTATCTGACTGAAATAACCCCCAATATTTTTTCACAATTAAAGCATGCATTAGGCATAACCAAGATTTTAGAGTATCTATTAAATGAATGTTAATACTTATAATAAGAAATGTGTTAATAAAACACATTAAATATAGGAAAATCTAAGAGACATGTCAGTTTAGCACAAACTGTGTTTAATTAGAATACCTAAGCTACAGAGTGGATGTCACTTGAGGCTCCACTGCCTGGCCTGATCCTTGTGAAGAGAGCTGAGTGAAAGAGGACACACTGCCAAGGAAACACCAGCTACAGCCCCTCTGACCTTCCTGCAATGCTGTAGCTGCTGTTCATCCCAAAAAGGCCAGATACTGTTTGTGTACACTGTCAGGAACTACTGCCAGTGTGACACTTCATGCCCAAGCATGAAAGCCAACATGTCAAAAGCTCCCTAAGAAGGAGCTATAACATAAAAACTTACCCTTACAATCTCATAGTTTACAATTTTGTCGAACTAAAAATAGCACAGACTATCAAAATTCATAATAAATTATCTTCTGACAGCCACCAGTTTTTCTTACATCTATTGTATTATCTTTTGAATCTCCCAAACAACATACTGCATTGTAAATGATTTGATCCTAATGGCAGTGAATTGTTCTCCTGGACTGAGTGCAGGAAGATTCCCCCTTGAACTGAAAGGGACAGTAACCAATTCCATGGCAGTGTCAGACTATTGGCTTAATGGAATTAACTGCAGGTCTGGAAAAAACAGATGAGTATCTTCATTGAAAAGCGTTAGTTACAAGAGATGAAGCAGTTAGAAAAAGTCTCATGCCAATTAAGTAAAACCAAAACCTTCATGAAGGCTGAAGCCAATACTTACCTTAAAGCTAAAGCTTCTGGGAGAAGAGCTTGAACTATACTTCTCAGTTTTTGCTAAGCTGCTGTAATAATTGTCTACTTTAGTACTGGTAGACTTGTTAGAAACTGGATCATCAGTTATTGGACAGATAAAATAATTGTCTTCATCATCACTGTCAGCATCAAGATAATTCCCAGAGTCTGCTGGAGTCGTTCTGGCATTATCAATCCCTTCCATACGAAAAATAAGGTCCTCGTCTGCCATGTTTGCAGGAGCTTGGTTTAACTCCTGCAAGGACTGCAACACACACTGCTCCAATGCACATGCAAACAGGGGGAAGAAGCTGGGTGAGAGAGGAAAAAAGGAAAAGTTGTTATTAAAAACAAATAATGCATGACACTGATGTCAGCACACTGGCAGAAAAGAAATATATTTGCATCTGGTAAAAGTAATCCTCAAGTACCTGCACGTAGTTTTGAACACCTCTGCTGGAGTTGCTGAAAAGAAGCATTCTGGTTTTAAACTGCTACAGGACTGAGAAGATAGGAGCTTAGTATTATTCTGTCCTTGGTTATCTCCTCCTCCAAATGTTTTTATTTTTCCTTATACAAAATGCTATTCACAACACTAGTCTTAGAAACTTGAGAGACTTTTACCTCGAACATCCCAGTTAAATTTTCAAATCTTTTCAGGACAAGCCTTCTCAAGGATACCGTGTACCAATTATCAGTCAAATGAATTAGAGATTATTACAAGACTAACACAGAAAAATTTTCCACCATGCACAAGATTTAAGTTGGCTTTTAGCTCACATACAGCCAATGGCCCACAGACTGCTGAAAGTGTAGCACATTGCAGAAAAATGAGGTGAAGAAATGATTAAAGCCCTTGGAAGAGTTGGAAGATTACACACATACTCTGGAAATACTGGCATGTACAAAACAGAGGATTAGTGAGAATATTCAAAATTTGACCCTGATGCTGGCTGAGCAACAGGATGTAATGTGAAACAGACACTTCTAAGTGTCACATTGTTTAGTTCTTCACACAATCAGCAAAACTGGGATTTTTCACACAGCTAGTCTAACAAAACAACCACAAACTAAGGTTTTCAGTTTTGCTTTACAGTTATTCCTCAGCCCTTTGCATTTTCACTCTTCTTTCTGCATGAAACAGGAAGATGAATACACTCCTACAGAAGTATTCATAGCTGCAGACCTCACTCCCCAGTTAGTGAGAGACTGGTCACCACAGGAACAGCCCTAACATGTGCCAACTTTCACCAGCAACATTATTTTGTTGGTTGCTGCTCTTCTGACGGGGGCAGCATTTCCACACTTCAGCCAGCAGCACAGGTAACTCCAGCACACTCTCAGGCAGCAGCTGCTCTGGAAAACCACTGCTGGAGGAGGTCTCAGCCAACTCACCTCACTTTGCACTGCAGCAGCTCTGGAGTGCTCACCTGCTCTTCCAGCCAAGTCCACGCAGGAGCTGTGGATTCTGGAAAGGGGCAGTAGCACACATCTGGCAGGGGAAGGTGTCCTCAGCTAGCACTGCCATTTTTACTGAGATCATCTTACCAGTGTGCACTGAGTGCTGGACAACCCCTACTGCCAGTCACACACACAGCCAGCAGCTGTCAAATGATGCCTCAAGGACATGACTAATCCAGGACATACCAGGGCACTGGACCCATTACACCCCAGTGTTGTCCTGCACTCCCTTCTGCTCCTGCTGTCACACACATCAGCAGATCCATGGGCTTCAGGACAGTTTGAGAAGCAGCAGCAATGCAGGAATGTGGGTTTGTGCAGCAGTGACTGCAAATATTCTGATTTCTGTGACCTGTGTAAATGAAATATCACCACACAAATAAGTTTCTGTTTAAAGCTAATGGTGTTTATAAAAGCCTTTCAGTTTTTCTTGGAACCATATTTCTTGTAAAGTATTTGTGCTGTTTACTTTGGAAGTGTATGTACCAAGAACCATCCTCACATAAAATGCTCTTTAGAACAGAATTCAATAACCACACTTTGAACTACACAAACACTGCTCTAAACCTCACAGTTTGCTTGACAAAAAGCCTGAGCTTCATCCCAAGGCTTATATTCTGTGCTTTTGCATTATAGCACAAAAGTTTTACTATATAGGAATTTCTGTTACTAGTGCTGTTGTGGTTTGATCATTTAATCTTTAATATCCATTACAGAAGCATTCCTAAGGCTAAGCTACAAGGAGAGTGAGACTGCACTGAACCAAGCCTGCCAGTCTGCACAACCTGTAATTTTAACTACCCACTCCAACCCACTTTGAAAATTTATTCTCTTTTTATCAACTTTGTACTATGTGATTCAAAATGCAGATAATTTAAAATACAGTTCTTAATCTGCTCTAGTTTGTAATAATTTTTGTTTTTCCAATGCCTGTTTCAAGTATTTTCCCTTCCCTTGCCTTTATATCCAAGAGCCACACGACCAGGAGGGGCAGGTGAGTTGCAAGGACAACATGTAAATATGTGAACACTGATAAACAGCAGGGAAAATTCACATCACAGGGCTGTTAAGGCATGGTTTGTTTCCTGTAGGTGTCTATTGTTGCAAAGCACTGCTGGGTTTCGTGAGATTCTTGACCAAGGTTCTACAGTGGCCTCAGCATCTACATCTGCCTTAATTCATCCCAAAGAGCTGAGAGATAGGAGTGCTCCAGTCAGCAAAAGAAGGGACAACTGGTCCATCTCCAGTTGCTTCTAATTCACTGTTTCAGCTCAAACAGTCCCCTGCAACTCTCTAACACAGGACAGGGGTGCAGGAACTGCCCTGTAACAGAAGTCCCAGCTTGCCTTGTGGAGAAGCATTAATGCAAGCATGACCCAGCTCTCCCTGGTATAATACTAAATCCCTTTTGGTTTAACACCACATCAGTTAAAGCCATTTAACAGGATACCTGTAAGAGTAACAAACAGGTTTTTTCTTAAAAGAGAGGTCACCTTTCAGATTAACATTCTTTTAAAGTACAGATTCAAAATTTAACCTAAGCAACTACACAGACTGTGAACCTTAAAAAGTATTATCACCTTTATGAGCTACAGACCCAAAGCTACATAAACTTGTCCAGAACAACCCCATCAGGTATGTTAATGTCCTGTAGCATGTTACAGAACTACTGTGCTTTCCAAACTGACCCCTACAAAGCAAATGTCTATTCTCATCTGACCAAACACTGCAAGAAAACAGGTTCAGTGAGTCTAGATAAGAGCTGTGATAAAAAACAAGATAAAAACCCCCAGAGATATCTCAACTCACTGTCTATCTTTGAAAACCTTGTCTTGCCAAAGACAGATTTCTAATGAGAAGCCTTTAACACAGGTTCCTTCCAGGGTATCGCTACTGCAAAACACCATGGCACAAATCCCATTCAGTTTGCCTGCAAGCACAGCTGAGATAATCATTGTATTAGTCTGAGTGTTAGAGAGCAACAATGCAAAATTCATGAAGCAAAGCGGTGAGTTCAGCTGTACCAGCTCAGAGTACGAAGAATTTGAGACAAAACCCTGTGCAAGGAGACACAGCATGGCTTCAAATACACAAATAGCTTTTAGAGCTGCAGGCAGTGAGGCACAAGAACAACCCTTCTGAGTAAGTCCACCCTGCTGCCAAATACGCAAATAAACACTACGTTAAGAGATTCCAAAACACAGGGGTTGAAAAGGACAGAAAAAGAACGTCCAAGATAACTTTAAAATATCCTTCCATTGCCATTAATAGACCTGTTATTTCAACTGGCTTTAAATACTCTGCACAATTACCTATCGCTGACTTTTTGCAAGCATTTGCTCAGTACCCCACGTTGTTAATTAACTCCATGCTTTATGCGCATTGAGGTATTTGAAGAATTCTCCAAACACGAACCGTCCTGGAGCAGTCTCAAGCTGCCAGGACGGACTCAGTCGTTGTCAGCCCCACACACAGCAGCTGTTCCACGGTCACAGACAGCACCTGGCACTCTTAAACACCGTAGGCACCACATTGTGCGCACTGTGGTGGAAACATGAATGAACGAAGCGCCAATCTTCAGGTGCGAGCGCAGCTCCGCTGCCCAATATCACAGATCAGGTTATTTTTGGGCCCGCGCAGAAGCTTGCCCGCCGGCCTTTCGCAGGCTCTCACCACCCCACAGATCATCATTTTCCGCAATTAAAAACGCCCTTCCCGCCGGAGGCGGCGCTGAGACAGCTTCCCACCACCGCCGGGTCAGACCCCGCACTGCGACGGCACCTACCGGGTTAGGAGAGCCCAGATCCGCCACGCAGCCCCGTACAGAGCAAACCTACAACAGCTCTTCCCGCCGCCGCCCCGCTGAGGGAAGGCAGGCAGAGGGACGAGAAGCCGCCCCGCTGTGGGGAGGGAGGAGGCGGGAGCCGGGCAGCGGGGCCGCCCCTCACCGCCCGCGGCCCCGGCAAGGCGCCGCCTCCCGCTCCCTCAGCGGCCTCGTGGGCACTCGCAGCACCGCGCCTCACAGCACAGCGGCGCCGGGACCTTGCCAGATGCTTTAGTCCAGTAAGAAAACCCATAAAAATCTGAGCAGAACCCCCAGCTAACACCGTTAGCTGTTAGCGATGAGGGAATCCCGGGGCGAGTGGGGACAGGAAGGGCAGCGGGCGTGCAGGTCTCCAGAGCGCTGGTCACAGAACAGCCGCTCAAATTTGCTTTCATTTCCGTTCCAGTTGGGTGTGGAGCTGAAAGGAGCGGGTGTCCTGGGGCAGGTGCTCCCATGGGAAGCACCCACTGCACGGCAGCCCACCGAAAATCCCAGCCCCGAGGGAAGGCACAGGGTGCAGACGGGGGCAGCGACCACGGGGCCTGCCTGTGCTTCAGGTTGGTCTTTTCAAGCTAAATTAAATTGCTCTACTGCACATTTCCCCATAAGAAATGGCAGTATTATGCACCAGATTTCACATTCTAAAGACCACGTTTCCTCAAAGCACCCACATTTGCATTTGTCCTACAACACTCACTTTCTGGGTTGAAAATTCCCATGTTTAAGCTTTTCCTCAAGCTAGAATTTGTGGAAAATTTAAACAAAACTCCTTATCCTTTTATGAGTTACATGGAAATTAATGTAAATAGGTTCTGGCTTAATTGTATTACTTGGCATCCTGCAAAGAGTCTGCCTTTTTTCTGCTGTTCAATCCCTTATTCATGTAAATAATCCTCATTAGTCCTTTTTACCATGAGTAGGGGTTGCAGAACCGAGACTGGAAGATGTGAGTACGTCCTTCGTGACAGATGGATGGTCTCTTGCAGCACTACAGACAGAAAAATGCACAATCCCTGTGCTCTCCGAAGAGAGCAGAAAAACACTGCTGCTGAGATAATCTTCAGGAGGAAGATTACCAATATTTAATTAAAAACACAGAGCAGATGCTCTGACTCTCTGCCAGGAAAACCTGCCATTACTTACATAAATTAAACTGTGTCTCAGCATGGGGACCGGAGGGAGCAGCACACGTGTGCAGGAACACCACCTGCAATTTGAGGGTACCTGTAATTTTGTCACCAATTTCCAGCACCATGCTGAGGCTGCTGCCCTGATTTGAGAATGTCAAGCAGACACTTGACTGAGCCCCCGTTTAATGCTGCTCCTTAAGGACACATTTTTTCTCAAATTCATGCAGAGTTTAAACTGAAACACATTTGCAACGTTAGTGATTGTGTAGAAAAACTCTTGAAGTCCTATTCATCTCCCAGCTGCAAATCACTGTGGTAAATATGAGCAGTTATCAATAACTGAGCACTTTTGCCCCATGAGCACCAGAACCTGTATATCTTCATTTCTCACTCTGCTGTCAGCCCAGCTGAGCGCCCCGAGGAGAGCAGGGCTGATGTTGGGATGCTTCATGGCAGGGCCTGGAAAGAGCACAGACTCATCAAATGACTTCTGAAGGCCTGGTAGAAGCCAGATGTCTGGTTCCCACTGTGTGAAAATGTGTTGATAACAGTTAAAAAATCACCTGCCATGGCAGGCTACTGATAATGGTGGAATACTGTAACTGGTGTGATACATGAGCACAACTGAACACATCATGAGAGTAGCTTGTTTGAAACTCAGGCAGATCACGGGATCATTAAGGTTGCAAAAGACGTCCAAGGTCAAGAGCAACCTTTTAGTGAACCCCACCATACCCACTAGACTGTATCACAAAGTGCCACGTCTACTTGTTTTTTGAACACTTCCAGGGATGGTGACTCCACCAGTTCCCTAGGCAGCTTGTTCCAATGCTCAACCTTCAGTGGAGAAATTTTTCCTAATATCCAACCTGAACACCCCCTGTGCAGCTTGGGGCCATTTCCTTTTGTCTTGTTACTTGGGAGGAGAGACTGGTCCCCATGTTGCCAGAACCTCCTTTTAGGTAGTTGCAGAGAGCCTCCTTTTGTCAAGGCTGAACACCCCCAGCTCCCTCAGCTGCTCCTCATAGGATTTGCCCTCTAAACCCTTCATCAGCTCCATTGCCCTTCTCTGGACACAAAATACTCGGCATCATTTTGGACTAAAAGGAACCCCAGGGCTGCCTTCTGCCATAAATCCTCACGGAGAACATTCTGCTCTATCAGGAACATAGGTTATGCCTTCTTAAGCTACACATTTCTCATGCTTTTAAGTAAGCCAGCTCTGCTACCCTACTGCAAGGGTGTACTTATTCCCAGGTTTAAGGAGCTTCTATTCTCTGTAACATTTCTTAAAAGAACAATCAATGACGATGAAGAACTAAAGAACGTTGAAATCAAGCATTGGCCCAGACATACTGTATCTTCTGGTTTTAGTTTTCTATTTATACATTATGTGTTATATCCTTTACACTTAAATACTTTGATTCACTTTTTTTGTTGTTTGAAAATATTAATAATTAAATTTGAAACGGCAGCCTAGAAAATCAGTGATCTGCAAGTATTTTTCCATTGAGTATGTTCAGCACTGCATGTATTTTTTTCCAAGACCACTGTAGCTTGTGAAGTTTCAGTATGCTCATTTTAAATAAGGTTCCCTTTAGAAATAGTTTGAGGGAACTGTGATTTTTGAAAGGAAAAAGGAAAGGACGGCCCATATGGTATTAACTTTCAGAACAATTTTATTCTGCATTCATTTAAATTTGCAGATTTAAAAATTGCCTTTAAATCAGTCAATTTCCTGACAATTTGTGCTGTCATACTCCTCTGACAATCTGGTCTTACAAGGTAAATCAAGTTGGTCATAAACCTCACTCCAGCCATATGGGAGGTGCACGTAACACACATACCTAAAACTTCCTGGAGCACCAAGGCATGACTTTCTATGCAATGGTGGACATTATTTCTCCATATTGTTTTAACAGCATTGCATTTAGTCTTGACATTTTTAGGTCTGCCCACAAAGTAATTATACAAATTTCTCCTGCAGGCCTCCCAGAACATGAGAATTTGTCTTTCTATTCACCAGTGACCAAATCTGGCTCTGGTTGCCAAAGCCAGCTCTCTCACTGAGGTGGACAGGGAAAGCACCTGCTCCCACCGTGCCCGAGCTCAGCACCAGGTAAGCGAGGCACCGACGTGGCAGGACAATAATGTGTGTACAGGCTGCCAGCAAGATAACAGTGGTGGGAGCCTCCCGTGTTGGGTGGGAATGGTTCAGCTGAGGACACACTGCGATGCCAAGTGTGCAGCTGCCTGGGAAGGTCGCTGGCCTCGCAGTGAGCTGGCAGCTCTTGGGCAGTACGCGTGCTCTGGTGGGCAGGAGGCGACTGCAGCGGGCAGGGAAGGCAGGTGAGTGCCTGATACAGGGCAGGACGGACCCTCTTCCTGCCCAGGAGCTGTGTGCACACCTGCTATTGCGGCTGCGAAGGCACCAGCCAAGGGCTGCCCTCGACCCTGCGTGACCACGGCACGGCCATCGCTGGGGTTGCGGATCCGCGCAGCCGGGCAAAGCCCTCCGGAGGACCGGCTGGAGCTGATCCACCACAGCCGCGACTGCTGTGGGGCACAGGCCGCACGGTAGCGCCTGCCGAGGTCCCGGCCTGGGCCTGCCACGGATAAAGTGCCCCGAGGCCCAGCCCGACGGCCGGATCCCTGGGGAGGAAGGGGCCGAGGCTCAATGTCCGGCCGAGCCCGGGAGGCGGACCCGCTGCGAGCCCGGCCGGCCGCCGCCGCTCCGCCTTAGCGCGGGGCCACGTGCGCGGGCGGCGCCGGGCACGGGGCAGCGGCGCCACCTGCCGGCCGGGGGCGGGCACTGCGCTGGGCCGGGCCCGGCGGCGCCGCCGCAGCCGCGGGCACGGAGAGCGCGGGGCCCGGGCCGGCGGCAGCAGCGGCCTTCGCGGGGCGCGGAGGGCGCCGCAGGCGGTGTGGTACCGCGGGCACAGGCGGGCAGCGTGCACAGATGGACGGAAAGAACAGCGTCGGTGCCCCTGTCAAAGAGGCCTGGCGGGCGGCTGAGCAGCCAGGCGGTAGCGTGGCCGAGTGGTCTAAGGCGCTGGATTTAGGCNCACCGCTGCCAAGTCGTTTTTGTCCCCGCCGCGGCGGCTTCTTTTCGCCACCCGCACAACATGAAGGCGGGAGCCGCCCGCCGGGGTGGCCCGGGGCCGGCACGGTACGAGCGGCGCTGCCGGGGCGTGCACGGCGCCCCGCGGCGCCCTGGGTGCTGGGGGTTGTCCGTCACAGTCGTTAAAATCAATATTAGAAAGTTGTGATATGAACTAGGGGAAAGGGAGACTCTGTAATTTTCAGGGGTCCTGCCTTTCCACGCTGCTTTTGGGTTACATCATCCCGACCCGCGGGCCTGGCACCAGGGCTTTGCGGCCTGCCCTGGACTGAGGGGAGGTGCCAGTGTTCGCGCCCTGTCCAGAATTCTCAATTCCATCTGTGATTACTCTCCTCCAGCTCTCATCCCTACTCCTTTCCCAAGCTCTGTACTGTTCGCATCTTGCTGTTGGTTATGCCCTCTCCATGGTACAGGCTGGAAAGAGGCAGATGGGAAGGAGATTTCTGATAAATTCTCACCATGAGTGGTGGATGGGAAGGAGCTAGAGCTTCCTGGACCGTGCTTTAGGTCCACTTTAGCTGAACAGTAATGATCACTTTAGCTGCTGCAAGGATTTTCTCAGTACAACTGCTGTACTTCAGAAATTTGGTGCCGAAAGAGACTTATTCTCTAGATTCAGCTGAGGAGCAACTGAACTGTGTTAGTTGTTGCCCTTAACTACAGGAGGTGAGGGAAGCTGTACAAAGATCTGTGCAAACCATAGTGACAGATTCTTCTACTGTGACATAAATACAATTAACTAATGTAACTTACTTATTAACTTCCAATTTAACTACAATATCCAGTTCTGACCCGTGAAAAACCCTACCAGCACGTACCTGCAGCTCTGCACCAGGGGCAGGGCAGGGAGCAGTTCTGGGACATTGTGCAGAGGCACAGCACGGACTTCAGCAATGTTTCAAGTACATTTTTATTTTCCCTCAGGTGTGGTGCTAGAGCTAATTCATGAAATCACACAATGTGAAGTCTCTGTAGGCTTGCTGTGTGTTATTTGCAGTTATTGTTCTGTCTGTGCCTTTGCTTGTTCCTCTGTTCCCCAAAGTAGTGAGCCATGACAGAAGCTGTGGTCGTTCTTTCTCCTTATTTCAGCCGTTTTTCTTCACTGGTGAAGCACTGCAGGCTGTCTGCAGCTCTTGTTCTTTCTGCAGGTTCTCATTTACTTCAGCAATCAATTTGGGAAGTTGTTGTTTTGGTTTGAAACAGAGGTAAGAATCTTGACTCTGGGTTGTGTTTCCGTGATTTGGCAATTATTGTTTACTGTATTTTAATTTCTCAGGTCCAGCCACTCATCTATTATGATTTTGTTTGTAAATTTAAAAGTAGCTGCCTGTCTGTTGCACTATGCCAGTAACTATTGTGGAGGTTAGAATGATCTGGGTAACAATACTGTGACCGTGCAGTTTATCCAGGTCAGTGCCCTCTTGCTTTAAAGAAATGGGAAACTGAAAGGCTAGCAAGTTTTAAAGAAAGAAAAATCAAAATTAAAGTAACAATTAAAATCAGCAAAGCTTTGAGGAGGAGTTGATAGTTGGAGGGTTGTGGTCTGGATTTAATGTAGTGGTCCACAGAATCACCAAAGTCAAACTTCTGTGGGCGGTACCCCAGCTGAGCTCGTGCCTTGTCTATTCGAAATGTGTGAGTTACAGAAATGTTCTGTACCTGCAGGGCAAAAGAGGCAACATGCAAAGGTATGACTACACAGGCAACCGGGACAAACTGTAAACGGTGGCAAAAACACAGTTAAAGGAAATGTAAAATACAAAGCTCCCCACAACATTATGTCAGTGTCCTATGAGTATTGCATACATTATTTTAAAAGTTGTCCACTCAAAAGGAGATTCTTGAAAGCACAAAGAGACATTAAAAGACGCAAAGTAGAATCTGTAAACGTCCACAAAAAAAAAAGTTCTGCAATTGTTCTCTTGCTTAGGTACTCAAAGAGGCAGATCAAAGCCATCTTGTAGTGCCTAAAGGCCCAGCCAAGTCATACAGGACACTGACCCTTGGAAAGGGGGAGCTGAAGAAGCCTCTCCCAGATTGCAAGCATAAGCTCTTTTCAAAAAACATGGCAACCAAGCCCAATATATTCCCTAAATTGTACACAATGCATGTATTTGCCCTGGAAACTGTAGGCTGAAGTAGCACTGGATGGAATTTACCTTCTCCTGAGTTAAAATCTCCCTCACAATTAACATGTATGGATCCCACGGGAATTAAAGAAAGTTTACAAATGCAGACTTTACCTCATTTCTGGTCAGCAGTGGGGGCAGGTCAACAACTGGTCTCAGAATCGAATGAAGGTGTTCCATGAATGTGGCTGCATAACAAAAGATTTTGACTTGAGGTAAGAACAGGGAACTGCTTTGCCATTGTGATCGTAACGTATCTCACACTGTAAATGCTCATAAAGGATAATCACAGACCTGAGAGCTCAGGGCACCATTACTAACATCATCAGGACTACTTGCTCACAAGGGGTTGGATTTAATCCTAATTATTGTGCTTGTGGGAAAAGGATTTGGGAAAGGGAAAAGGTTGGGCACAGGTCTAGTGAAAAGGTCATGAGAGTTCATAAAAAATATGGCAACAGAGAACTCAGTTGGATTCTGTCTGAGCTGTGCTGGGGGGTTGATTCTGGAGAGAGCAAGACAAATACCTGTGCAGCAAAGCAGATACTCTTCAGCATATTTCATAAAATCATGGAGTTTTACATTTAACTTTTTGTATCATTAACTCCCCAAAGTTACACATCTGTTAAGTCCTACATAAAACTTGTTCTAGTGGGACTTGAATAAGAGATCATTCTGGTTTCAATATACTGCACGGAGGTGAACTTTACACTGCTGAACACTAGGTGAGCCCACAGCATATTATTTTTATACATGAAAATGAAAATGATGGGAAAATAAAACTATTATATTACAGTTAGGAATGAGGGTAGCATGAACAGGAAAGAGAAATGTTGATAAAATATTTTACCTGATGCATAGACTAAGCAAGTAGGAATACGAATCCATGGCTTACTGCAGCCTAGTCTTTCAAACTGAAAAAGATTTAGAAACAATGAAAAACCCCAGAAACTTCAAACAAATTTTATAGAGCTATTTACTATTAAAACAGAAAAATTAATCATGGCTCTTAGTATTTATTATTTTTCATTTTTAAGGAGATGCCAGTTAAATGTCACCCACAGACACTATGTCATTTTCATATGTTAAAAGAAGGAAGGAAATTACAATAATTAATCAAAATGTCATGGTGTGCTGAAACCTAATTTGACATCAGGACATGTTTATGGTTTTGAGCCTATCATTAACAATAACATGGTATTTTGAAAAGGATGAACAGATGAATACTTAAGACATTTTTTGCCCACCCAAAATGCCCATTGTTCCCATCTGCATGCCCCAAAAATGAAGACAGTAACAGCACAGGACAGGGTGCTGGTATAGATGGTATTGGTCTCAGGAAAGACAGTTGCTTTAATGCAGTATTTTGGGTGGGCTTTGTTACACTGAAATTCAAGCAGGAATTAAACCCACACTCTGAGAGTTCCATATGGACCTCTCACACCCAAAGCAAACATACAAAATGTAGCATGCACACAAAAGCTGGAGTTGCATACTGTTAAAGAAATTAATGTACTTGGAGGTCAGTATTGCACGTACAAGTGGAGTTAACCATTCAAAAAGGTTGGATTTTTCGCCATCATGAATGAAATACACCTGGCCACTCTGTTGAAGAGGTAGAGAAGAGACAAGTCAGTAAAAATAATACTGAATATATATTGACTTCTTTTTCTTTATCTCACCCCTTATGAATAGCTTAAAAATAGTACAGCAATATCAAATATGAGTGGATGCACATGCATGTCACAAACTCTGTGCTTGTGTTTCACTCAGTTGCACTCTTGCATGCCACGGAATTGGTGAACAGGTAGTTTGTGTGATCAACATGCCTTGGAATAAATGGTTTATTACAGATGTGCCTGTTGAGAGTGGCTGTACTGACTGTGCAGAGACACCACTGGAGCTGTGCTGGGTCTCACTGGTGCTGCTGCCACATGTCCACCAAAGGGTTGGACTCATTCTGCTCTGGGTCTAGTTAAGGCTCACTGGAATCCAGAAGACTCCTGTGTAGCCAAGGTCTATGTTCCTGCTTTCCTTTTGCTTTCAGGGTTTTAGAAGAAGTAGTTTAATCTACTTTGAACTTCTTTCTAATATACTCTCAGGGCAATGCTTCTAGGTGATCAAATGCCTGTATTTACAAGAAGGAAAACAGTTGTAGCTGTTTTGGAAAGCAATGAACCCAAATTAAATGTGCCTCTGTTGGCACATGGTATGGGAAGAACTGACCATCACAGGTCAGAACATTAAATCTGGACCTGTACAGGATGAATATGCCTGAACTTCCAGTTTCATTTCCAACATAGCAAACATTCTTTGCTCATCTTCTAGAAATGACAAATACTGCATTTTAAAAATGCCAAGATGGAGATATTCTTACAGAGCTGAATATTCCATCTCTTAACCAGCACCAACAGCCAACACTGTGTCCCATCCCATGTTGCTCATAGCACATTTATCAGCTGAAAACACAGACAACAATGTAAGCTGAAGGACAGTAACTCTAATTACTGCAGTGGTTACAACAGCACAGGATACAGTGGCAGGATCCACTGTCAGATGAGGTCTGTGGTGGTTTTACTGTGTACTTACAGCTATGTAATTCTTTTCAGGGGTGAGAGCTTCAGCAGCTAGAATATGAGCTTGTACAAAATTCTCTACATGTATCCAGTTCATTTTAACAGTAGGGTCTCCAAACTTGAAGCTAAGTAGCCTTCTCTCAATAATCTTCTGTAGATATAAACAAAACACGAAATCATAACAAAATAGATATAGATATAACAAAATGGGTTTAGAATGAGGTGAAGTGTACTTTTTGTCCAGCTGAATGTATGTTTAGCTCTACTTCAAAAAAAATGAAATACATGAATCAATTAAAAATATTCAAGGGAACTGCTCATGAGAAAATGTCAAAAGATGTATTGCAATATGTTCTGAACTTACAAAAAATACAAGTCTGTTCTAGGGATAAGTAAAATATTGTATGGAAAGGTAAGATAAAGTTCTGAGCAGATCAAAAGTATTCACTAAATTGGATCAAATTTAGCAAATATTTTTGGCTAGGAAAAACTGGAAGATACACTTTGGCTGGAAAGAAAGCATCCCAGTTTTCATTGAATAGGTAAATTTTAGAAACTGCAAAACATGACATTTGTATAATCCCTTAAAATTGGCTCAAAACAAATAAGCTGAAAATCAAATAGAAATTTTAAGGTATGTTTTTAAAGGGGCTAAAAAAATCTCAGATTTAACTAAAATGACATTTTCCACTCTTAAAATTATTTACAAGATGATGAAGTATATTTTGGCTGATTCTAATATAATTTCCTACCTCAGCCACAAACCAAAAACCTCCATTATGTGGTCAATTTGAATCTATTATTTCCTGAAAGCTGTGTATAACTTTATATTACACTATTCCTTTTAAAATAACTGGCTCACTGAATTCTACAGGGATCATGTTCTAAACATCATCTGTTGGCCCTGCAGTTTAAAAGCAAGTGAAAAAGTAAAATGTGAACACCTCAGCTGCTGCCCTTCAGTAACCTGTTGTACCAGAGGGTGCTTCCAACTCTGGAACCAGCTTCATTGGACAGTGAAAGGTGTTAATAGTTGAGACTGGAAATTAGATATTTTGCTGTATCTCTTTTCATTAATATTTAAAACCATTTGGTGTAAGTTGCATGTAAACAGACATTTGAAATATCATGGATTGGCCTGAATCTTACAGTAATCATTAATTATAAAGCTGGATTTTCATGTGTTTGTATTTTTTTTTTAAAAAGGCTTTTTAAATCTACACTTTACAGATACAATGCTTGTTAAAAAAAGTTGTAATATCCTCAGTCGATGACGGAATTGTTGAATTGCTACCCAGTAAGATCAGTCAATTTATAATACAAATAAGTGAAGTTCTTTTCAGCTTTTTACCCATATCATAGAAAACTCTGCTGGTTAAAAAATTCAAATTACATACTGCAAGTCTTGGCAAGTGTCTCTGCTCTTCTGGTCCATAGATTCCTGGTGGGCGAAGAACACAGGTATGGAGTGTTCCACCTCCTAGAAAATGGGATAAGATTATTCTTAAGAGACCTTCACTACATTGTATCTTTCTTTGTAGGAACCAGGCTGTGGCAGCAGAACTTCCTCTAAATTCATTTCGCTACCTTAAAAAACAATACATACCAAAAGGTGCTGCATTAGTAGCTGGATATTAAGATGGGAGAATTAGAGCATGCAAAATAGCAAGATAAGATTCAGAGAAATCCTGCAAGCATAGTTGTGTTCTTAGAAAATACCAGATATTTAAAGATCTCTTTCTAATCAGTCCCTTGTCCCTGTGCCAGAGCAGTGAATGAATGTGTTGGCTGTGGTGATGAGTTCACTGAATTGAGCAAGTTGTTTGGAAATATATTGGATAGTGGAATGAAACCAACTAATTCCCCACAAAATTATTGATGGGAAGCAGTGACCTGTCAGCAATACAAGGTAGAGCTGTAAGGTTCCCTCAACAGCAGGTGCAGCTCCCACTGGAGTGAGGTAGAAGCTCTTGACAATTTCAGTGGGATCACAAAAATCAAATCTTCCCATGTACATCAGTTGGCTGTTTCAGCATCTGCTAATAACTGTTCTCAATAGTACTTATAAACATGTGAAATATTCAGTCCTGCTATGGCACAGGATCAAAAGGGGATGTTTGGAACAGTGGCTGGTTCTATTTCATTGACAAATGCAGAACTGTGTATTGGTCCTGAAATTAGGAGGGGCTTTGATGTGAACAGCTGCTAAGGAAATAAAGGGGGAAAAAACCACTTTCCTTATTTTAAACAAAATAATTTTGTTGGGATGGAGTTCCCATCATGGACTTTCTATCTGTTTTAGCCCTCTGCAAGTATCAAGTGAAGTCTTTTCAGTAAGTTGTCCACAGCTAAATTTAGCTCAGTATCACTTGGTCACACAGAATCATGTTGCACTTTACATTAATTTGTTTTGCACTGGCAGTTATAGTATCCCATGGGTGAGCTTAAGTATTCAAGTGTATAACTGGCTTCTTCAACATGGAAAACTTTGGGAAGCACTAATAAATAATTCCATGCTCTAGGCTCAGGTAACTACTTCAGATTTTAATATATAACTTGAGGGGCTGTGTGGTATGTAACAATTTAATCAGCATTCGTGTTTTACTTATGTTGCATTAGCCAGTGACATTAAACACTTGTTTTTGTTTAATTTATGGTTGTCTTACTATCTTTCATTAACATACTGAACTTACTGCTACCACGCTAAAACCTTTTACAGGCATTGTGGGAACTTAAAACAATTAAAAGTAATTTTAAAATGAAAATGCTTTTGTTTGTGAGAGGGAGTTGGTGACTTAATTTCATAACTGCTGGGCAGTTTTGTCTACTAAGGATTAATACAGGACATAGGATTGTGGAGAGGAACAAGAAGAGGAAGATTAATTCTACTATGAATTCATGCTCAGACAGAAGTACCTGCTAGTGGAGATTCATTAGCTGCCAGTACCATTTGTTCTGCAATTGATTTGGTTCTGGAATAATGGTCAACGAGCTGTAGAGAAAAAGCAAATACATTTGTATCTGTTCCTAAAATGAGAGGACAGAGAGGCATCTCTTTCACTAGTTTTCACTTAGCAGTTGGCAACAAATACCTCAAAATACTGAAGTTGTGGGGTATTAGGTTCAGGGTAAAACACATGAATATTTCTAGGGTAAGGAAACATTTTTGTGTATGCAAATCTGGTTAATTAATTTCAGCACATTTGAGAAGCAATGTATATGTATGCTTTGAATGCTGCCAGGAATGTAATTGATCACTGCTTTGTAATCTGGATTTCTTCTTCAGGTAACGGAAAAGTCAAAAGTCAAGTTTTGAAGTCATTACACTTGGTCTGAAGCATCCTGCTCACTTCTATGTGGCATTGTCCCAGAGAAAATGTTATTTAAAATGTTATTAAAATATTCATATTTTATCTCCATCTCTACTTCTTGAAAGACTGTGAAGTACTTGATGGAGAGAGGAGGGACACAAAAAACAACTGTTTTCTGCAAAGCAGACAGAAGTACTTTCTCTTTTTTTAATTAAATACAATAAAACCATATAAAAGTAGGCTGCTTTTCTAGATCAGCTCTACCTTGAATATATGTCATCCTCTAAGGGAAAACCAAAAAAATTATGTAGATAATAAATAGCTAAAGAGGCACCAAGCCATATAGCAGGATCCTCATGTCCAGGTGGAATATCCCTGATGTTAATGAGGCACTGTGGGAGTTATTTTCCAACATCAAGGCCTCAATAGGAAACCAAAGAAATTTATGCTTCAATGTATATAAAACTGATGCGCCAAGGTTGTGAATAGCATCTTCAAAGAGTGTGAAGAGTTTTCTCTTTTTTTTCATAGAATCACAGAATGGTTTGGGTTGAATGGGACTTCAGTGACCATCTTGTTCCAACCCCCTCTTCCATGAGCAGGGACACCTCCTACTAGACCAGGTTGCTCAAACTCTCATCCCACCCGCCTTTCTTGTGCCTGGATGCTTGCATCTGGCAAAACACTGTCATAAAAACTCCAGGCTTTTTCAGAAACATGGAAGTAAACAGAGCAATTGGAAAATAGAATACAACAAAATACCTTGTCAATTGGGAAATATGGCAAAGATTCCTCATCTCCATCTTCAATAGGGAGCCCTCCAAACACCACGTTCACTGAGCTGGTGTAGACCAGCCGAGGGATGTTTTGTTCTATGCAGGCTGCAGCAATATAGAAAATCAATTATTTTAGTGGGAACATGTATGGGAAAAAAGTTTGTGTGACATTTTTTCCAAGGAAGTGTCAAATGTTAAAAGAGAAAATCCTTCCATTCTGTGACTGGGTGAGTTGAAATGCAGAGCATATTTAAAGGGGAGACATCAGTGTAGATGGAAGTGCTTTACTCCCTGTCACATCCTAAGCTGGGTGCCAGAGGATTGCTCCTCCAGCCTGCTGCCCATCGGGACAGAAGTCCTGCCTCAAGGGCTGCCCACTGCCTGTGCACAAGTCATTAGCAAGCAAGTTAACTGCTACAAAATACACAGGGAATTGGTTAACTCCTTACATGGATACAGATTCCAACATCAGTCAAACAAGGTGGTGAGAAGCTGAAGTAGTTAAACTACAGTGCTGGCTCTCATATCACACCTCCTGGCAGAATTGAGCATAACCCCCTCCATGATGTTTCCTCATTTTCTGCCAGTGTAAAGTACTTGGTAACAAGTAGAGTGTGCCAAAAAGGCCAACTGGCTTTCTCTGCATGGGATGTGCTGTTTGATATGCTGTAGTAACACCCAGTGGGACAGTTAAATACCTACCCTCAAGGATGAATCTTGTTCCATTAATGTTTACAGTTTCAATCTCTTTTTTATGCAACTAGGGAAAGAAAAGTGCATTTTTTAGTAATAATACATATTAAATACATATTCAATTCAATAGGGGGATGTCATAAATGTCCCCAAATAAACATAATTTAGAGCTTGATTATTAAAAATGTCATTTGAAGCTGTTTCAGACTTAAAGAAGTCTAATCATTATTTTTAAACTATACCTGTATTTTTCTTGTATTTTTACAGATTAGTCTGCTTGAAGCAAAGAAAATGGTAATGCTTCTAAAAATATATGTCCAGTTATTATATATCTTGCAGCGGTATGTTAAATATCTGTGTTTCAGTAGCACTTTAGTGACCAGTTGCCTCTAACCAGAGCAATTCCAATTATGCATTGCTCAGTGGCAAACAACTTTGAGTGAGCTGTTCTATCCAGACAGGGTAATTACTAAAGTTCCTCTTATTAAATAAAGTAAGAAAGGGGTGTGTTTGTGTGTGTGTGTACGCTTGTAACTCTAATTATAAAATCGTGACTCAGAGTCCTACATCAAGTGCATCCGTACAGCTTTTTATCTAATGGCAAACAATTAAAGACATGAAATATTTTTATTGTTATAATTCAGATATATTAAATAATTTATAATTTAGTTAAAGTTTTATTTCTCCTAGTGGTCTTACATGTAGGAGACCATGTGAAGGTTTAGGGAAGAATCAGGGTTTTGGAACCCAGCCTCGCTTGTTCTTCCTTTTGTCTTCACAATATTTCAGAACTTTTCAATACCATTTCCATCTCAAACACCTTCCCAGGGTGCTGGAGGAACCTCTAATGGAGAGGAAATCACTCTGCAAGCAGCGTGCTTGCAGCTGGCACTCCAGTTTGCACAGAGCAATTTGCCAAAGGACCAGGACAATATGAAGAGATGAAATCTGTCATGCAGTGTTACAGCATCAGTTTCTCACACTCAGTGTTGGCAGTCACACAGAAAAAACCAAAACTATGTGGACTCACCTGCTCTATTCCTGACATTCCATATGAAGCTACGTGAAACACACAGTCAGCCCCTTCACAGGCTTCCAATATGGCACTGTAATCCCTGATATCTGTCTGTAATACATAAAAAGAGATATTTGGACATGAAATCAAAGCTGCAGGTGAGCATTTGTCATACAGTGGGTTAACACAGAGAGAATCCATATATATATATATATATATAGTGCATATATAGAACTGTACTTGCTGTACAAGTATCCTGGGCCTCAAAACTGGGGAAACCTCACTACCTGCTGATAATTATGCTTTTCTTCCATAGAACCCAAAGGACTTTAAAGACATTCATCAAGGTTCACAGCAGTCCTGTGCTTGTTCTGCAGATGGTTAAACTAAGGCCTAGATGAAGGCAGGATCCTGAGGAGTCAGGAGTGAAACTGCTCTGTGCATTGCAGGTTTTGCTGGTTTCCTCACTTCAGATATACTAAAATCCATTCACCAAAACTCACGTGGGATGTTCACACAGTTTAAAAGGTTACTGAAATTTGAAATAATTGGCAATTAGGTATTTGGATTCTGTGAAAACTAGTAAGACATTATAGAAAAGGCAAATGAGCTAACTTTGACTGTTGGAAAAATATTATCATACCTCGATCCACACCACTCCATTGGGAATCACCCACAGAGGCTTGTGTATGTCACACAGAACAACAGAAGCTCCTGCGTTGGCAAGAGCACATCCCAGCTTGTATCCACAATAGCCACCGCCTCCTGTCACCACGGCTCTCATACTGATTTTTTCGAGAGGTCTGGCACGTCTTTTCTTTCTGCCATCAGAGGTTCTTCGATAGGGGGTTGGTACTCCACTCATTTTTGCTTTTGTGTCAATGAAATACTGCCCAGCACTACCAGATACAATTAACAATTCCTTCTACATGGTGAAAATTGCTCCGTAGCACTCCTGGATGCAGACAATTTCAGGAAGTTTCATGTTGACAAGATCTAATCACAGCAGCAAAATCTGATTTTAATGCAGCCTGTTTAAGAGAGATAAAGACAAAAGCAACCCAAAATTTACAGTCCCCAGTTTACTGCCCAGACAGCCATCTGAGAGAAGTGGTATTTCCAGTTTCTTTCTAAGTACTAGCAGCTAACATAAATTACAAATACACTGAGTTATCATTGGCAGTTCTGGAGTTGCGATAGATGAGGATTTCAGGAGGGGAGAGGGATGCCTGATCCTTATGTTATAACTTTAGAAGGTGTATCAGAGAACAAGGCTATCAAATCCCTCACTTTTGAGGGGAACTCGAATAAAATAGCTGCTATACTATAGAAGGGGTTAATAACTGCGTTAAGAAAAAGTAACAGTGCATCATTTATTTTCTGAACACGGGGGTTCTTGCCCTTCCAGGTCTTTCTCACCGGCACTCAGGACATTTCAGAGGCCGTGGTTACCGACTCCCTCCGACACCCCGTCCCTGCCCCGGCCGCAATTAAACATTCAAAGCCACCCGAGCCCGGCCGGGGCTCTCTGCATCTCACTTGCAAATGGGCCGGGCGGCAGCACAGGGACTCGGGCCGGGCCCCCGCCCGTCCCCGGCCTCGGGCGGTCCCGCGGGCGGCGCCGTTGGGGTCGTTGGGGCCGCGGGCCCGGCCTCGGGCAGCGCCTGCGGGAGCCGCTCCGGCCAGGAGGGTCCGGCCCCGCCGACAGCCTCCCCGCGGCGTCCCGCAGCATCCCCCGCGCTCCCTCATCCCGCAGCATCTCTGACATCCCACCGCACGCCCAGGCTCCCACGGCACCCCTACATCCCACTCATCTGGCAGCGTCTTTGGGACTGCACAGCTTTCCTGGGATTCTGCTCATCACACGGCATCCTTGTAGCCCGGGATCCCACAGAATGTCACAGTATTCCTGGCTTGCCAGAGCATCCCTGGGATCCCAGAGCATCCTATGGTGCTTCTTACCTTCGAGTGTCTTCACACAGTTGTGACTGCTGCACAAAAGCATCCTGTCCAGTAGTGAAGGCTCTGGCCACAGTGAGGTACCTGTTGAACAGGTTGTTCAGGAAAAAAACACCACCTCCTGCCTACTGGTTGGACAGTCAGTGGCAGGACATGGCTCATAGAGATGCAGAACTTCTGAGACACCTGCAAAACAGCAGGAGTTCCCAAAGAGGCAAAAGTAAACAAATAGGCACTAAGGTCCCTTTCCACCTGAGCCTCCCTGTGGTCATTTGAGCCTGGGAGGGTGTGAAAAAGGTCAGGAGCTGCAGAATTTCAGTTACCCATTCCAGGCAAAAGTTAAGCTTTGCACACGTTTACCTCTTTTGTTACAGCTGTGCTATGTCTGAACATTCATATTAAATTTTAATCACTTAAAGACACACTGCAGTTATGTTAGAGTAGGAGTAACTCAAACGAGACCCAGCTTAAACCGAGACTCAGTAAAGACCCACAGGAATAAGAGAGCTGGCTATTCCAAACTGGTACTGAGGGTTGTTCTAAATTCCCAAATACTGCATCTGTAAGAAAGATAAATCAATGTACTGAAGCCAGTTATTTTTAATCAGTGCTGTTATAAAACTGATGTAAAAAGCATTCTACCCAAAAAACCCACACCACAGGTTTGGTGTTACAGGACTGAAATGATGGGACTCCACAAGGACTTACAACCACAAAGCCAGTGAATTCCTTGGTTAGTCCTTACTGAGGAGCATCCAAACAAGGCCAGAGCCTGCAGTCTTGTGAAAAGTGTTGGTCTAATCCTGGATGCATCATGAACTATTAGTCCCATAAAAGCAATATGAAAGATTTATAAATAACTAATTTAGAACCAAATTGAATGTTTGCATGCAGCTAAAATGCTCTCACTGGGAAGTAACTTTACACTTGTGGTTTTTTATTCTGCATTCCTAGGGAGTAAAGGCTTACATGGTATTGCCTGCCTGCAGCACTTGCTGGCTCAGCTGCAGCTTTGTAGTGATAAATTGTGAATTTAACTGGTTTTAATCAAACCTGGATAAAAGTCTCATATATACAGAGCTTCTTTAAGCTTCCTGTCAATTGCCAGGAATAGGCTGGCAATAGAGGCATTGAACAGTGCCTCTGCTAAAGGAAGATGTACATTTTGCATGGACATTCTCCAAATGCAAATCCATAATCAAGCAGACTCTACTGCTTTCACTGCACACAGAACTATTTGTTTAGTGAAGAGGAAAAAAACATAATAAAACAAATCTTTGCTTACACAAGCTGCAGTGGTAATTGTGGCTGCTTACGCATTTTCCTGTCACTGTGTATTGCCTTTTACCTGTAAGCTTAATTCTTCTAGGCTTGCTGTTGGCTCTCCTGCATATCCTAGAGATTTAGAGTGAGAGAATCCCTAACTACTTACTGGTCTTAAAAATCCTGTAAAATGCTAAGAAAAGGCAAAATGAATACAGAGTGGAGATAATCAGATGCCAGAGCTGTTCCATCATTGTCTTCCATGACCCACCATGGCAAATCCAACTCTCCTGATTCACGTGGGCTGCAAGAGAGGGAGCAGCTGCTCCCTGGTCAGAGCAAAGCTGGTCCCTAAGGAAAAGCTGGTAACATCTTTAAGGTTTGTCTGGGCTACACCTGGTGTGTACATGTAGCATAGGTGGCTCACATACTGCAATCCACACAAGAAGAAACTGATGTAAGACTTAAGAGAGGGGAAAAGAGAGAGGTCGGATTCTCACTCCTGTCTTGGTTCTTGGCTTCTCTGTTCACCCCAAAATGCAATTCCCTGAACACACAGTGTGTGCCAGCACTGCTACAGGGTTGTGGAGAATGTGACTCCAGGGAGCAGTAAGAGCTGGCTGAATTCCACCTTCCCACAAGCTCCTTAAAACCAGTATTTGGTTCAGTTATTATTTATTGTTGCATTGAAAGGATGTTATTTGATTTACAAACACACATAATGATATTTATTACATTTTTACAAAGCTTCAGAATAATAAAACTATTTTACATAAATATGATTTTCATTCCTCTAATCACCTATTATTTATAAATATTTACTTTCCATATTTTTACACTGTTTCCCAGGTCTCTGTAATTCCTCAGGCTGAGAGTAGCTGTAGCCATGGCTTCATCAGAGGAGTTGTTTAGTCACCCTTTTCTTCTAGCTCCTCTTCTGGAGCTACTGGACTTGTTACAGCACTGTTGTTCTGTGACAGTTCCTCTTCTTCCACCTTCTCACCGTCCTGAATTACCATTTTTAGTCAATGCTTCCCAGCATGAAATAATCACTTAATGAAGATCCATTAAAACTATTCCTGCACCCATTGGTGGCAAATTCCTTTGCCATAACACTGTGTTTCTCTTGGGGAACGTTTCCTGATATGTCTTATGTTTTCACTTTTCTAGTTGTTTTTTGTTTGGGTTTTTCTTTCTTTCTTAATGAGGTCAGAGAGGTGTCATCATAATAACAGGAATAACAAAGTCCAGAGTGGCTGAGGAATGTACTATGAGCAGATAATTAATACTCAGAAACAAAATGAGGTTTTCTGGAACAGGTGAGTGGGTATTTGATTTTAGAAGAAAGAAAGAATGATCAAACTTAACAAAATGACAAAAACAAACACCATTTTAAGGAACGTGTGATCCTCTTGGCAGGTAGGTCTTGTTTTTAGATAATGATCCACAGAATCAGCAAATGAGAATTTCTTTGGTTTGTAACCGAGTTGATTTCGTGCCTTGTCTATTCGGAAAGTGTGAGTTACAGTGACATTCCACACCTAAAAGCCAAAAGGACAGTGATGGCAGTGACTTTAATGTCCAGTTTTCTAGAACTTGGATGACAATATATCAACAATGATACTACAATGGAAACAGAAGAGAAAACAGAGCTGCAATGCAGGCAATCAGCATGATCAATTCTCTTAATGAGAATTTGAGTCAGAAATATATAAACATTATCTTTTTTAATATATTTACCTCATTCCTTGTCAAGAAAGGTGTAAAGCTAAAAATTGGCTTTAGTATCAGGTGTAGATATTCCATCACAGTGGCTGTGAAACAGAAATTACTTAATGAGACATCTGGATAACCATAAACTGAGACAATGCTGACACTGTACATCCTCGTAATTCCTAATGATAGAAGGCACTGTTTAATTTATAAAGTACATGATAGGTTTATGAGTATCTTTTAAACTCTATCTGGTATAATTAATAACACATGGCACAAGTGATTATTCTCAATTAAAATAATGTTTAGTTAAATAATTCCTGCAATTTAGGCCTCTGCATTTTATAAAACCACTATGTAGCTTCATGAGAATAAATAATAAAGCAACCCACAATAATTAAGAATGCATTTTATATTTTACCTGCTATATGAGCCAAGAGAACAGGAATATGTATCCAAGGTTTCCTGTAGCCTAATTTTTCAAACTAAAAATGGTATAAAAAGAAAGAATAACAGAGAATTTATAACAAATTGAGGGTGTCAATGAGGCATGAAAATGGGAAAAAAAAAGGAATTTTGATAAAACTTGTATATAAACTTTTTTTTTTCCCAGCTAGTCTTCCTGTCAATGCAGGTAGTAAGAAATGCAATTGAAGCCCACTACTCATTTTTGGTGCCCACCTCCCACACTTCATCTGCAATTGGACAGTAAAGGGGAATAAAAGACCATTTCCAAGGGGGAAATGACCCACACTGGAATACTGAACTAAATATAGTTCAATTAAACTATTTCAGTTAAATATAGGCCAAATTGTCTGCTGCAGCCATTTTCTGTGATGGCATTGCAGGATCAAAACTTTGCCATGCTCCTAGATCCCAGCCTGGTATTTCTGAAAATACAGAATTGTCTCTTTTTAGCTTCTGAGATAAGATTCTGAATGAGCTTCCCCTGTGTGCTGCAGCTGATGCCAGGACAAAGGGATAAGCAATGGCTCTAAGAGTCCTGCCAGATGCCAGTGGCAGAGCTTGCCACGCACTGTGGGTTTGCTTCATGAAATGCCCTGCCCTGCAGCAGGTTCTGCATCTCCCAGCTAAATCCTCTCAAAGCAATAAGGCCAAACTTTGCAGTTACACATATCCAAAACTCCCCTTAACACCAGTGGAACTTTGGGATATGCAGGGAAAACAGGACTGAGTTTAATGTTAAGTAATTCAGTAATTTATGTGCACTGAACTTCATTTAGTTGGTCTGGCGTGTCAGTCAGTGACAGGACTTGTGCCCACACAGTGCTGGGAGCTGCAGGGCTGTGCAGTACATACCAAAGGCACAATCCACTCAGAGAAGATGACGTTTTCACCATCGTGGATGTAATAAGCCTGACCACTCTGGTAAAAAAGCAGAGAAAAGCAGTGATAAAACTGTGTACAGGATGGCATTTTCTGTCTCTCATACCTACCTACCTGCCATGATTTTGTGAGCAACACAGCAGCATGCACAAGGTGAATGTACACAGGGGAAACTGCCTTCACTGGGCTTCACTGTGGTACCCCACAGTGGTGGCAGAGTTCATGATGATTAACCATGGTGTAGTGTATGTTAGAGCTCAGTTTCCCCATGTGGTAGCCCAGCTCTTGGAGCATTATGTTCTTCGTGATGTGCTGGGCACAGAATTACCTTTGTGAGTCCAGTGGAAGGGGCAGCACTGATGGCATTTAACAAACACAGCTCTGAGGTTGAGTTCCAGCTGTGCTCTGAATGAGGAGCCTGAGTACCAAGAACACCTCAGCACCCAAACAAACCTGGGACTCTGGGAATGACATCAACCTAAAACAGCTGCGTGGCTTCCAAGCACTGAACTAATTGAGAGCACATGGAGAGGTGTTCCTCTGTGCCTGTTGTCTCTATACTCCTACCAATCTAAATGAATGTGGGACCTTCAGGAACTGTGAATGAAGCAGCTGCTGCAAAGTTGTCAGTTTTATAATGCCTCACAGTCCTCAGACTGGTGTTGCAATTATGACCAGTAGAACAAAAAGAAAAGCCTTTTAAAATTGTCCATTAATTTTGTACATCTCTTTTTGGAATATTCAGCTCTGAAAATTCAACTGGAATGCCTCAGAATGGTTGATCTAAATTTTATGCATCTAGGGTCAGAACCTATTTTCAAGAGAACAACAGCATAAATACACACCATTTGTGTAATGATGAATATATTAAGCTAGTTAAAAATAGAGTTTCCTCCAGTAACCCAGGAAATGATGTATTTTCAAACCAAACAAAAACATCATCAAAATATGAGCGAAATGTATTTGCATTTGCACTGTCTGTGTGCTTGTGGAGCTACACCCCATTTTAGAGAATTTGCATATGACTTTTTGGACACTCTTTGATCTCAAAATATCAAAAATTAAACCTGTTTGAGAACTCAAGCTACTGGGACACAATGATTATACTGTTTACTTACAGCTACATAGCCCTTCTCAGAGGTGAGAGCCTCAGCAGCCAGTAAATGAGCTTGCACTAGATTTCCTATGTGAACCCAGTTCATCTGAACTTTGTGATTCCCAAACTTGAAGTTAAAAAGTCTCCGCTGAATATTTACCTGTAGAAGCAGAAAACATGAGATAACTACATTATTCCTTTATTATGCACTATAATATTGATTTTGTCTCAACCCAAATACTTGGAATTTGCTGTATTTGTGCACAATTACAGCACAATAAATGTGTCACAAGAAAAAACCCAACTAGTGGATGGCTTTGGAAATCTAAGGCAGTTGCACTGATAGGCAGTGGCAAAATATAGTGACATTGTATTTTCTGGCAGAAACTAAGGTGCATATTTAAAAGACAATATTTCCATTAAATGATAGGGATGGAAATCTAGTTGTTTTACCATGGCACTTCAGCCTTCCACTTTTTATTTCCACTGAGAAGCCCAGCTTGGTCCTGGCCCACAGTGCTGGTTTCCTGCTATTGGTTACCCTGCCCCACATCACCTGTCCCCAAGCTTTCACCACATTCCTGCAGGAATGGTTAAGAACTGCAACCAAGGTACTACCACTTGTGTTGTGCCCTTACAACTACTTGTGGTGTCCTCCAGAGCTGAGTACAAACCACATACGGCTACTCGAGGCAGGTGCCGCTGCTCTTCTGGTCCGTAGATGCCCGGTGGGCGAAGCACACACGTGTGGAGCTTGTCCCCTCCTTGGAGAGAGAGCAACAGGTGACTGTCAGGCTGTGATGGCAACATGTGCCTGACACAGATTGCCTGAATTTTACACTGTCAAAATTAAGGCTCATTTTGACCCTTCTGTGTGGTTCGGCTTCCTGGGAATTTGATTTCATTTCTGTGTGAAATTGAATTCAGTAGTAGTGACAGACCTGAGCTTAGCAGCCTGAAAAACATTTTTGGGATTACCAGAAGAACCCATTGGACAGTGCTTACAAAATTGGTGTTATCAGAACAGCTAATTATCCAGTGAAGAAAGGAATAGAAACAAATAAATCCTTATTTCAGTTAAAGTATACTATTGATAAATGAGCAACCAGGGAAAGGAATTCCCACTAGCACTCCTAATGATAGAAAAGCCCCAAATGCTTTATATGTACCTTTAAGTAAAGTTCCATTAGCAGCAAGAACCATTTGGTCTGCAATTGCCTTGGTTCTGGAATAATGATTAAATTGCTATAAGGAAGCAGAATAAGATAATTATTGAATCTGGAAAGGCAAACTTATTTTTTATGAGTGACAACATTTCAATCTAGCCAGCTCACAGACATCAGCTGAGCAAAACAAGACTAGAAATAGTAAGATTTAGTAAATATAGAGTTTGTTTATGACAAAAAGCAGACTTACACTTTAATGGCACAAGTTTAGCTTCAGAGTGAATTTAAGTCCATTTGCACTTAACACACTTTTTGTGGTGAATGTACTGAGAACATCTACAGTAAAACAATTTTGCTGGCAGAACAGCCTTCACACAATCTACCCCTTGGAGCACAGTAAATGCCACAGTATCCTACGGACAAAGTACCTTTTCCAGTGGAAAATATGGTACAGTTTCTTCATCTCCTTCTTCAATAGGATTCCCTCCAAACACCACATTCACTGTACTGGTATATATCAGTCTAGGGATATTTCTTTGTTTGCAGACTACAATGATACACAAAATAAATTATTTTAAAACAAAAATAAAGAGGAAGAAATAACCGAACTTGCAGATTTTATTTTTGAAAACAAACATTACAATTATAGAAAAAAGGGTAATATTTTAATTTTAATGCTGCCTTATAATTTAATATAATATCTTCCATTCAGCTGGAATTTTTCATCCCAAATACGTGAATATTGAACATTGTGGTCACCAAATGTTTCATCATGAGGTACCTGTAACTATCATATCACTGAATTGCAGTCATCAACTGGGTAGAGAAATTCTCTTGGTGGGGGAAAAAATCCCTCCTTGAGAAACCTTTCTTAAAACACGTTCATTTTACAAACTGAATAGGAAGGAGATGAGTGAGAACATCTGTTGTGGTACAGCCCTTGGGGCAGTGCTGTGGGGAGCAGCCAAGGGTTACCCTCAGTCCCATGGGCTGCCTCTTGCACCCCACTCGGGTGGAACATGAAGCCTCACAGCAGCACGGGCCAGCTCTGCCCACATGCCACAAATCTGCCTTTGTCTCAGTCTGTTCGTGAGTGACAAATGATGTGTTAACAGGAAAACACACCCTCCTAGTGTATAATCAGCCCTGCTTTAAATACAAAGGAAATTAATGTTATTTGCAAAACAAAGGCTTAATTACAGATTCCAGTCTTGTGTAGCTAAGACATTGTAGCTAAATTATGCTGCGTATCTGTCATTGCAAACTTGAATAATGTAAATTTCCTTTTCGTTTAACAATATTCCTAAAATTGAAGTGAATTAAAATGCAAACTTAGGAATTTTTAGAATCTACAGAGCAGTCTGTCCTGCTGGTTCATTGGCTCATTTTGAAAATAATAAATGTTAATTATTGTTGTAAATATTTGGGAAAAATACAATAATGCGTATTATTAAAATGTAGATGAGCAGGTTCTGCTTCCCACAGTGCCATGCTTTGCTGGGAGCACATGGAAATCTGACATGGCATATTTCTGTGGGTTTGGAGGTTGGGGAAGGAAGAAGGGAATATGTGGCAACTCTTCCTTCTAACTTGTTTAACTTGCCTACTATTCAATTTCTGCACTTTTTCAGTAATGACACAAAGGCAGCATGAAAATTAGTCTAAATAAAAACTGATTCTGCCATTTTGCTGCCTCTTTCTCCTCCCCCATTTGGTTTTTGAGGAAAAAACAAAGAGAAGGTAGCTTTGGTATTTACAATACACTCGGAAAATGTTCTTTCTGGAATTGAATATACTGAAAGAGATCTCCTGGCATCTTCCAGAAACAGTAGTTAAAACTCAGTGTATAACAAAAAGGGATCACAGTAAGCAGAAAGGATGGAAGGTTTTCTGTATTAATGTGATAAAATAACAGCTAAATATACTTACACATCTGTGGTGCCTGTTACCTAATGTTTATGACACAACTAACAGTACAACAGCTCTCATATTTCTACGAGGAAATAGGATAATACTTCTGTATTACATAGAGTAAAGGGAAAAATAACCAGTACATGGAGGAGAGCTTTAGCTGGACTGCCAAAGAATGAAGTCCAGGTTGAAATCTATCCCCAGTTCAAACCAGTGGCAAATCTACCAGCTCTAATGGGACCTGCCCACTCAGGTTTACATCATACTCTGACAGGAGGGAGAGAAGAGCCTCATTTTACTGCCTGATCTCCACAGGAAACATCCAGTCAGAAAGTTTTGTAATTCATGATTTGGATCAGATGCAGAGAAAGAAAATCTAGGTACCTACCATCAATTATTATTTTTGTGCCACCAACATTTATGGATTCAATGTGATCTTTCTTTTGAAGCTAGAAATAGAGTTTGCACAAGATTTAATTAATCAAACAAGTCACATTTACAATATGATGGTTACAGTTGCCAGATCTAGAATAGCTGAGGTCTTTTTGTGATACATGTTACAGTTCTGTCTGTCTGACATACAGTGATTTCTGGCAGTTCTCATTTTTATTGTCTTGTTCAGCGTATGAGCAAAAAAAGTCAAAAAATGAAAGATAAAATGCATCTAAAAGGAAATAATAATACTTCAATATTTTGTCACACACCAGATAATCCATGATATAGAAACAAGAATTACTGGCAGGGGTTATGCTCCCTGAAAGCTTTCACAAGTTCTTGTTCCTCTGGCAATCTGTCCTGTTTCTAGGGATAAATTAGTAGGTTCATGACTTTTTTGGTAACACCTTCTGTGACTGTCACTGTTATTCAGCATAACATTTGATTGTGGTCACGAGAAGAAAATGCGTCAGTATTAGTTTTCGAGCAGTGCTGTGACTCTTCTTCAGATCAGAGAAAAAGGCTATACCTTCTTACCCAAGATCTTGAAACTACGAGCTCATTTTTCTAGAATATTTTGTAGTACATTACTTTCACACTTTGACTTTATTATTTAAAGAATACCTCCCTTATTTCCTGTATGGATGGTTTGGCCTTTCTAACAACTTCTGTCTGACATAACTACTTTAAAATTACATTCTTTGTTACGTGCAGACAATTTTTTTCTTTCTCAAAAATAACCAAAGAAAACTTGAGGAAAATGGCACTTGCCTGTTCCAATCCCGACATTCCACATGCAGCTACATGGAAAACACAGTCAACCCCTTCACATGCTTCAAACACTGCTTCATAATCCCTCACATCACCCTGTAAAATGAGAAAAGAATGGATTTTTGACAGGTAGAGCTCCTTACATTCTCTATAGAACTGTATTAAATATGCCTGGTAAGGAAAAATCTAAGATATGCTGATCTGCTTTTCACAGTACTTAACAACAATTAAATAAAATATTATGAGCAGGCAGAAAAAGCAGTGACTAAGAATTTTGCCAGTATTTTGTTGCAAAACAAAGATGACTCTTGTCGGCTTCAATTATAATGCGTATTTTCACACTTAGTCCTGCAGCCTTCAGGCTGGCAAAACTTGTTTGACTTGAATGGGAGCAGCCAGTGCTGGAGGGCTGGAGAATCCAGCCCCAGGGACAATAAATCACAGCAGGAAGGGTTCAGCTCTTTGCCGTGGAATCACCAAATAAGAAAACCCTGTTTCCGTTGGCACCTTGAGAGGTGATCTGTGCTGTCTTCACAAATGTGTTTTTATCCATCTAAGGCTTGTTTGGTGCACTGTAACTTTAAAACATCCTGGGTCAGATGAGATCTGCTTAGCCTGGTCTGCTGCTCTCCCCGAAATCATCCATCCCCCTCTGCCTCCCTTCCTCCTGCCCAGAGGGTGATGTAGCCCAAAGGAGAAAACCTGGCATCACAACGACAGCCTGCAGGACCAAGGTCCTGTCATCCCTTGCAGCTTTGCCATCAACTTCCCAGTGCTAGCGGGGCTGGCAAGTGCTCTTACAGTAAATGCACAGAAAAGATCAGCTGAGCAATACTCTGGGTTTAGCCAGAACTTGTGTGACATGACAGGACACCCAGAAAGTGCCCCCAGAGCCCAAACCCGAGCACCTGTGAGAGGTACTGGGGAATGTGTCCTCCACACATGGCAGTGAGCTGTCAAATACTGGAGACCTTGTGTTCCCCCTTTTTTCAGACAGTAATTCCTTGAACTGTTCAAAATCAAAAAGAATCAGTGCTCATAAATGGGTGCTGCAGGAAGAGGGTGAACAGGCCAAGCAAATGTGACACTTTCCCCCAGAATGCTCTTCTAGTCTTGAAGCATTTTCAATTGGAAGATTTCTTGAGCCTAATTTAATTTATCTATTCAGCAGTTTCCAATGGAGGTGAATTTTTCTTGAGGCTTTGTACATGCATTTTACCCACTGCACGAAAAGCCACATCATTTTGCTTGTACTGAATTGACTTCTCATTCGTGATGGCCCTTCTGGTACTGGAAGGACAGTGAACAATGCCACTCACAGCCTGTAGAGCTCTCCCACTCCTCAGTCACCTCTTTCCCAGCCTGGAAATCCGTTTCTTCAATCACTCTCTGCCTGGCAGTCATTCTGCATTCGTGATCCCATTTATTGCCCTGTCTTGACTCTCACCTTTTTACTTGAAATAATTCCCCTGAGCAGGAACCTTTGTCCCTTCATTGTTCACTGTTTCCCTGGGGCGCTGAAGGGCACCTCCCAGCAGAGCATCACTGGTGACACCAGACACTGCGACCCTGTATGCCATCCCTTAATCAGGTACTTATGCATGCAAGGACATTTTACCACGGCTTCTTGTTGTCCTGAAAGGCTTTTCCATCAATATTTTAATCAAAAATCCTGAAGAGGAAGCCTTGACAATGAGCATTAGACGTGCAGCTCCAACATACCCGGAAAAAATCCGCTCCGCTTGGGATTTCCCATTTAGGCTTCCGAACATCAAACAGCACCACAGCAATTCCCGAGCTAACCAGGGCACACCCCAGGTTGTATCCCAGGTAGCCTCCACCTCCTGTCACCATTGTCCTGCTGCTCCTGGGAGCCTGCAGCCCAGCGGGCTCTGTCACTCGGCCCACACAGGGTTGGCTGCAGGGGAGCTCTTCCGTGGATCCCTCTGGCATCACGACTGCAATAGAGAAGAGCTCTTGAAAATTCCTGTATAATGCTTTGAGGTCTGGGTAATTTCAATTGCTTTCACATCACAATGCTCCCATACTAGTTTTATTATCTTAATATGTTTAAAATGTATAAATTCATAATTTTGGTGATGGACTTTCTATGTATAATGTTTAATGAGTCTGAATATTTTATATTCCAAGATTTAGTCTTTTCCTCATATCCCTAAATTGCATATTATATAGAAATGAAGAGAAATTACAGGATTTTAGAGCCATTATAATTGCCTGTCCTTGAAAACTCATTAACTTCTGCTATATTAATGTCAAATTGATGTTATCCTACTAGTCAGGAAAATAAACCAAAACATTAGATAAGGAATATAAGAAGGGATTCATTTGACTTTTAAAATCAATTTTATTTCACATTTGGGTCTTCAGCAATGATAAAAGTTTGTTACCATTTTAAGCTTTTCTGGTTATCCATTAAATATATTCAGTTTTCTGTCCAGTTCTCACTAACTTTTGACCATATTATTCTCAGTAGGGCATTCATAGACAGCTAAACCAACAAGGGGCAGAAGAGATAAGATATCTGCCCTGTGGGTTCATTTAGTTGGCAAAACTGATTAGAATATCATTCTAGGATAAGAACTCCATGGGAGTTACCCATCTGTACACCTTGTTCTGTATTGCAAATTAGTTTTTCTACATTAATCATGTGTCCAAGAAATTTAATTTTCCCACACAGAGAGCCCCTGTTGTCCTGATTCCATGCTTGGCCTTCGCACATTGGGATCCAGGCTCTTGTACCCCAAACAAAAATCCAGAAGAAATCTGCAATCAGTCATGTCACCATAAAATGGGAGCCCAGCTGGGTGCCTGCAGGCTAGTACAGGAATATGGGCCCAAACTCTGCAGATTATTTTTGTTTTCTCATCATTGGAGGGCTCCTCATGTGAGAGGAGCCTCACAGTTAAGTACAGTTTGCTCTCAGCCATTTACACCAGGCTTCAGCAGAGCTCAGGCAGAAACGGGGCATGGCTGGTAGCTGGCAGCTCTGTCATTTCCAGGGTGACAAATTCTAGAAAAGTAACACAAAATGCAGCCACAGCACACAAAATGATGGACTACTTCAGCCATTGATTACTTAGGATTTTAGAGTTTTGTTTGTGATATTCTTATTTTATGTGCTGGGTTTTGGATTTCAGACACAGGAAAGGACCATATTCTCCAAGCTGTGACATGGTTTTAACACCCATGTCAGTTCACTCAATTCAGTAAACTGAGTGCCATAACAGTGTAAAACACAAGCTCCTTATGTTGAAAAACATCCTGACATTTCAAAAATGAAAAATAATCCATGTTTTGAAACAAAGTTTAAATTACAACTAATGTAATACAACTAAAACAAGCATGCTGTCCTGTTTAAGCAAGGAAACATAAATTTGTATCTCTAGAATATGCTATGCAGGAGACTTAAGCCATATAAAATTCTTTTGCCTTGTCTTCAGAAAAAGCATCTTTCTGTACACTGTAAGGAGAAGTAAAGTCAAACTTATCACATGTATTACAAAGGCATTTGAGAAAAGGTATATATTTGAATACTTGTCATTAATATCTCCTTAAGGTTTAAGTAAGCTGGAGGTTGAAAAAAACGTTTAAAGTTTTCTAGAAATCTCTTTCTTAAAAAGCACTAATAGCATTAGTGTATTAATCTGCTTCATGGATTTAGAAAATTGTTTTCAAATTTTGAACATAATCAATTTTCTTTTTGAAAATGCTTATTTTCAGAATCAGTAACTTTCATTTTTTTTGTCTGAATCTGTAGGAGCTACTCTGATTTATTAATGTATTCTGCGTGATGAGCATAGTCACATCTCATGCTGCACATGTAGTGTGAGTTGCTCTTAGCTTCCCTGCTGTCATTTCAAATAAAAGAAATGTTCTAATTACTTCCCGTTAAAAGTTAAAGCCAAACATATCAGGTTTTTAAAAATAGCTAAAGAAGTAGTAAGTACCCTTGGTAGGATCCTGCTGCCAGCGCTCTCCCAGGCCTTCCTGTCCAGGTGAGAGGGTGAGATGTCTCTGTGCTGGACAATTCGTGACTCAAGGGCATCAGGTGCTCTCAGGCAGACACAGAAGTTCAGGTGTGCTCAGGCCTTTTGCTGTTCCTGCTCCTTTGTAGCTGGTGCTTGGCTGGGAGCCAAAAAAGGGCAGGGCTTAATTTGTACATAATTTACGTTCCTTTTCGGGGGAAAAAAAAAATCCTCCACATCAGACCATCCTGAACAGGATGGTACCTCTCACTTACCTGGTCAAAGTATAAGACACTACACAACACAAATATACCATCGGTATCATCATTCTGTAGATGAACTACTGGAGAAGAAACAAAAATCCTCTTTGGCAGTGCTACTCAGCACTTCCATCCTGACTTTTCTATCTCCATCCCCAACCCAATTTTGTATTTGCAGAGAGGCTTGACTGTAGGCACAAGGGTTCTCTGGCTTCCAAGATGAATGGAGGTAATAAACTACTTTGTACACAACAGAACAGGAAAAGGTGATGTGCTGTTAAATAATGCATTTAAAATGAATGATGAATTAATGAAATGATTAATAATAATATATATGCTTCCTAAGATTTTAAAGCACTCTTAAAACACATATGCTTTTGCAAATTAAACAATGAGAACTCAAAGCCAACATTTTTAAATGGGTGTGTCTAAAATTAAGTCTCAAAACAGTAGTTAAGATGCTAAAGAAACACTCCCACATCTAAATATAAATTACTACAATTTTCAATGTTTGCATGTTAGAAATATCTCAAGTTCATAGGTAACCAATTGCAATTTAAATGTAATTTAGTGTTCATGTGCTGACAAGAACTCAATGGACACGTAGGCAAATACATTTTTGCATTAACACGTATGTTCTAAAGTCCCTGTTGGTGGCATTAGAACCAGAATAATGAACCCGTCAAATTAATCTGCACATCTTGGATTGCTGAGTGAGTGGCAAGCTCAGCTCACAGTAAAATCCCCACTGTCTGTTTTGAGCTGTCCACAGCACTGACAGCTTTTACCATTTAATGCAAGAAATAAAGTGCTCATTCTATCCCTGAACTATTCCAGAACTCCTTCACAAGTCAAAGCAGCTTGTCAGCTTATTCAAAGAACACCAATCCGTCACTCTTCAGTGACATTTAACAGACAGCATTTTAACTTGGCTTTGGTTTCCACCTTGCCAAGAAGGGGACACCTCAGAGGAGTTTTCAGAACTGGTATTTTGTACCTCTCCTGTTATGCTTATTCTCTTACCTTTAGTAAAGAGGGATGGTCATATTTTATTCAATGCATCCTGCTAAGTATTTCTGAAAGAAACAGAAGCTAAGGTTACAAGGAGAAAAGCTGCTGCATTTTATTGGAGCTTGCTTTTGGTCTTGAATCACAACTCTATACTGCCTTTTTCTACTTTTTCTCCTATGCCCCTTCATAGTTCATGTAAACATCCAGTACTTGTAGCAGATGACTATAAAATACAACAGAAGGTGTCAGGGAGTTTGGCCATTTATTTACACATTTCTGAAATGTTGTGTTGGCTTATCAAAATGTTACTCACATCCAGACTGCAAAGCAATGTTGAAATGTAATTGCACTGTTTCATAGAGGAACCCAGCAGCCTTACACAAGTTCATTTCAAATCACATGCTGCTAGAGCCAAGCCTGAATTGAGTAAGGAGGATTTGGCGTAAGACAGACAAGACAATCTCTGTCCCCAGCATACAAAGCCTGGTCTCTGTGCTGGTTCTGAACACTGCTGGACCCCAGAGGGGTTTCAAACCACGGCCCAGAAGGCAGATGTGTGAGACCAGGTCTGTGTCCTGGTCACTCAGCAGGTCCTGAGAACCTCCCAGCTCTGCACTCCCAGCCACAGAACAGGAGCTGTGCTCCAGCTGTGGATTCGCCTGCAGAGCAGTTTTCAAGTCTGGAAGGTCCTTTGCAGAAATGAGCCTTTAACAGAGTAACCAGAGCATGAAGAGCTCGACAGAGGCATGAGTTAAGATGACACGCAGATATTTGGTGTGAGTCACAGGCAGGATGGGATGTTCTGGAGTGCCCAAGGGCAGAGGAACAGCAGAAAATCAGAAGAGAGTAAGCTCTCTCTTAAACTACTCAAGTGCAGGATTTTGCTGAAATACCTGCCATACAAAAAAACCCCTCATTTCATACGACTTATTAAAAATTTCTGTATCTAAGCCCTAAATTAGTAGAGTTGTCCAAGCTCACCTTGTGTTTGAGCACTTGCTCATGGACTTGTTCACGTGCAGATACCCCACCAGAGGTACTGACACAGTCTGTGAACTCAGAGTGGTGAGACTCCTTTGCCCAGGGTACAGAGCACTGATCCCCTCTGCAGCCCCAGAGAAGCCTGGGCAGAGCTCTTGTAGGGTCTAAGGACTTTTGACTAAGGGAACTTATCTCTTTGTGACTACAAAAACAACCACCCTCATAACAAGGACATCTAAAACAACAGAGAGCAGAGAGAAGGGAAGTGACAACAGTAAGACATTCATCCTTTATGTGAGAGAAGACAGAAAATGTTAAAAAGTATTTAAATCAGGTCTTGCAATGTTAATGGAAGAGAAAAAGAATAGAGCTCTCCTCTTAATTATGTCTAGCTGAGCTTAGAATTCTTAGTCAAAAAGACAGATCATGGGATCTGAATTTGGGAAACTTCAGAATATTTTTCATATAACCAAATGCTGAACATTGGTACATATCAAATATTTCTAAGGCATGAAGTCATCCTTATAAAGTTTACCAACACAATATTGATACAACAACAAATGCAATTTAAAACCCAAATTGTGGTAACACAACATTCTTCACATTCCTTGCTAAGTTAGAGGAGTAAGGCACAGATGCAAAGCAACTTACCCAGTCGTGCTCTAAGTCCAGGCCAGAAGGGAAAAGAAGATGCAGATCCTTATTCCTTGCTGCAAAGCTAAGAGATCAGGTTCTTCTTAAATCCCTCCATTCTTCATTAACATACATAAATATTCTCACGCTATCCTTCCTTTTTCCTGTTTCTTTGTGTATTTGTGTTACAGTTCTGCATATTTCACTGTTTCCTCGTGGAAGGAATAAAGCACACATAAATACAGCCTTGGAATGTGCTCCATAAAATGCTTTTCAAATGACTTTGTTCTCATTTCCTTTGCATTCGTGGTTACTTTGCATGTTACACAGATTGATTTACAGGTCAAATGAAATGATAACTCTGAGCCTGCATTGCCAAGTCAGGATGGAATTACAGGAAGAAACAAAGCAACTTCTCACAGCAACAACAAACATCCCTGTGTCAGTCCTTGGGTCTTGTTAAAGAAGAGGACAGTTTATGCAATATTTGAAGGGAAGGAATACCAGTGCATCATAAATAAAAATACTGTGTTACATTGTACTGAATGAAGGCATGTTTCTATACAATTAGCAGGGATCACAGCTTGGCTTGTTACACATGGGAATCACAGACAACAAAAGTGTCAAACTATACAGATGCATGTTTGAAAGAAAGTGTAACACCAGTTCCACCAGGTTTGTTATTTTCTTGTTTTTACTCTATTTAGAAAAACCTTGGTACCACATTAGGAATGGCCATGGTGACAGAGGCAGCCTATGTCACTGAAAGGATATAAACTTGTGGCTTACAAGGTCTGCCTAAGCTACTTATCAAATTCTGGGTAGAATTTAAGATTCTAACTTAAATGAAGTCTCACGTGATATGAGCCAGACATTATCAGACTCCTTATCAATTACTTCTGACAGCACATTCACTACCTCAAACCTAAATTACCATTATTGTAACAGAGACAGGGAAGGAAAAGAGCATTTTCTGATGCTGGCAATTTTCTGGAATTGCATTTTCCCTTCTTCCTCTCTCTTCCTATTACTTATTTATTTAAGCTAATCTGCAGGCAAACATCTCATAAGCATCTGTTTGGGACGGTTTCACAAAGGACCAAAGTTCAATGGAATGAAATATATATCTGATATACATCTGATTTAGAGGCATTAAAGTGATTCTATAAAAATTCCAGTGACTTAGTTGTATTAACACATTTGGGTGCCTAAAGTCTTGGAAGTTTGTAGTTAGAAATCTTGATACATGCTAATAGTAGCAATGTTTATAAGGCAGAGAAATTCTTACTGAACAGAATTCTAAAGGACACAACACACACTGCCATTGCCTTCCTTTGAAGCACCATGAACTGCTGGGGGTGACTCAAATTCAGGCATTTTTGGATGGAGGAATTTGTTACTATGTCAAGCTGTCCCACCCTTCTGGAAGCTGTCCCCTGAAGCAGCTGTGGCTGAACCATGCATGAAGGAATTCCTGAACTGACAGTCCTTGCTAAGGGTTATGAACATCTGCACCAGTTAAACCTGGCTCAGCAGCTGGAAACAGGAAATTATGGCAGCACAGGAGCTGCTGCACATGGAAGTTCTCAATTCCTGCTGTGAAAGCAGCACTCTCCTGAAGGGGGTTGCACACACACACGTGGAGGTAGCAACTTGTTCAGCCATTTGTCTTTAATTCATTGCACACAAAGCAGCATATTCAGTGAGTCACAGCAATGACATGACTTACAAACAGGCTGGCAGAAAAATATGCCTTTGGTCAGTTATAAAACTCCTCTTTATTACGTCTTAAGTACAGTGGGTTGCATTCCAGCAAGCACAAACCAGGAAAGCAAATGACACAGAGCTGACAGGTCCACACTGAAGTCACTAATCCAGTGTTACTCAGGTCATCCCCACTGAGGCATCTCCTGCAACATCTTCCTGGCTGAGCTGCCCTCAGCCTGATGGGGGCAGGTAGCATGGGAGTTTCCAGGCAGGCAGTAAGGAGATGGAATCTGTATTTTAAAGGAAGGAGCTGCTCTAAGGAGGTAGCAGGGCTTGAGCAGCCTGTGAGGCCACAAGGCTTTGGCTGCACAGGCTAAACACCTTACAAAAGAAGAGAACTTGGACGGGGTGTAAGAGCTCGATGCTGTAATATCTGACTATTTTACAGCTTTGGTGTTTACACAGATTCTAACATCAACATTTACTCCTGAATTTTCATTGCATTTTCTTGACCAGGAGGCTCAGAAGCCCTTAGCTCACACCAGCAGCAAAGAGAAGGCTCCTGAATTCCCAACACCTACTTGGAGTGTGAGATCATGCTCAGGAGAACCAGACAAACGTGCTGTGCTCTGCCCACAGAAACAAACACCCAGTCCAAGCCAAAACAAACAGCTCAGTGATGAGTGTTAATGTAGGGTGCCCCAAATTCCGGGTTACAGATCCACTGACAATCAGCCAGTGGAGACACTGTGTAAATGCAATTGTTTCCACAGAGTAAAACTCCTGAACACCCAATATTGTACAGGGGCAGAAAGGCTCTAAATGAGAGCTTTGACAATTGCAGTCTAACACAACAGACTGAAATATTCTGATGCTTATCCACACTTGCAAAATCCAACGTGTTCATGATGATCTTACTTTGCAAAGCGCCTCTGATACCATTTGACACACCTGCATAAGTCTGTTTTCTTTCAAGTTCTTTTAAAGTACTTTTATAGGAATATAAAATCTACAGTACTGTGACATTCCTTAAATCCTCCAAGGAACAAATAAGAAACCCTTTTTGGCAACACAGAAAGCTCATCATTTCTACCTGGATTTACTGTTAGAACATTTCTGTTAGTACAAATCCTCATTTTATCAGTGATCATCATCTATACCCCAAACAGAAATGTAACCAATCCTATTAATTTACAATTAACATTTTCATATCAAACCATCTCAGCAGTTAAACATAGCCACATAGAAAATCATAGAAAGTATTGCATAGCACAAAGCACCAGTTTAACTGCAGTATTCTAGTAAAGGCTGGCAATAACATGGAAGGCAGGAGTCACCTGGTTCAGAGCATTCTACACTAAATAGATACATTTATGATAAAAGTAATTTTTAATTCTATATAAAGACAAAAGAGATAAAAGGACAGAAAAGACACAATCTTCCAGATCATAGCATATTCAGTGCTACTCAGGAGATGCAAATGGCTCCTGAATAAATGCAGACCAAGTATCTTAATTTTGAAGTATGAATTAATTTTTATTATATTACATATATTAAACATCTGAAATGAAATTCTAACCCTCTAAAAGACAAGAGTGAACTTCTACAAAATACTAGTGAGTCATCATTACAGAAATCAGTAAAAAATAAAGCAACTGATACTGGCAAACATATTTCTAATCTTTCTAGACAGGAAATATGTAAGAACAGAATTGCTCAGAAGATAAGCAGTGTCTGGTCATACAAACACAGCCAGGCTACATCAGCAACAGGGTATTACTTTCTTGCATGTCTGATCATTTCTGAATCATCAGATCTCAATCTTTCTTTACTGGCAACACGAAAAGCAGAGTCAAAGTAATTATTAGCAAAACTTCTCTGTGCAAAAACATTAATTATGAGCTTTGTTTTCTGCACTAAGGTTATTTCTTGCACTTTCTATGCAAAACTGGCATAAAGAATTCTCTTCTTAACATCACAGCCACCTGTCCTATCTTAGGGATAATAAGCACCAGTAAAGAATTCTCAAACCAACAGACAAAAAAGGCAATTTAGACATACCAGCAACTAACTGAAGATATTATTCATATGATACAGTAAAAGACAAACAAAAGTTGTGACCCTGTATAACTACTGATACATACACTTTAAAATTTTTATCAGCTATATTGAAAACTATCCTCCTACTTACAATTAAACTTCAGGGTAGAGTTCAGGGCTTGATTTACTTTGAATTCTGCAAAATCTGCAAGTGGGGTCAGTGCAGCACTTATCATCTGCAGCTTCTTGTCTTGCCAGCAGTTGTGACAACAAAGAAAAAAATCTTCTTTCTTTCTGCTTGAAGCTGGAAGGTGTCAGCACACTTTGAAAAGAACCAGGTTAATGGTATGATGTCCAAACCTCTTCAGCATCTTTTCTTCATCTGAAATTTAATCCTACAAGTGAAGCACATGAATAAGTTTTAAAATACAACTCAAAGTATATAAAATGCATGGGAACAATGTCACCATTGACAAAATATGGACAATGGAAAAACAACTTAAAGTGAGGGTAATCAAGTTTCCTTACACGTTTAATGGGGCTACAGTGCTATGCACTTTCTGGAGAGTTTTAAGAGGAAATCCTTTCCTATACACTTCACCAGCAACACAGTTTTCCTTGGAATGATGAGATACAGAGACAGTTGTGGAACACCAGCCTTTATCTTTGCATGCCTGTAACAACTTCCTTGCTGCTGTAGGATGGTTCAGTATCTGCTCCCTCTCTAAGCATCTCTGGTGAGTGATCAGCCCTTAAATGCTGAATTCTGCAGACTCAGACACTCTGACACACTGATACACTCACAGACACTCTTGCACACCAGGCTCCAGGTTCCACTCTCCATTGACCAGGCATTCTGAACCAGCAGGTGGGGCTGGATTTTTTTTTTATTCCTATTTGAATGACTGGGCAATGTTTTTGAACCAAAACACAAACTACAGTTACAGTTACAAGGATTTTGTAAAACCCAGTCTTGCTCTGTATCTGCCTTACCCAATTCTTTGATGAATATCTTGCCAGGCCAACTCTGCAGTTGCCTGTGTGTCCGTTGTTTTTCCTCAAACAGCTCTGTGACAAATGCTTCTGTCTTGTTTAACCCTGAGAAAGTACTTCCACCCAGCAATTTCTCTTTTCCTCTGGTTTTTACTTTGCCAATTTAAGGCTGCAGGTTGGCTCTGTGAGAAGCTGTTTGCCCAGCTGCCTCTCCCACCTCTCTGTAACAACAGTCCCATGTTTGCTGAGAATGTCTTTGCTATTAGTGGGGTCTTTTTTCAGTCAGCTTGTTCATTTAACAGAAAAACCATGCAGCCCACACAGCAATTGTTAAGACAGCCATTACATCTGGTTCTGACCATCTAGTGTGCTTAACTCCTTGCTAGAGCATTAATAACTACAAATACACATCTGCCTTGCTCTTTTCAACCCAACCAGTTCTCTATGAGCTGTTCTTCAGTTATGTGGGATTTTACTGTGGACTATCTCAGCTAAGAACTAAAATCACTACAAACATTTCCAACTTTGGAAAAAGCTACTGCTAGAAATGAATACATTTAATAAAATGTTACCCTTCCACTGAAATACATGAACTGTACATAAACTATGATGTAAATGTGGTGACTGCTTACCTGAACACTTTTTTGAAAGCCAGATTTGTCTTTTTGGTTTGTGTTCCATTTTTCAAGCAATAATCTGTTTGAAAGAAAAACAAACCCCAGAGAGTTACAGCAGTTTTTCATAGAGGCATAGAATACTTTTGGAGTCTTTATTTAGCCCTGTCCTTGGGTGACCTTGCACTGAGGAGGTAAAATGCATTTTAAAGCTCTTTGCAGGTACTTTTATCTGCTATTCCTATTGAATTGCTGTTTTCTGGTTCTGGATTGGCAGTTAGGAACAATGAAACATAAGGGATCAATACATTTTAATTAATGTCCTATTCTAGACAATTCTCCGGGCCTATTTTTTTATATAACAGACACTGGGGGTCAGATATTCTTGTCTTCATTCCCTGAAATACTAAATACAAAGATTCTTGATAAATACTCACCTCCAAGATTTTGCCTGCTTTAAGAAACTTCTAGCTTTTGCAACTTCTTGAGTAAGTTTCTTTAAATCATCTCCTTCAAAGTAAGAGAAAGCTGGATTCTGAAAGCACAGTTAAAGTGTTATAACTTACATCTATTTATTATTTTCTGTTTCACCACCTCACTTAACTGATCCTAAGCTCTGAATTTGCCAACTTGCAGAGGAGGTCTCAGCCTTACAGGGGGAGAGCAGAACAAGCCTGGATTGCACCTGGTTCTGCTCAGTAACACTGTTCTGCTGTGGCAATGCCTCAGGTCTCATGCTGGAGAATTAATGTGCCAAGCACCGTACGAGGATTTACAATTAAATGAAAGACAAGATGGCAAGGATAAAAAGACAGTAAAAGCTGTAGTCGGCTTAAAAACCACATACAGACACACAGTATATTTTTTACTTTTATTTCAAAACCTGTATTGCACTGTGTATTCCTTTCATGGGCTTGGGCACCTCAGCAAGGCAGTTAGCAGGAAGGCAAAAACAGACTCTAAGATTTCTCTTTCTGGTTTCAATATGAAATATCTTAGAAGTTTTGTAATATTTTTTCCCATTGTTCTTCTTTTCTTAAATGACTCTTCTCTCATGATGAAGAACTAAGTTGCAATGAAACCAAACAAACTGATTTATTTAACATACATCTTCATCATCCAGCCCCTCTGTCAATACTCTGTGTGCTGCTAATTGTTCATCTTCACCTCCAGGACTGCAGTGGAAGCGCCCTCCTGTTTGGGAAGCAAGTTTCTTCAGGAATTCAACAGCTCCTCTGTTAGCACAAAGCAGAAAGCTACTTATGAAAATTATTTTCTGAAAGCAACAGCAGAAGAATTTCTAAGAACTCCTCAAAAATATGACATCAAAACAAATAGATTGGAGGACATGATTATAAATCCCTGTATGAAATGTAGGCCATGTGGCAATTACCTCTGTAACAACCTTCCCCATCACCATCTTGGCAGCAAAGACTTCTGACAATAGTCATTTTAAGAGATTTTTTTTTTTTTGTTCTTTGTACTCTTTTCAAGTATCATATACCTGTCTGCACAGCTAAAACAAATGGTGTGGATTTTAATATCTTGCTTCTTTATCAATGTTTCAATTTCTTTCAAAATCAGACTGCAACTGGTGTCTGGTTTTCCATCAGTCAATAGATACAGTGCCTCTACACCTTGGAAACTGAGAGCTTTCTGAAAAGCAGAAAAGAAGCTTAAATCATTTGTACATTTATATGAAAAGTTACACTTCAGAACAAAAACACCATTCTGATGATTTAAGATAGTTTTCTATTTACCATATCATTAATCAACTTTGTTTTATCTTTTCATTTTCACTCATTGGGGAAGGAGATCAGGGATATAAATTTGAAAATTGAAGTAGATAATTTGTAGCATAAGACAACATTTATAAGCAGGGCATTGCCAAAACCCAACTCATTGAAATAAGAAAATGAAGTGGTTTTGGAGAACTACTGACAAAGGATTTTTACATCATATTTTATGGGAGTTAAAGATGTTTAATGTCCGAAAATCAGGCTCACTAGGACTTGAATATCATGAAAATCTGCTACAGTAATTGACTCAGTGGGTATGTTTGTTCTACACACATGCCTTGCAGCTCTACTGGACTTCATTCGTGATGAATGCCATAACATTTCTACAGAGATTGTGCAAGGATGTCTGGAAGAAGAATTATTCATTACAGGCAACATTCCTTTTTTGATTCCAATTTTAAATCTCATGAAATGGCAAGTTCAGTTTTAAGTTATTATTACTAGCTGTTTTCTACACTGAGAATTTTTATAGGAGAAAATTTTCTTCACCTATTACTCAAGTTCAAGAATTGTACTCAAAACCCATGAGATTCCAACAAACACTGCTTATTTAAAATCCTCTTTGGGTCAGAGCAACATATCATAGTCACTGTTGTACATAAACATCAGTTGGAGCACCTGGCTATTTTCCCTCTCCAGTATTCTTTGAATACAAGTATTAACAAAACTATTGATATTTGACTTTTTAAAAAAAACCCCTAGTATGAGCAATTAATTTGACTATCTATGAACCCTGGGGCCAGAAACAGTGACTCGATTTCTAAACTGTTCAGTGATTTGCACGTAAAGATGTTGCACACTTTGACATAACAATTTTCCTGGAATGTCACCAGTCAGGTGGAAGTGTTTTACCACCACAGGACAGGATGAGTTCTCCAAGCTGTGGCACACCCACCTGTAGAGCTGCAAGGATGCAGGAGTTCCCATGAGCATGGCATGTGGAAACCCACTGCACAGCATCGTGGCAGCTTTCATCAGTTGCCTCTACAAGACACTCTTTCCAGCTCTCTGTATTTTCTGCAAATCTCAGCAGGTTAAACCTGAGGAGAAAGATGACCCACAACATTTAACCCTAACCAATCCAACAACTCACTTTGGATAAAGACAGTTTTCAAATAAATAAATAATTTTTTAAAAAAATCTAACACAAACACAAAGCCAACAGTAAAAGAAACCAAAGCCAACCAAACCCCCTATCAAAGAGCCTAGTGCTGGATTAAGATCTTCAGCCTTGGAAAAGTCAAAAAGCATATCTTACTTTGCATGAACAGAAAATCTATGGGAATGCTGAGCCTAAAAGGGTAAACAACATCAGCCTACAGCAGAGGATCAAATCTTAGAGAATTTAGAACTTAAAACTGGTAAAGGCAACAGAAAAAGCAGATCTTGTCACATGCATATTACACTCTAACATAAAATAATTACTTGAATTGTGTTCCAGTGCTGTATTACTGTAATTATTAAACAATCTGATTGCACAATAATGAGTGCAGATTTCAGTCCTTATCAATGATTCACCATACCTGACTTTATTTTTTCTCAGCTGTTCCCAGATAAGGGAGGTAAGTTCTTTTGTGACAGGTGGCAAATATGGGCCCATGGATCCAGATGTATCAATCAAAACACAGACATTTGCCTCTAAAATGGTACCAAACAATCTCCGGCTTCCTGGGCCAGAACATTAAAACTAATTAAGAGTTATTACACAGGCTTATTTTATTGAGCATAATGTAAATCATCAGTCTTTAAGGGTAATTCCAGGCACATTTCTACATAATTAAGTCTAATCTATGTGGCAATTAGGTACTTAAAAGGTTAACATTAGATAAGTCTTCAGCCATTTCAAAACTAGCACTATCAAGCATTAATTACTAGCTAATTGTAGCAATTTTTAAAATAATTTAAAATAATTCGTAGCTCCTTTACAATCCAGCAAAAAATTAAACTGTTTCCCAACAAAGATCTTTATGAGCAACAGAGAGATCAAAATAGTCTTCCCCAGTAGTGATGCTGAACTTCTAAGCAGGGCACATTCTTAGCAAAACAGGCAGAAAAGCTGATTTTGCTTGTATATGTTACTGTATATATTCTGTTGATAGAAAGCTTCTGCTCTGTATTCATGACCACACAAAGACCAAAAACTAATTATTTGTCAGCAAACAAGATGTTTATCAGCTGCACGGATGCTGAATTCTCCTGTATTCACAAAAATAAATTTTAGACTTTCAATGAAATGCAAGACAGAGAACCTTTATTCACACTGGAGGTTCAGATTTACGTTCAGATCTATTCTACCAGAAATAGCAGACAAGAATATCATATATATTTATATACATTAAATATATCCAATCTATGTATTTGTATATATATAAGTTGTGCTTTACAGAAAACCAGAGGCACCCCAATACCTGAGAGAAGCCACTGCACTCTGTGGATATAGCGCTGCAGCACCTTCTCCAGTTGTTCTGTGTAGGTTTCCAGCTCTTTAGGGTGAAACTGCAGATGTTTCACAACCCCCTGGAAAAAAATCATTTTGTGCAAGAGCATCTGACTTGAGGAAATCTGAGCTCAGCTGCTATGTATGCAATGTTGGCATTGGACATCAGGGAGATTTTTGTCTTTACATCTATGAAATATGGTAAGAACAATTCTGTGACTCTGTTCCTTGCACTTCACTTTCTATGCTTCACTCCAGTCATTACACAGACTGAAACAATCAAGATCCAACATCTTCCCAGTTTCAACTCACACATGATTTTGAAAAGTTTTACTTAAATTTTAATTTTTTTTTCATACTGTATGAGCAGGGGAGATTCTACACATTCTAAAGAACATGCAGTTTGGACTTCAAACATGCTAAAAGTTTTTTTGGCGTGAATAGAAGACCTTCTCTACCTTGCTAGTGTAAGTATGATTTAGAAACAACAGGGAAGAGTGGACAGAACATCACACTAGAAAACCAGAAATATCAATCAACATTGACTAAACAAATACAAAACCTTTCAATAATGTAGGTACCTGACATCTGCAAGAACCTACATTGATTTCTGCACTGGGGAAGATAGAACAGTATTTTGCTGACACTTCCTTGTGTAGAGACTCCACAGTTTTCTTCTGGTGGATACAGCCTGGACCAAACATCAGTCTGGGCAATTCCAGTTTAAGCTTTTTAATACTGTACTTGGTCAGCCACTTGTAAGACAAACAAATAGAGCAATTGATTGTTGGCAAATATTAGAACAGTTTAAGTAATAACATGTTGTACAGAATCACAATTTTTACATTAATTCAGATGGATAGTTCCAAAATGGCAATTTATTAGTAAGGAGAAAAATACCTCTTTGCTTGAGCAGATTTCCTCTTCCTCTGGCAATGTGACAGAGCAAACAGATTTTCTTATGCACATTGCCTTTGGATACTTCTGATATATTGTACCTATTTAAGAAATGAATAAGTACCTAAAAAAATCACTTATTTTAAAAAACTGTCAACTTCAAAAAATTCCGAACTAAATCTTCTGTAATCAACTAAACCACGTTCACAGCACTTTCCCTTGGAGCACCTTCAACAAAAAGATACCAAGGGACTTTACAAAAGAAAAACCCAATTAAAAAAAAAAAAAGAAACAGGCAAAAAGTGCCACCCACCTGCACCCAAACTAAAATTCCTTACCACTATGTGGTAAGTGAAACTCTCTCCCACTCACTGCTCAAAGCACACTGGTTATCAGTGAATTCTAATCCTGCCAGTTATATAATAGAAGTGATGATAAGAAAAGGGCTTCACCCAACCCATCCTGATAACACATACCCACATTTCTTCCTTCTCCAGTGTAAAATACAGACACAGAAAGCTCTGGCTGCTTCCTGGGTTTGTGCTTGCCTTTATTCTCAGTCTGAGGCCACTCTTTTACTGTTTGTGCTACAAGTAAATAATAGATTAAAAACCCCATTAGTTTAGCTCAGCTGGATAAAACTCTCACATGAGAAAACTTCTACCCTGTTCTTCTCTTCATATATTCCAATAACCACAATTATAAATGCTTCATTTTCTTTGATACTGATTAAGAAAAATCATATTACAGCACAAATTTAGAGGCTTTAATAGAAATGAAACCTTTACAAATATAGAAATTATCATCAGGAAGAATGTCACAGGAGTTAGTTTGAAAAAAATTAGGGGTTTGAACAAGCATAGTATTTGTTGGAGAAACCAGTTAACTTTGTACAGAGCACCTCAGATGCAAATATGAATCCAGATTTGTAAACACTGCTACATAGCAACATCAGTAGATTTGATTAAAGATTACAATTCCAGGTGTTTCTAAAAATCTTAATTTAAATCTCTAATTTAAAAACTGTCTTTTAAGCAAAACCCAAAGGAAACTGAAGACAAAAAGCCCCTAATCCATACAGACCTGGTGGAATTCCTGCTTTGGCACTAGGAGGACGCCACGCCAGAACTCTTACAGGAGTATTTCTCTCTGCACCATGGTTGTCTTTAACATCCTTAAGCACCTTAGGTAACAAAAAAATGAATGTAAAAATTGTTCCAGCTGGATTGTAACTGCATTATTCTAACCTGGAATTATGTTTCTTTATTCTTTAATTCCTGCTTTACTCTGGCTTTGACACATCCACAGACTGCCATGACAACACATTCATTTGCAGTTTCTTGCTGCGTTAAATAACTCTAATTGCTCTGTTTTAATTATCTTGCCAGTATCATCTGCTACCATAAACCTGAAGACCAACATGTACAGGGAGAGGAGTCTGGACCATTTTGCCACCTGAAGGAGCAGTCTAGTATGGTAATGACCTCACTTTATAGAATGCAATATTTAGTATCTTCCTCAGCATTTTATTGACTATTGAAAATCTAGTTCTGACACCAGTGATTTCTCCTTTGGGTTTGGGTTATCCCTCCAGGGGTTGAGCAGTCTGCTAAACAACACAAGCACTTGTTTAACCCTACTGTAAGGTAAGACTTGCTGTGACACTGAGCCTTCAAGCAACTGACATCTAATTTAACATACAGCTCTACTGTAAATATCACCAAACATCTACAGACAACTCCGTGCCCATTTTCCACAAGTTTAATCCCTGCAAAACGATGCTCTGTTGTCACGTCTGAGTAAAGAGTTTCTCCTGCATTTGTGACGATGTGTTGAGAATATGTCACTTTTGATAAAAGAGCCTGGAAGACCTATGAAGCCTTTGCAACATTCCCACACCTACACTGCCATTTCCTATATTCCCACACCTACAATGCCATTCCCATCTCATAGATGAGACCTGAAGTTCCAGTGAGCACTGGCCCTGTATGAATATCACAGATGTGCACACCTACTCAGAACAGATGTATGCATAGTTCAAATGAACAAACACTAGCAAAATCCCAAGGGATTCGGCAGTGCAGCTCCGTGGAAATAAGCACAGCAGGCAGGAAACAAATCCTGAATCCTATTCTTGTTTTATGCTGGCTCTCTGTGAGGCCAAAGACATGCTACTGACCTCCAGCTGTCTCATCTGTAAATGAGCAGAACATCACAATATTCAGTACCTTCTAGAAGGACTTGCCAGATAGATGTAATTTGGTAAAGCACATTTCTGCTTTGCCTTTGTTTCCATTAAACATTATTTTTTAAGGTCAGAGGAAGGACTAGACACGTTTTGACACTACAGTGTGGTTCTGTTATAATTAATTACATAGTATGATGCACTTTTTGGTATATGTAGCATTTTGAATGCAAACATAAATTCAAAGTACTATCACAGTGCTGCTCTTACTTCTTCAAATTTTCAGCTGAGCACTTCTCTCACCACGAGAAGCATCCAATAGCTAGGCAGGATCTTTAATTAACACAGAACATATTAAAAATGGGACCATTTCAAGCCATTCTGGCCAGACTCACAGCTGTGGGCTTAGGAGATGGCACCTTCTGTGCTCTTTTTCTCTCATTCCTCATGAGCACATTGGAGTCTCCTTCTGGTGTGAGGGGCTTCAGAGACTGATTTACTGAGCGTTGCTTTAAGGACTCCACTAGGATTGCACACTGAAATGGAAATCCACATTGTTTAGTAATTCATATACATGGAATTAGCAACAAAAGGAGAATCACTTGAACTGTAAACTTGTATTTGGTCTGGAATCATGACTCCTCCAACTCAGTCACTGCAGTGCTATTGTGCAACTGCTTTCTAGTCCATATTTATTCCATGGTCACTATTCTCACATTCTAGAACATTCCTGCTAATCATAAAAGGGTTTTGTCCAATTTCCTGAATTGTCAGCTGAACGAACACTGTTGAATTTTTAAAGGAAGAAACATGTAATTTAAGAAGTTCTATGTAATTCATACCTTTTGGGAGTAGTTCTTTGCTTTTTCCATTTCAGCTATAATACTGGTAATATCATCACTTTCAAAAATCCCTGATAATCAAACAGATGCTAATTAGCATGGGGTTTTTAAAGTGTACAAAATAAGTATTTTTTTTAATGTACAACAGTTTGTATAACATGCTAAATATCAATGCAGAGAATCAAAAAACCTTTGTTTCCTGCAGGAAAAAAACCCTGTATTTTAAAGCATCTTTAAAAAGTCTAACAGTAAATAGCGAATTCAAATAGGAAAAAAACCAACCAAACACATTCCTTCATTAAGGCTTTATAATATTATAACACATTATAATATTCTGCAATGTGATTGACAGTCTCAATAAAACTATGACCTGTGTTTATATCTCAGTGCTGGCACAGCATCAGCATATCTTTATAAAAATTAAATTACTTGATTTGGGAGTAAAAAATCATTAATGAATATTAGTTCATTAATGAAAATGAAGTATGTGTTGAATGTGTTGACTTTCCTTTGCTCATACCTGCTTCTCCAAAGCAGTGAAACCTCCCTTTGGCTGCCTGTGCAATTTCTTTAAAAGCATTGGCAGTTTCCCTTGGGCTGGCGTAGCGTGCTGGGATAATCCCACTGGAGTCAGTGCCCTTTGTTACACTGAACAGACACACATGGAGCTGGAAATCAAACCCTCCACAAGCCTCAGCCACATAAGCACTGATTGTGTGCTGTAAGACAGAGGAAAAAGAAACATCAGGGGTGAGCCTCCACCTCAGACAAGCTTCCATCTACTCCACTGCTTCCTGACTGATGTACAAATCCTCCCAGCTGGAGCAGTTCAGCACAGGAACCTACCCTGAGCAGCCCAATTTCTCCTCAGTCCATGCAGATACACAACAATTGTCACTACTGCAGGCTACAGCTCCACTGCAGGCAAGAGGTGAGCTGGGGTAGATTTAGGAACTAAAGGCAGAAATCGTGGACATCAATTTAGCTGTGCACTGAAGCAAAGTAGGGATGAAACTGTCCATTTGGCTCTCATTTGCTTATCAACCATGTGGGCTTTAATGATTTCTTAGGTGTGCCCAGAATTTCCAGAGATTTGGTAACAAAAGCAGGAGACACCTCACTGCCCTCATGTAGAAACTCGAGGCTGTGCATGTGGCTTAACAGCCACAGAGCACACTCAGTACAAACACGGATCCAAGCAAGGGATTACTGGATAAAAACAGGAGCTGTCTCTACACAGCGTGCTATGCAGTTCCACTGGAACATTATTTGTGTCTTTCTTCCCATGAGCTGTACAGAAATGATAAATTACAAAAAATCAGCTTGTTCAAACTCAGAAATCTGAAGCAAAATCTGAGCTGAAGTGGGAAAGGAATCCTAAAAGCACATCTTGAATTTTCTATAATTCATACATAATTAATAATTGCTGCCTCTAACACATGACTAACAATTGCAGAAATGGAAGTCTGGGATCCTGAGAGTTGTGCTGCCTTAGGTATGTAAAGGAGGAATATCCTGCCAATGCCATGTGATGACTGGCCATAAAGGAAAAGAAAGAGAGAGGAGAAAAAAGAGACAAGGAAAAAAAAGAGAAAAATAAAGTTGATATTAGTTTTGATAGGAACGTAGAGAAAAGTTGCCCACAATGACACTCACTGTTTCCTGATCAGGTATTCCAGTAGTCAGCAGGTAGAGTCCCTGTGATTTGTGTTTATCTTTGTCTTTGAAGTCAACTTCCACAGCTCTCCTGAGTGCACTCATGAGATTTCTACTGCCCTTGCACTCCAAGCTCAACACCCACCTAAACCAAGATGTTTACAGTTCAAAGAAAGAAGAAACAAATGCTCTTGTTTCCACTCAAAGCAATAAAGAGGACTAAGTATCTTAAATAACACTGCACTGGAGTCTAAAATTTTTGAAAATGACAGAGAGCAAAGCCAGATTATATAACAAATTATTTGTTCTGGTTTTTGTATTGCCAGCATGGCAAACTGGTTTTTAAAGTAAGATACAAAACATAAAGAAAAAAGAATTCTCTCCTAATTTTATGAGGAAGATATCAATGTAGTAGAACTTACCAAAACAGAAATGAAACCAGAGGTATAAAGAGAACACAGAAGGTGTGACTCCACAAACAGAAACCTGGCATATTTTTCCAAAGCATGTGAGAAAACCCCCATTGTTTACCTCTCACATCCCAGTTGTATTTGAAGCAGTTTTCAGTTCATGTAACCTCTTCATTCCTTACACAGACACTTCTGTATCTGTGTACATATATATTATATACACATGAAATACAAAGTCACAGAGCCGACTAACTTTTATGACTGTTTACACGAGAAATGACTAAGAATGACCGATAGGAACATGGCAGCCTATTTTTGTAACATAAACTTATACAATTTTTGAGTTGTTTGCAATTTTTCTCTGTGAAATTCACATACATGGTTTAATTATTTGATCCTACCTCCAAGCCTTTTCTAAGTTTTCTGGTCGGGAAGGACAGAGTTCCTGCTGCCAAGGCACAACATCACTCCCAAATCTTTCACAGAAAGATAACAGCAATTAATTTTCACACTATGGTTTAGAACAAGCGAAAAGATAAAATAAATTCACTGAAGAAGAAAAAATCTCATTTGGGGTATTACAGACATATAACTGCCCGATGCCAACTATTTTTCTATTTCAAACCATTTAATTATCCACATTTATCCATCACCCAAGGTTTGTTTGATTTTCTTTTCTTAATAGGATCCTACATGAGCTGGGAAAAGCTCAGTGGAAGGATTGTGAAAAAGGAACTCCAGCCCTCAGCTGCTGCCTGTATCTCTCTTGTGAGATAAGGGCCCTGTTCTCACACCCTGTTAGGAACTCCATGAGCTGCTGGCTCTTACTTTTACCTGCCAGACAACCTGCCCAGTAGCTGCTTAGCAGCTGTGTCACATTTCTGCCTGCCAGTGCTGAGTACAGCATTTTAACACTTTAATATATTAAACAGTATTGGAGTTACTGTAAAATTCAAAGGGTACTCCCAGTTACGGTACCTGAGACATCAAAATCCTCTTCCGGTAAGTTTCTGACAGGTGAATTAATACTGTTATGAACAATATAGCAGGATGAGTATTTGTTACAGGTATGATGCAATCAGTTCCAGTGACCCTCACCCCAAACAGTGATTTTTAATTACTAATCTGGTCTCCATACATCTGATCCGTGCCCTCACACAGTAAGGACCAATCAGTGCTAGTCTTGCAAATACTTCACTAAAAAACATTAAATACTAAAAGAGGCCTGTTAGTAACTACAGTCTCTCAGCACACTTCTTTCATTGCAATGCATCACAGTTATTTGAAAAGGCTCACACATAGTTACTTACGCTATAATATTGAAGAAATCCTTATTTGACATTTGTTCTTCAAGTAAAAGTCGCAAAGAATGTTGGATATCAGAGATGCAGGTAGAGTTTGTCACTGATATATCAACAAGTACAACCACCCTATATAAAAAAAAAGCAATTCATAAAAAAACCCAACCCCAAAAACCCCAACCCTCTTATGTATTCTTATCTTCAGCGCTCTCTAACTTGTCAGGGAAAGTATCTTCTACCTATGTATCAAAATGTATAAACACTGAACTTATATTTTTAAAAAATTCTGCAAAACCTTAGGTCACATTTAAAAAATAAAAATAGGAACAGTAATGGAAACTTCTATCTTTCCTAAACTATGGAATAATCAGGATACTAGCTACTTGTAGTGCCATAATGGCTGCTGAACCCCAAACAGCTCCTCCGCCTTCTCTGTACTTCGAGTATCTAAAATCCTCCTGAAAAGTGTGGATTCAAATTGCAGCAAGGAGAGCTGTTGGATACTTCACTTTCCCAGCCAACACTCCAGGAACATATGGAATATTACTCCAAAGACAACTGGTTAAACTCTCTCTCAGCCCATCACTGCCAGAGGCTGCTCAGGTAGGGACTGACTGGTGTTATTGAGCACGTTACCTGTTTATATAAAAGTGTTAATGATGAGCTGCTCAGCACGGTCAGTTTTGAGTCTTGCTTGCAAAGACAATACAGGATGGTCACAGTTAATGGACAGGGCTTAGTTTGGGGGCAGCAGTTTTGAAAATACCCACAGATGTGATGGAGAGTCAGTGGGATGTGAGTTCCCAGCACAACACAGTGGGCAGATGGGCTAATTCAGTCCTTAATCAATGAGCAAGAAAATCTTTAGGAACAGAGGCCTCAGCTACCTTCCTTCTGTCTGAAACTCCATATTCAAGGTTTGTAAACAGGAAAAAGAGAAAATGTGCAATTAAGGTTGAGTTAAGGCCTCAGGTAAGATGTAAATAAACACTGTCCTCAAACACATTAAGACTTCAAACCTTAACAAAAAAACCCCAAATCAAATCCAATACCTTCTTTCACAAACACTTCCCCATATCCTTCTGCTAGCAACAGATAGCCAGTCAATTCGTTTCTCATAGATCCTTACCATTTTAGCAAGGAGTTTCTAGGCATAAATAAAGAAAATTTATGTTGAAAAGTTCAAGTCTTTTATTGCCAAATGCTTAATACAGAAATAACACAACAGCATAGTAATGAGAAAATAAAAAAGATTTTCATTCATTTAGATAGCAACATTTCATTCTTAGTACAGGTATGAGAACACAGTCCATGAAAAAAAACTGATATAAAAGCAACAAAGAATCTAAAGATCTGTATCTCCACTTTTCCTCTTGCCACCCTGTTCCAAAATAGTGTTCAGGCATATTAAGAAAAAAAAGAGCTTGAAAAATGCAGTTTTTGCAAGCTTACCCTTTCTTCAATAGCATTTCTAGGCAGTGTTCATAACAAAACACATCATTTAACATAAACACAATATTCTCAAACAAATGTAATTATTTAACACTACCAGCTTGATATTAAGGTAATTTGTCCAAACTCTATACACCATGACCTTTCCAAGTATATGTAGGTTTTATATGAGGGCATATCAAGCTACAAAAGGGCACTGAACTCAGAAATAGAACTATAATTTAGCATGCTTTTGGAGCACAAAACACAAGCATCTACCAGTGAGTAAGGAGCCACAGAAGCTGCTTTTCATGTCAGCCACTTCACACTCTCCTTTTGGTCTGGCCATAGAGTTCCACAGACTTCACATCACTCCCTCTTTAATGAATTATTTGCCCTGCCTGGAAACATTCCCACAGCCCTTTGTCAGAACTGCCAGTGAAGTGGGAAAGAAAAAGGACTGACAGATCACTGCATGGCAAACCCTGGTTGCAAACATCCCCAGACAGCTTCTCTTTTATTAAACTTGATCCACTCTCTGATGATCTGCATTCTAATCTAATCTAAGGAGGAAATCCTCAAGAATCACTACTGCCCGTGAGAATTCCAGTGGCTGTAGACTTACATGGACAACTGTCTGCACATGAATCCCTGCAGTACTTAGCTAACAAGACAATTAATGAGGAATAATTAGATGGTAGTCTAGCCCTGACAAGGCCACATCACCGATGGACAACTCACCTGATAGTTGTACAGTACTGGCAGGTCAACATGGATATTTTTTACAGTTCCATCATACCACTCAAACTGCGTCATCAGTTTCTAGAAGGACAAACAGAGTTAACTGTTTACAGACCCCAACATAAGATAGACTAACATGGAATTTCTTCCTGAGGCATCCTTAAGAGTGACATTAAGTATTGAGTTGAATCTATGATTCAAATTTCAGCCTGTAGAATTTCAGCTAACTTATAAAGTACTGATTTAAATTAGAAACATGTAGCAATAGAAGGAAAAAACCCCACAAACCCAGGGAAAAAAGTTCCTCATCACTTGCCTCATGTAGAGTTGATGATACTGTTTTTTTAAGAATAGGTACAAAATCTTCCACAGGAGAGAAAGCATTGGGAGCCAGAACTTGATAAAGGTCTAGCTTTTTAGCTAAAGGAAGAAAAAAATACATCAAATAAAAACACATACTCAGTCTTTAATTCATGTTTCATAGCTGTTAAGCTTTTCTTTCTCTGCTACCTTTCAATCCATGTGTCTTTAACCATTCTGCTGAGGTTTTGGCCAGGGTGCCTGGTGTTTGAATAGCTAAGGGTCCTTTGTGCTTTGGAGGCTTCAGGAATAAGCTGGAAGGTGCTGCATTTGCAAATTCTGTGGAAACCTAAAATGGATTTCAAGAAAAGCTCTTGGAAGTTTTAACATAACTTATTTTTACCCTCAATTCAAAATATCCAGCATGGAATCATGGTGAACATAATTAAAACTAAAGTGCTGGGATTCCAACAAGCAAAACACTTTGAAAATAGCTATCATTGGTCCTCCTAAAAATGGGCTTTTACTGAGGATATAGAATCTTCTCAGTCATTCCAGAGTTACTTCTGCTCCATAGGTAGTCTACACAGTCCTTAGTAACCATGAGGTTGGAAGAGAGAAAAAAATATGTACAGCATAGGAAAGATGAGGGGAAAAAATAATTAGAAATTTTATTCACAAATGACTACTTTGCCCCCTGTCTGTAATGTCTCAGGTCAGATGACCAGGTAAACAAGGATACACAATGTGAGCTTTCAGCCTCCCTTTCAGATCAGACTTGTCCACATCACACAACTTGTGACAGAGAACAGACTGTTTTGCTAACAAAAAAATTCCTCCCAGACTTGTATAACTGTACCACCAAGGCAAACCTTTATAAGTTTGCAATGGATTTAAATGTCCAACTAAACCACACAGGAGTAAGTATCTTTTAACCCATTTAAAGGACTGTTGGAACTTCATTTATATGATCATGCATAGTGTTAGGCTAGTGCTGCTTAGATTCCCATTGCCATCACAGGACAATGTTCTTTTCATGCCTTTTGGAGAATATTTAGCAAAATGCCCCCTTTACTGATTTTGTTCTTAATTTGTTCATACAATAGATGTTCACTAGAGAACATTCAAAGTTCACATATCAAATTACCTGACCAATCATACAATTTTTTTTCATATTGTGGACACTTAACATTTCTAACCTTAATTATCCAAAATACATCTGGAAATAAAAAGACACATACATCTGCTCTTTTACTACCAAGCAAGTCACCAACTCTTCTTTGAAAAATCTGTTTGATGCTCTTGAGTAGGTCCTTAGCCTTCTGGGATTCCTGAAGTAGCAGATGGAAATCACTGCTATCAAAATTCTGCAATTACAAAAACAAATAGGGGAAAAAAAGTTAACTACTGTTCAAACACCAACTGAAAGCAGCTTTCTTACTTTACTGTGCAAACATCAATACAAAACTGCCTGGCATAGCAGAATTGAGTGTAAATGTATCTAATGCTCTGCATATAAATTAGTAGGCATTTATAAACAAGATATTACTTTATTACTTTGAATCACTCTACAGTAAGCCACTGCTTTTAGCAGCCATAAGTCAGTAAACAATAACTGCAAAATTTATTGCACTTTAAGGAAACGTTGTCAGTTGCAGAAAGAATTAACCACAGAATTATTGAGCACATGCTCAGCATTTCTATGACAGAGACTTTCAGCACCACCTCTTACTCTCAGCTTTTACTCAGGTGACAATTATTTTATCTTCTCAAAGTGAAGAATCATCAAAAAGAGAGAAAAATGCTTTGCCTCTCTTCCTGTGACCTACCTCTCCCTTGGAAGAGTAGCAATGGTAACGGCCTCTTATAACTTCTGCAAGGTTCTTTAGAACTGCCTACTAAAAATAGGAAGAGAAACAAGTTACTTTGATTTGACAGTCTCTTTTGATAATGTGGGTTGTTGGTATTCAGTTCTCAGCAGAGACAGAGAAAGAGTATTTGAGATACAGGTAGTGATAAAGACAAAATAATTATTATGTTTCCATCATTTGCTTACCAGTCTTATTTTAATAAGGCTGAAAAACTCACTCAGTAAAGCAAGTTACAAGATGATGATCCAAACTATTTTTTCATGTGTGTGAATCTGCTCTGAAGGGCAGATTCAATTCACTAATTCAACTCTAATGACTAGGCTAGCTTCCCTACAAGTTTATGAGAGAAGGCATTATAGCTCAATAGGAAAAAAAATGACAGGGCACTTCAGGAAGTCAAGTATGAACACAACTACTTACAAGAGAAGCAGGGTTGCTGCAATCATATATAACAGTGTGAATCTGCACTCTTCTCCCCAGAGTACACTGCTCAGCATAATCACATAATATTTCAAAAGACTGATCAGGGCTGATTAAAAGAAAAAAAGAAAAAATATTAACAATGGCAGTAATCAAATGGGGGAAAAAAAGCCATGCTGAAGAAGACATGGAAGAAAATCTGGGAAAGAAATAAATCAGGGGAATTACTTAGGTATTTAGCATTATCATGCTTTTGGAAGGAGCTTCTCTCCCTCTTTAAACCATTTCTGAGATGTCACTACTGGAGTGTGGTTCTGCCCTGAAAGTCTGAATGATAACAAACCCACTAGGATTCTATTCCCATTCATAACAGCTTTTGAATGAAATGTTCTGAAGTATTCCCTGCTAGCCCTGAAAGCTAAAAATCAGGAGTTGTGGCTGCTGTGATGATAAACTCTTCAACTCTGGGATGTAAGGATGTCCTCCATTTCCAAAGGCACAAAAAGAGGTAAAACTTTCAGTGACATCTTTAATGACACTTGATGTAAAATTAGAGCTGGCAGGCTCTCAATAGAGTACTGAGATAAGTGATCTGTAAAAACATAGCTTCACACTAGAAAAGAGAAGATTTATAAATAGCAAAAAAAGAGAAGAAATAAAGGAATTCAAAGGCATAAACTAAGAATATGTAAAACTCAGATGTTACATTTTCTATTTATTTTTGTATCAAGTTCAGTTTCTTGTACCAATCCTGTAGCCAAGTTAAATCTGGTTGTTAGGACAGACAGTGAACCTACCAGCTTCCCATAATAAGAACCACGGAATTCAGTTCTTTCATTGGAAGGACATGCCTTAAGGCTGTCAGCAAATTGCAGCCTCGACCAGGCTCCAGCTCTTGTATCCACTGTCTTGCTTCATGTAGCCTAGGAGAGGGAAAAAAGAATATTAAGGTGCTAAATAAGATAGACAGATCACAATGGTTACTAGGAACCACAGGAGCAGCTGAGATATTTTATACATGAAAACCATCTTGAAACCACAGACTGCATGTCAAATTCACTGCTTTTCTCCCCTCTTAAAATCACTACAGGCACAAGATGAAAGACACTATTACCTACAAGAAATTGCTTAAATTAAATGGACACCTTGTTTGAAACACTTTGATTTTTCAGAGAAATTAACTTACTTACATATGAACGTTGATGGTTTTTGGACTCTCCCACAGCAGTGAAATTTCTGTACTGAATGACAGGCAGTACAATTGCTTCTTATAACAAAGCTGCTCATCTATTAAGCACTAATAAATAAAAAAATTATGAATGCATTACTATCCATGCTGCTTCTGGTAGGCTTACTTCTGGTAGGGTTATTTAAAGGAGTTTTTTTTAAAACACACAAATGAAACCACAGCTGTTTTTGTTAGGCAAGTTTATTCCACAGAGAATGCTGACAGAATTGAGAAACTTTAACAATAACACATCCTTTAATAATGTTTTGAAGTATATACTGGATTTGTTTTGATCTGGACATTAACAAATACTACACTTTCAACAACATTCAGAGCATACTTTTCATCAGCAGAAAATTTCTATTTTTTCATATGTTAAGATTTTAAGTAGATTTTTTTCTATTTGGTTCCTGGCTTCTAGTTCCACAAAAGCTTGATTAGTATGTTAAAACTGGCAAAATTTGCTTCATTATTACTTACCAAAAGGTTCTTCTGAAAATCCAGTAGTCTGGGTCCATAACTCAAATGAGATACATCAACCAAAAGTCCAACTTTAGTTCCTTTTATAACACCGAACACCTTAGGAAAGTCACTGTAAATATTAGCTTATCTAGTTTAATAATTTTACTGTTTATTCTGTACAACAGCATTTGTAAATCAAGTATTAGGTGTTTATTTTAATTGTAAACTTTTCAGCATAAAGATGACACAGTGACAAAGTCAAGGAGGAAAAGAAGAAGAAAAAAGGAGAGTCCTACTGGTTGCCAGTTAATCCTTACCAGTGAACCACATTCCCTTCTTCCCAAGACAGCTTATTCATTCCTTGAGAGGATAAATAAAAAATAACTTTGTCCCCTTCAGGCTAAATCAGGCAACTTTGTGGAAACCAGATTTTGGAATGCTGCTTCTTTCCCTATTCCCTTCAAGAAAGAGTTACATCCTGAGCATCAGCACTGCCAGACACAATGTGATGAAGCAGCTGTGCACAATCTGGGCACAATGAACTGCAAGACAGCTCCACTCCAGGCAGAGGTTAAGATCAGCATTGACTGCTCCCATATAAATTGTGCTGAGAAGACCTGATGACTAAGACTGCAAAGAGAAAGGAAAAGACTAAATCTAGAAAGCAGAAAACTGCATACCAATGAAAGGTCAGGAAAAACAATCCACTGCCAACATCACTGCATACGATGTGGAACTTGTAGTAAATAATGAAAATACAAAGGCTTTCTGGAAGCCACTTTTCTCTAAAATTCTAAAGTTAATTTAGTCTTTAATGCTATGTAGAGTTTAATTCTAAAAATATACTGCAAAGTTCTAGTTACCTTTCTGCTGTCCTGCAGCAGCCACTGAATTCGGTGCTGATAGAGTTCAATCACTCTGACAAAAGGCAGAGCACACATTTAGCTACAGCATTCTCTCACACTGGGTTTGACTGTAACAAACCTGTCATCATCACATGCCTTTTCTCACAGATGCAAAATCTGTGAGAAACAGGTGTTTTAAAATATGTTAAATATGCCCTCACACAACCAGTGGTTGCAGGGCTATCCACTTAAATACTTCTTTCCCTAAAGCAGAATAACTTCCAACAATTAATTATCAAAATGGTTATAACCTGAGGTAAAACAAAATGCTGCTTCCTGTCATCTAAAATTGTTTTACTTTAACCAATGGATTTTAAATTCCATGCACATAGTGTCTACAAGTTGGCAAACAGAAAGTTTAAGCCAACATTTTAAAGGGGAAAATCCATTTTGCTTTTTCAAAACAGAAAAGCTGTTTCCATTTTACAAAAGCCTGACACAGTGAGGTACGCTGAAATGGCAGCACTCTTATCAATTATTAAGGTTATTCTACAACTTATCGAACCTATAAATTAAATTATGTAAGTTACCTTGATTTTATACATTTAAAATCCACTTTCAACTTCCATGTCACAACTGACTTCCATGTCACATCCATGACTTGAAGCTAATCCAAGTTACAGTTAGTATAACCCCCAGCTACACAGTGTTACATATGGAAACCTGACCATGCACTGGCTGCCTTTCTAAAATGAGCAAACTGCTCCACATCAACACCTGGCTGATAAGCATCTTTCTTAAAAAACCCCAAACCTCAGCTGTAGGGACATACAATTATCCCTTCCTCTAAATCTCGGCAGAAAGGATTTAATGCTGAGATACTCTGAGTGCCCAGAGATAACAAATTAAGATTTAAGGCAGTGCCTGCAGTCATGGAGATACAGAATCAGTTACACATCAAAACAGTAAAGAAGATGAATACTTACTCAGAAAGTCTGGATTCAAAATCAGTAAGAGTCTCCTCTGTAAACTCCATCTCTTCACCACCATTTCCTGAATTCCTGGAGCACTATCCATGGTTAAATCAGAGATGCACACAAGTTAAGACTGACTAGAGAAAAGGCAGTGTTGTACTTACACAATAATATTGCCTTCATTTACCAGATAGTCTAATGTTAATTTCAAGGATTCCAAACTGTAGTTTCTTATCCATTCTTCAGTTGTTTGCATCTTTTGAGACTCTGTTTTCTTCATTTGTCCTCTCTACAGATCAAGTGAAAAATTACATGCAGTATGAGAAATTAAATGTGCTGTTTAAATGTGACAAAATGTAAGTCTTACGGAGAGTTGCTGCTAGGCAGAGCATATCCAAGAACATAATTTTAGGTACTGGAATCCTCTTTTGAGGATACAAAGGAAAAGAAGCTTTCACAATACATTTTCCTGATGTATGTTTCCTTTATATGAATAGACTTAGCCTTATTAAAAAGTAAAAAAACAGCATTAGAGCAAAAAAGTTAAAATCTTCAGGAATAAACACTATTAGAAAGGTATTGTCAGCCACTTAAATGATAATTTATATTGTATGTGGGACAACAGCAAACTAAAAAATAAAGAGAAGTTACAATTATCCATTTTTAGAAAACACATTTAGAAACTATTCTACAGGAGCTGCTTGTTAAGGGATTTTATACAGTTAATTATATGTGTGCACAGCTGCCGGGAGACCGGCTACAGAGCTCAACCAGAAAAAGAGATTAACCACAGCAAACCCCAGAGCGGCGGCGGGAGCTGAGCCAGCCGGGCTGGCAGCAGGTGGGCGAGCTGCCCTCGGGTTTAGGCGCGGTACGAGTCAAGCAAAAATCATTAAAACCCGGTTTTCCCTTGGCTGGGCTTCACCGCCTCCCCCCGACACGGGCCACCCATGACCTTGGGCTCACAGCGGGTGTCAGCGCAGCCCTTCCCGTCCCCGACACCCTCCTCACCTCACAGGGGAAGAACCCCGGGATCCCGACCCTGCGCTGCCCGCTGCGACTCACCTGACCGGGGAAAAGGCTCTCCGGTGCCCCGCTCTCCCTCCCTGGGCACCGCGCCAGTGACAGCGACTCCCGGCACTACCCCGACCCTTCCCTCGTCCGGGACCGGGAGCGGAGGGTCCAGCCCGATCCCCGCCCGCTGTTGCGGCGTTGCCGGGGGAGACCGGGCCGGCCCCGGCGCGCCGCTTCCCGCCGCCTGAGGGCGCCGGTGGGCGGGAGGCGAGGGGCACCGCCGGGCCGGAGGGGGGACACCTGACTGAGGGGACACACACCTGAGAGGGGACACACACCTGAGGGGAGACAGCTACCTTAAGGGGGACACCCGAGTGCGGAGCGGGGCCGGTTCCAGTCAGTGCAGCCGGAGGCAGTCGCTTTAGTAGACAATTTATTTTGATAAACTTGCTCAATAACAAAAATACAAGTGAAGAAAATTATGTTCATTTTATACAGTTTGTATTAACATTTGTTCGGAAATCATTAATTGAAAAAATGCTCTAACCAATAGAAAACAACTCTCAGTAAAGGCCGGGGGGCGCAGGCGGCGGGCCCGGCCTCGAGCCCAGGCAGGACAGCCCGCCCGCAGACACCATTTCCTTCATTATGTTCATCCTTCACAAAGGTTTTTAAAGGACAGCTTTCATTTTCCCGTGTGTGTGTGTGTGTGTCGGGGCAAACAGGAACCTACAGTTGTGTTCTGGAGTGGTTAAACAACGGCTCGGAAACACAGGGACGGCAGGAGGGCCCGGCTCTGGCGGCATCACCTCAGCCAGAGGCCGGGGCTCGGAGTGTGGCACACTGCCCGTGCCTTTGGGACACTGGCATCGCTCTCCAGCTGGATTAACAGCGGAAAACCCACGTTAAATGGTTAGGCTGGTGTGTTCTGGGAAGCACACCCTCCCCAGGCCTGAGCCAAACGGCTTCCAGGTGGTTATTGCAGCTGAGCCCAATGGTAAGATTTATCCGCACAAATTTACTAGTTTTTTCCTTCTGAATGTATTGTCTGTTTCCAATCTTACATTTTGTTAGCCGAATAAATGACAAAATGTGCACAAATTACATTACGATGGGGCATCAAACCTTTGGGAGGATTTAGAGGCAAAAGAATAAATGGAATTCTCTAGTGATATATGAAATGAGCTGTCCTTCAAAAAGTAAAAAAAATAATGGCTGGCAGAATCAGAAAAGTTTATGTAAACACTCAACACAAATATGGGATTACCTTTGGAGAAGATTCATATGGAAACATTTGCTTTTCATGAACTGAAAGGTCTGCAGATGTTTAGGCATGTTCAACACGAACTTTCTGTAGTTCTAAACAAAACCTTGTGCAAATAAAACCTATAAATAATTTTCAGCAGATTTTACAGTGATGCTCTTAGGTATGAAAAGAATGCACACAACTTTAAAACAAAAGTAACAGACATAAGTTTGACAAATGATTGCACCATAAAACAGTGTTTTATATACAGTTTACAAGATATGATTTTCTGCTATAAATTAATACTGTACTATATAGTACTTAGTGACCTTATTAAAAGCAACTGTTGACAGCTGTCTCTTCAATTACTGGGTTGGGTTTTTTTAAATGCATTTGGCTGCATCTATTTCTGGACTTGAAATGCTCCAATATTTAATAAATCTATTTGTTAAACCTTTGCTAACATTTAATAATTCATAGCAATAGCACTGGCAGATCAGATCAATTTCCAGTCAGCCAACCACAGTCTGGGTATGCTCCAAGATAAGTGTTTTTGGGTTTTTTAAAAATTATTATTATTATGAGCCATTTAATCAAAGCCTAAATCCACATGATGTTAGAATAACTGAAATACATAAGTTGGAGGGGTGGCAAGGGAAAGAAATCTTAGCAGCTGAGAAACTCTCTCCACCCCCCAGCTGTGTTCCAGTTACAAAAATCTCAGACTATTTACAAGTGTAACATTTCTGAAAATGTAATTTATAATCCAAGTTGTAGTGAATACTTTATTTTAGGACACAGTAGTGATAACACCAAAATTTTGACACATATCAAGCAGCTGAACCCTGCCTTTTACCTCCACCACTATCAGCAGGGGCCTCAGACAGCCCATGCAGATGAAGGCTTAAATTAAGAACCAAATTATATTTAAACCCTGACTTGCAAGTAAGTGCTTGGCTGTATTTACAGATTAATATACTTTAGAAAAATTCAGTGATCCATAAACATTCCATTCTACCTATGAATGAGCTGACTGGAAAAAAAATACTCAGAAACCATTCCCGTGGCAAGTTTGGTCAAAAATTTCAAAAGAAAATATACATCAACACATAACCTTTTTGTATTAAAATACCTTGGGAGGGGGAGAGGGAAGAGATAGAGAAAGGCAGGGACCCACTGTGGTCTGAATGGCACAGAGTTTAAAATAATTGTGCAAACTGTGTTATTTTTAAAAACACTCCAGCTTATCAATGATTATTCTGAAAACTGCTGATTTTACTTTAACACAGATCTCATTCTAAAATGACTGTCTATTCATTAATGCAGTTCCTCTAGTAAACTCAATGAAACAGTGCTCAAAACAGACTTTTTTTTTTGTTTTCAGAATGAATCTCAGGTATACTGTGTATTAACTGGAAAACAAATACTGATAGTGCAGGCAGCTTCCCTGGAACACCAACCTAGGAGTGAATGAAGATGTCTGTGGATTCAATGGTTTATCCTTGTGTTGAAAAATAAAACTACTTTTAGTGAGGAATATTTACTCCAAATTTGGGTGGCCATTGAATCTACATTTAAAATAACAACTTTAGTAAACAAGGCATACATTTTTAACAATTATATTGCTCATTTTTTTGGCAAAGATGACTTAATACTCAGCTGAAAAGAAGTTCATCCATCTTTGCAGTGGAATAGTGTTTGCATTACTTTAAACATTGCATTTTATATGTGCTAGAGAAATGCTTACCTATGGTAAAATGCTGTGCTTGAACATGTATGAATGCTAATGTAATAATGCAGTAGAAAAAGAGATTTTCTGTACAACAGTTGCTAATAATTTAAATAGTGTCAGTTTCCCAAAATTAGGACTTTAAGGTATGACATGATCTCACCTTCTACCCTCATATACAAATAAATTACCATAAAAAGAATTTTAGCTTAACTTAAAATTGCACCTAGAAAGGCATGGGATTGTTTGTACCTATTACAAAAAACTGTTAAAATCAAGGGCTGCTACAAAGAATGAGGTAAACTGAAGACTCTCAGCTATGTGGCCTTCAGAAAAATGGCTTTTCTCTATTTGAGTTCTAGTTTTGCACACCACAGTGTTTTGCTAGCAAAGCATTCTGAGTTCTTTTCCAGGAACCATTTGTGTGTATATACATATATATACATATGTGTATATACACACACACACACATACACACACACTGTATACTGCATCAGCAAAATATATATATATTTATATATATATATTTATATAAATATAAGGACGAAATCCCCCTCTAAAACGTTCCTTAGTGTTTCCTAGAGCTTATGGGGGAGCAGGGCATGTATGTCTTTTTGCTGTTACATACATTGAGAGAACATGTTTTGATCTATTGGCTTCTTGGTGCAGTAATGCGAGATTGATCCACATGGGTGCCAAAGGCTTTGCTCATCAGAAGGAAGATGTAAAACACTAATCTCCTAAACAGCGAGGCCAGCCTCACTTGACTTCCTCTGCAACCCTCTGGTCCACCACAAAGTTCATAAATACTTTGACTTCCAAATTGTTAGACGTTAAAAACAGGAACAGTCCAGTAACATGTTATGCTTCTCAGTGTAAAGCATTCTTCACTAGTTCCTATCACAGTGCAGACCTGACTGCATTGAAGTATGCTCAGGAGATTAGTCAACGTGGTCTGTATTTGGTTATGGGAAAGGCTCTCCTTTTTTTCATCCAAAGTGCATAGTGAGAACAAGTCAAAGCATTCCTCTTTTCAGTCAGTGTTTGATAGTCTGATTTAGGCATCCTCCTGAGAATGCAATTCTGATGTCTTGCTCTTTTCCAAAATAAAGTCCTGCAGTCCAGACATTCATCAGCCAGGTAAACAAACTTTGCCAGCAAATAGAAGTCCCACTATTGTAAAGAAAATGGATAAGACGAACAGTACATATGAAGACCCAACCACTGTGTTATTGGGTAATTTATATGGTTGACCTCCAACTTCATTGATGTAAAATCCTATTGGAAATATTAGGGCTGCCATACAGAATAGAATCACTGCAAAGAAAAGAGAAAAGAAAAAAACAGTTACTGCTGTGTTAAAGTGAAAATATTTACCTGTTCACAGAGCGCTCCAGAAAAACAAGCAAAATATCCTGACTGAACTGAGGAGCTGAGATCAGAGCTCTCTGAGCTGATAACTTGTTTGAAATGACAGAGTAGGTTTTACAACGCTTTCCAAACATCCCTCATCTACTCCCAAGAAAGACTAAAACTCCCTGATTTTGACTGTAATTTCAGTTCTGCTCACTAGATCATGAATTCTCTTTACAGAATAAAAAATTGGTAGATATACTTCTATCATCATCTCAAAATTCAGTCATTTCTTCTCCAGTTATTTTAGAGTCATTTTGCCCAGTCAAGAAAAAGTAACATTCAACATTGAAGAAACTTTTTCTATTATCAGTTGCCTTTTTCTAACTGTAGTTGCTTTCGCTTTGCTAAAAATAAAAACCACTCAGATTGTCATTCTTTTTAAGATTAAAAGATACCAGTTTCCTAATGTTATATGAATGTTTCCTTAGATAATGAAATATCCTTAGAATTTCCCATTGTAATACAACGAAATGGAAGCTTTCTGATTCAGTTTAATTCAAGCCTCTTAGTGAAAAACTAAATTCAGACTCTGCAAACAAAGAGACCAAGCAATGAGGGTTTTTATTTCACTTCAAACTTATGTATATGTTTTGTTCTTGCAACTGACCCTGTGTGAAAGTACAAGATATCCAGAACTCCTGTTAAAGAATTACATTATTGATTTCACAGGCCTTGAAGTATCAGTAGTGGACAAGATTCCTCACAGCACATTTCAATGCTCTGATCAAACCCAGGAGAGAACATCCAGTGTTGTTTCCCAGATGACAACTTCAGTGTTTCTGCAGCACACCTTTGGAAAAGTAACCCTGGTTTAGTTTGGATGTAGCTGTGCAGGACTCTACTGTCCCAGCCAAGGGAATGACTTCCAAATATGGCTCCTCAGTGAGGCAAGATATTCATCACAATAAACAGGATTAACTTTGGAATTGGTTTGACTGCATATGCAAGAATATACAATTGGGTTTTTTAAATTAGAATATTAGAATAAAACAGAATTTTATCTGATTCTACCAGTTAAGTATTAGCACTTTACTCTTATTTCACTTCTATGTATTTCAGTGTTGTTTCAGACATTATTTACTGTGAGTGGAACACGGCACCACAATACCTATTATTCAACCACATCCAATTAGATCTGGGGGGAGAGAGGAGCTGAACCTGCTTTGTTCTCTCACCAACTCCACAAATCCACATACAGCATCTTCTAACATGAAGCACAGCTCGCACTGAAGCCTCTCCTAGTCCACAAACCCTGCCTGCAACCTGGCCACGCACAAAGAAGAAAGTTCAAGCCAAGTTACAGTGCTCCTACCTGAACAAAGTGCATCATATACTGACCTTTTCAGCTTTCTCTAGTTAACACACGCTGCTGCTTTTAGTTTGTTATAAGGGACACAGGTGCTATCCTTGTCCCCTCTTTGTCTTCTCCACCACTGCAAGACAGAGGAAACCCTGGGGATGCTGTTCCCTACTTAAGTCTCCTTAAACATCAAACAAGCAACATGAAAAACCACTGGCAATAGTAACAGCCATCACCTTAATCACCAGCTCCCCTGCAAGAAGTGCTGCAGCTGCTTTTGTTTCCAAAGCTATGTGAAATAAAATCAGGATCTTGCCTGTCCCCTTTGGTCTCACCAGAATAAAGTTTCTAGTCTTTACAAATGAGGAAACAATTGCTGGAGCAGCACCAATATTTTTTAATGTAGCTTCAGTACTGCTCTTCCTCACTAAATACAGATGCTGCAGTTTATCCAGCTGCACTGCCCACACTAAATCCATTTTTTTAGTGGACTCCGTGTATATCCAAGATGAACAGTTTACCACTTATTTTGTATATCAGTGATTATGATTTCCATAGCACAGGTCTCAGCTTAGAGGAAAAAACTCTCATACTCTAGAAGACATCGGGCACGATGAATGTGAATTCAGAAAGCGTCCAAATGGGACCTGTACATAAACAAAGAAGGATGCTTTCATAAACCGTGATTCCCATCAGCACATCAGCTGCTCCCTGCCTTCCAAAGCACATAAAGCAGCTTTCCCAACACCTTGAGCCAAGGGCAGCCAGCACCAGGATCATTCCTTCGGCCGCCAGTGCCGAGCAGGAAAACCCAGATGTTCCACTGGAGGGGGCTCGTGTCTCACTCGCACTGTGCCCGCACCGCCGGCTTATTCTTCAAAGGGGAAGGGAAAGAGCACCACCAGAAAACATCTGGCAACTGCACAGCTGCTGCCACATTCCTGCTCAGTGCCACCTCGTTAGGCCATCTATTAGAACAGAACCAAAGACCCAGACATCAGACGTTCAACATGAAACAATGAAGAACCTTTTAATCTACACAATTATTGGTCCCTGTAATTCCACATTATACAATCTAATCTTTAAAAAACGTTTCCTTTTTGAATTGTATGTCAAACATCTGAGTCCATCTGAGGAGAGCATTGGTATGCGTTTTTTGAGAAGATTTATGTAAGCACAGAAGAGCTTTCTAGTCTGCATCTGAATGGTGGCTGTCAAAAACCCCAATTAGATCTTGTAATTCTTTAGCTTGAAATTGTTTTGAGCATCTAATGACAACTTCAAAAGAAATCTGGTCTTAAAAAAAGGTTTAGTCTTCAGAGGGCTCACTCTGATATCTGTTTTCCCCTGCAGAGACACATAACATAGAAAGCAGCGCCTGGTACAAATCTTTAATAACTCAAGAAGCACTTTATTCACTGGGGAACACCAGAGACAGACATTCACAGGATAGCTACTGTTAGTTAAGGATGTGATTATCCTGCCCCATTTTTACTTGCATTCCAAAAAGCAGTCCATTATTGCTCATGAACTTTAAATCCTGAGGAAAAAAAAACTAAACCAAATCCAGACTCTCTGGTAACTAATGGAAAAAAGGTAGAAACATGATTTTTCTGTCTAGCATCTTCTCCCTTGATACAGCTCAGAGAAGCACCTCATTCAATAGTAGCAGACAGAGAATTCATTCCCTTTCTAGTTGCAGCAGACAGTAAGAGACCTGAATCTGTAGAATGTAAACAGATCTTGAGGAAGATCTGTGAATTCCTGCAATAGCCAAAATTGCAACAACATACATGATATTACCTCTGTGGCCTCCACAGGGAACAAGCTCTGGACACTGTTTCTAATTATGAAACCTAACAGTATCTGTCTGAAGACCCATGAAAATTACAACACTTGATATTTCCACACCTTCGCCATTTCCTATCTTATCCGCTTGAAGATGGAAAACAAGCACCCTGAAAAGGCAAGAGACATACATAAATCTGAAGCAGAGGTAGCAAAATAGGAGCAGTGTCAGAGACACGTGGAAGAACACCAAAGCCGGGTCACTTTTTGGCTGCTAACTTGTGTCACTATGTCCCAGGGCATAATTAGTGATGAGATGGTATAGAAGCTGGGATGGCAAAAGGCAGTTGTGGTATACAAGCAGAGGAACAGCTGATCAGAGCTTTGACTGCTACCAAGACACAATGCACAGTTATGGGTTTGTAACACCCTGTTCATTGAAGAATCACACAAAACCTGGGCAGGGCACAGATGAACACCAGCAAGGAACCCACTCTCCATTACACTGTATCAGTGTGGTGCTACTGAAACACCAGTGATAGTTTTGATGCCATCCATGCCCAGAGTGACAATACCTATCACATCAGTAGGAATCCTGATTCCTGCAAAAGATGAAGGAAAACCTTCACATTTACCTGTACATGACTTCTGTCACTCATGCAGTGACCTGGAGGACAGCAATATCTCTCCTTTCCACAAAGCTGTTTGCAGAGATGTCAGAAGGAAAAGTTTCTGTGCAGTAAACCCACCAACAACTGGGGAATGAGGCAAATGCTGTGCTTGTAAATAGCCTATGGAGTGTATCCCTTCAAAAGTGTATAGAAGGAAGAGAAATGACAGATTAAACTTCTGTCTTCTTCATGTCTCTTAGCTAAACAAGATAAACAAGACCACTCCCAGCAACAATTCATATTTATAGGTATGCAGATGAAAAAATTTGGCTATAGGTATGTATTTGAAAACACCTGGAGTCATCCAAGATTACAAGATTACAAGCAAGAATTCCATGAAAAATGTAGGTTATACAACTATATATAAATTCCAGCACGAACAGGGCAAAAGTGACCTCTTACCAGGCTTTCCTTGCTGCTCTCAGAGTTGTAAGGAAAAGGCTGAGCAAAAGGATTCCTTTGCCTCAGATATTTACTCCAGACTCCCTTACATTGAAGGAACAGAGCTGCCAGGCCCAGAGCTTCCCTTGGAAGGCCCAGCAGACTTCCCTGCCTGCCCAGGATAGCATGTCCTGCATTGTGTTCAGAAAGTTCTGTGAGAAGAATGTCTGCCAGCAGCCTGCACGAGGCCACTGAGTCTTGAAATCACTTGCAGATGAGATGTAATACCAATACAAAGCCTTCCCTACCCCCTTCTAATGAGTTACACGTTTTTGTCTAAATAGCACTGGCACTTCACAGGAAGGACCTGCTTAGGGTACTCCAAGTTGATCCCACATGGCTGCATACTTCCTAACACTAACCTACAAACAGGTAACTAATTTATGTTGCATCCGGTGAACCACGGAAGTCACTCTCAAAAACTTTTTGAAAAATCTAGAATTCTTCCTTCCATTCACTTCTATTTTTCAAAATTAATTTTCCTAACAAGAGGGCTCAGAGATAAAATTCCCCATCATCTTTGTTAACAGGAATGCAAAGGTCACAGAGTTGTATGTATTGGAGATGAATACCAAAGACATTGAATTTTGTAATTTCAGCAACGCAGAGATCATATCTTAATAGAATTATGAATAATTCTGACTTTCAGAAGAACAAATTAGTGTGTCTCATTATTAAACATCTCATACCAAGAAGACAAGTGCTGAAATAAAAATGTCCTTCTATACTGAGACATCCAATAACGAACCTGTTGCAAGCCTGAAGAAATCTCTAGAGAAAAAACCCAAACCAAAAAAGCTTTAGGGTACCACACTTTTTGGCTGAACTAATCATCACAGCTGTACAAAACTAAAGCTGCAGGGATGTGATGATTTGAGATATTAAAGAAAAACATTGATATCTAGAACTCAAACTCCCCTCTTTACCCAAGAGCTTTGATTCCAACTCACTGCAAGTATTTTAACTTTATACAGCATTTTGACTTTAACCCTCCCCCATATATATTCGATACACATGAAATATGTATAGATCAACAGGTGCACTGGAAAATTGGGATGGAATATTCAGTAATACTCAGGTCTGCCATTTTAATCATTCACTGAAAAATAAATGAAAGTCAATCACAATGGATACAGCATTTCAATGGCTCCATTGTCTGCAAGAGCTGCACTATTAATTTAATATGCTGTGTAGCAACGTTGTCAGAAAGATGGCTTTGATTGTACAAGTGCCTCAGTGAAGTACCTTTGTTGAACTGAGCACTTTCTAATATCATTCCCTTCCCAAAAACAAGGTTAAATCCAACTCATATTAGATATCATTAGATCTCACAGAATTCCATTAAACCTTATTTATGCCCGTGTAAACCACAAACTTGCATTTTCTAGTTAGTGTTCACACTACCTTTAGTGGTTTGTCATAATTCAAGATAATTTAAAGCCCTCAGGTTTTGAGTTTTTTCCTGCTGTCATCCCCACCATTAAGGCACCATTTCACAGTTGGGCTAAGCCTGTAACACACACCAAGAAAAGGAAATTTGAAAGTTATTCCCCTTGCTCATTATAACTGTTTTGTTTTTTGGGGGTTATTTTTGCACTGATGTAGCCATAGGATATGCTTCCCTGTGTGCAAACACAGGGCTGATGGAAAAGGCTCAGCTGTGAGGAGTTACACTGGGGCTCGTGCAGAGCACAATGAAGGGAGGCAGAAAAGCACTGGTACTCCTCCCTCTGGGCAAAGCGCGGCTGCAGGTCACTTCTGGAAGCAGAAGCCTCAGTGCTGTGAGGCACAGCAGATGCTCTGCAGTGGGCAATCCTCCTGCATAGCCAATTAGGATGCAGACATTCTGAATAAAGCAGCTGCTGTGAGCATGAAGCAGAACTGAACCAGCCTCAACCCTGAACAAGGTATTCACGAGACACCTGAGTAAGGGACAGGTTACCTCAGATGTACCAACAGCCTCCTCTGCCTCAGAGAGGGGATTTTCAGTAATTGCAAGCTGCTAGGATTGTCCTGGATACATGGAAGTGGGGAAGTATGAAATACTACAGCCACTCAAGTCAGGACTGACTTCTTCTATCCCTGATTTTCTTAGGTCAATTACTGGCACTGCCCAAGGAAGGTAAAGGGGTCAGGCCTTCCTTGCTTTCATACCACTATTCCCTCTCAATCACAGTCACTAAAGATACCAACCCCTTTGTTTCTGCAGACTTATTTTTCTCTCAGATGTGATATCAAAGAGAAGGAACGTTTTGCAGAGCAGGAGCCCTAATCACTTGCTTCTTTCCAACACTGTGGTGTTATTTCAGACTCCACCAGTTTATCCTGCATACAGGTCAACTGTGCAGTTGAGGTCACTTACTTCCAGTGAAAGCTATCCAGCGGGCATATTTAGTAGCTTCTCTTCGCCAGTGGGAAGCCACCAGCAAACCACATGTGACAGTTAGTGAAATGATTCCCATTATGATGAAAAATAACGTAGTGACCCACTCGGGAGGCAGCCGTGGAGGAATACAGGTCCTGTCACGTCCATGGATGGTTTGACACTGTCGCACAAGGCCAACTGTGAGAGCACCTGAAAACACATAGCAGAGAGGCAAGTAAACTTTCAAAATCCTCTCTGAGGGGCGCTCAATTGCAAACCACAGCTCAGAATTGCCCCAAAGTAAGGGATTCTTTCTTTGATGAACCTTAGGAAGCCTTTCAAACATGGAGGATGGGGGGCATACTATAAACATCTGTCTTCATGTTCCTTCATCACATGCTTGCACAAGCTGAAGTGAGATGGCTGCAAGCTGCATCTGGTTCCTGAGTGGCAATCAAGGTCTAATCAAAGGGATAAAGCACTCATAATAAAGCCTGCCAATATCTGCTAACGTGGTAGCTGACTTGCACAGAGGATCACTGGCTCATCTGTGCAAGATGAAGTACTTTTATAGTCTAACAAAATGAGCTGTAGCCCCCTAAAATGCCTTTAATTGTCTAATATCTTTTTCCCTCATCTGTAAATATAGCTTTAAGCCTCTGGCTCTTGCAGCAGAAACTGCATTTGATTCATGTATGATTTTAAAAACAATAAAAAAACCCCCACTTCTTGACAGTAACTCATTAAAAAGAGTCCCTCCATGCAAGACCGATCAATCCTTTTGATTGCTAACAAGAGTTACCACACACAGAACCTGGGATATCTACACAGAAGATCCATCAAAAAGATCCTAGAAAAAGGATAAGATTGGTACAGGAACCATAAAGATTTAACCAAAATGATGTAATTTCTGTTAAACAATAATAATAAAAATAAAAATCTTCTTTTAAATCCAAGCCAGTGCTTTGGAGACTTATAAAGAAGCTTTTAGTGAGCTTTAATAATGAAGTTATCTTTCTAACCCCAATTTAACATGCAAGATTAAGATCCATCTCTTCCAGTGTCTCAAACATTAAGTTCTAGATTTCTGAATTTTGTCCTTTCTTCTGAACTGTTGTCCTAAATAGTCACAATTATCCTTTATCTACATTAGGAGCAAAACCTAACAGTGGACAGCATTAGAGTCAACATCTTTCTCCACAAATTACTTCAAGTAAACATTGTTTCAGTTGACCAGTTTCAAATAAAACGAGGAAAACTTAGACACAATTACATTAAGACTGGGAAGCTTAGGTTTAGCGTGTCCTTTGGAGGGAGAAACATCTGTCATACTTTCTAGTCTCTTTTTGGGGGAAATGAAACAAAGGAGAAAGCCAATAGTCGAAAGAGTAACCAGTCCTAACATGCATCTCCTGGCACCCTGGAGCAACTTTCTACAGATCCTCTCTGCTCATACCTCAGCAATAAGTATCAGCAGAATCAGCTTCTGAGCTTAGAATTGTTGGGTTAGGAGGCAGCATATCATGTTTTGAGTTTTATTAAATGTACTGCTTCATATCCTAGGGGATGAGAAGAACCAAAAGTGAAACCATTACTGAATCAGTTCTGTTGAAGTATTCTTGCAACATTTGTTTAGACTACAAAAATTTTTAATCTTATTCCAATATATCCTTTTAATTACACATCCATCAACTGAAAGATTCAGGGATGAATTTTCAGCTAAAAACTGAACAACTACAAACCCAATAAAGCTGGCATTTTCTACTCCACATACACTCAGTCACACCAATGCTGTGCACCAGGATCACACAAACCTGAGCCAGGGTTACACAAGCAATCCTGCCCAGTTCCATGCCTGCACAGTACAGTTTTGCACGAACTGCTTCTCTTCCAGAGCTTGCAAAACATTGCACATCAGCTGCTGGGGCAGAGGGGAGATGTGCCTGTGTCCTTAAAAGTCAAGCTCCCTGGAACACACACACTGCAGAACCTCATACAAAACACTGAGCAGTTTCCTGTAGTTTGGGGATAAAGGGGCTATTCACTGCAGCATCATAGAACAGGAAATTAATCCCAATCACTCTGCAAGACCAGGATTTAACAACAATTTTACTATCCTTACAGCAGAAGTCAGTTTTTTCTAAACTGCAATTCTAATCAAAGAATGACTTCATAAAAATTACATCATACACTCAATAGATGTTTGCTGAATTCAAAGGCCTACCCTGACTTCAGTGGCAATAATTTACTGCATTTTTAACTTTGGAAAAAGCAGCAGTGATAAGAGTCACTCTGCTGAACTTGGTTCCATTTGTGTCTTAATTGAAACTGAAAAACAGTTGCTGGAGAAGAGCATGTATTAGCGAGAGACAACTATTTCATTTTGTAGATGCAATTTGCAGTTTATATTGAAGATATTTTTCAATTAACAAGAGCACATTCAACATGTCAGATTCAGAGAGAACCAAAGCTAAGCCCAGGAGTGCCATATCTAGAGGAAACAGAAGAAAACTCCATCTTGAACTATTATTTTAATGCAATTTCTCTTACTTTCAACATCTACTACACCAAAAATTTTTAAAAAAAACCCCCCAAAATCCACCCAAACAAAAAACCCCAGAACTGAAAATGAAGAAAACGAGAAAAAAAAAAATCTCTGAATTTTGAGTACCACAGTAGCATTCCCTCTTAATACACAAGGATAGCTGCAAGAAACTATTTAGAGGATGGCTTCCTAACCATCACTTCTGGTGCCCAAGTGTATTGCTTCACTCTGGTGGGGCTTTTTTGTTTCATTTTTTTGTTTGTTTTAAATCAGAGGTTTAAAGTGTCAGCAATTAAATCTCAGAATCTGACATTTCGGAGGAAATATACTGAGCTTTATGGTCAAGATCTTGCTAGCACATGCACAGTATTTTTTCTTAACTCTGCTTTATGGATTACAAATCTGAAGTAGATATACTCCATATTTAAGGTTTTGAACCTTGAGTGTGCAGCCTCTAGGGAGCCAAATGGAGGCCAAGAGGTCTCTGAACCATTTCTGAAGGTTTCACAAAGGTAACTGGAAAATCAACCTCATTATGTGCTCATAAATTCACTTAAAGTTCAAGTTCACTACACAGGAATACCTCATTTGTGTGCATAAAGTGGGCACAAGGAAATGAAACCTCAGGGCTCATCCCATAGTGACAAATCTGCTGAATTCAGACTTCAAAAGAAGTCCCTGGTGTGGAAAAACAGTATTCATTTGCCATGAAATTCAAAAGAAGAACGTGTTTATATGGTATTTTATTCTGTTGGTCCCATTCTGAAGCAATCAAACAGTTGCCAGGGAGCCGTAAACAAACTTGTCACAGAAAATCTTGTTTCCCCATACCTAGTCTATCACTGAAATGAGGGACAGAGATATGAAATTGCACAGAGTTCTTCTGCCTGTAGTTAGAGAACAACTCAACAAACCCATCTCAAACCAATCACCAAGTTCCACCGAGATCCGTACGTAAAAGGTTATTAAGCCCTCCTCTCAGAACTACTTCAGCAGAATTGCTGAAAATCTAAGCACCTAACACACAGGTATGAAACAAACAGCACAGCTAATGCCAGTAGATTAGGCAGCTGAAAGGTGGATCCAGCCCTAAACATTTGCAGTGGAGTAAACACAGCTGCCCACCCACCCACCTCCCGTTGGCTGCACAGCTCAGCCCTGGGGTGCTGCAGAGACCACCCTGAGGTGCAGGGGCTGCTCCCCTGCTCTCACCTGCCTCTCCCCCACAGCTGCCAAGACTGGCATTATTCAGGTCAGTACAGCTAGAGCAGGAGGTGATTAGGATAGATATGCTAATTGCTAAAAATGAAATTCGACCTTTATCAAATCAGAGAATGCTGCACTAAGTAAATGTTACTGAAGTGGTCCTTAGTCTTTTCCAGTAAATCTATTCCCTGAAGTGCCAAAGCGTTTCTAACACATTAAAAAGCCCCTCAGTAGTGACAGTCTGTGTATAACCAGGGCTCCAGTTAATTTCAGAGAAAGATTTTGTGATCATCCAACTCCTCCAAACCACCAGTAATGCTCATTTTTCAACACTGCATATTTTTACTAGAATCAATTATAAAAAGGCTCTTCAACAAATACACCAATGCTGGGAGCATCACCTATTTAACAACCGAGTTTCACAAAACCAGTGAGGAAAAGAGGGGGAAAGGCACCAAACCAAGGAAAGGCAAGCCCTCACTTTCCCCCTGGTGCAGATGCCAGGGAGCCGACCCCCAGGTCCCACTCCAGCCCTGCAGTGCTCTGCCATCCCTCTCCTGTTTCCCTGGTAACTACAGAGCCACCAAGGAGGAATCACACTCTACAGAGAGAAACAAAGATTGCTGCAGCCCTTTAACTCCCCCTCCTCTACATCACTTCTGAATTATTAAAAGTGGCACAGTGATAGCACGGCTGGAAAGCAGCAGCATAATAATGGCCACTCAGATGTTCACTGTTCATCTGTTATCCGAGTGCCAGGACACGCGGGATCAGCTCTGCCAGATGGACACAGAGAGGTGCCACTGCCATGAGGAGCTTACCACAGCACAAGAAACAAATCATATGGTAAAAGCAAGATGCAGTGAGTGAGGTGGGGCTCAAATGTTAGAAGGTCCCAGAGCTCAGCAGCTATGCTGGCACATGAAAATCCAAAGCACAAACCCTCATAACTGCTCTTGCTCTGCCTGGGGTACCTGCTCCTCCTCTGCACTCCCCTACTGTCCCAACTTGAAAATGGCCTCAGTCTTTACCATCATTTTAGACTGTTCCTTGGGTTTAAATTATATTCCTTATATTCCTTGACAACAGCTTCCTAACTTCCACCTCCCATACATCAACCACATACTTAGCAAAATGCTCAATACTAACATTAAGTAAGTATTACAGGCCAATATGCCTTGTGAGGGGGTTAAAACATGGAACTGCCCCCAGAGAGCCACCTGCTCTCCCTCCCCTCCCTCATTGTCCTGATGAGATGGGGTGGTGCTGCTGGAAAAGCCAGCTGTGACTGGCAGACAGTTTCTGCTCAAAGGAGGTATTTTCCTTTAGTGTGCTGTGGATTTGTTAAACCATCTTTGCTAAGAGAAAAGCACAGTTTAGAGGTTTCTTAATGAGGTGCTGGTGACATAAATCTGAGAGCACTGCCAGTGTGGCAAGGACACTGCTAAGTTTTATGTTTTAGTAATGAGCACAGTACATGGAGCTGTGTTATTTGGGCACACTAAAACATTCATTGCTGCTGGTTAGGTAACAGTCACATGCCAGGGAATGACATATGTGAAGTTAAGAGCTGTTCAGTTAAGCCATTCCCTGTAACTCTCACTGGGACACAGACAAGGACAGCTTGGTTTTGGAAAATTTCTAAGTTCTATTCAGCTGATAAACTTGAATGGGAAAAGGTGTGGGTCCATCTAAGAGAACAGGCTCCAGCAATGAGCAGAGCTGTAGCTTGTTGCTAATCCAAGTGGAAACTTGAAAGGTCTAAAGAAAACAGTGATTTGGTCATGGCAGACTAATTCTATGCACCAGTGTTAAGGATGGCCATCAAGTTGGAATTGGCCAGCTTGCCTTTAACATCTTTGCTGCTCCTTACCTGCAACCAAGCTCTCTGACAAGACTGCTTTCCATGTGAGCCAAGTGTAGCTGAGGCATTTGTGAGAGGATCAAACAACACAGCACGGAAAGAATAGTTCCAATGCACCTACCCATACAGGAAACAAGGAGGAGGGACTTCCAAGAAGAAAATTTTCAAAGTCATCAAAGGAATTTGGCAGTTGAAGTGGGATGTTTTCCATTCTTACATATGGAATTTATTTTCCTGCAACAGGCACTTGAAGTGGTGTTGCTATACAAAGGGGGAAGAGAGAATGACTTCTTTAGGTTTATTTATATGTATTTTGTTTTGGGCAAAATTTCTATTAATTCCATAGTCTAGGTAGTAGTTCCTTGGAAACAGAGGGCTCTTCCTAATGCCTTTCCCCACATCCAGGGAAATTATACAATTGACCATTCCCTACCACAGTCTTGGAGGTACTCCATACAGTTAATTCTATTTATTCCAGTGCAAAACTCCATAAGAAATCAGGCCCTGTACCCTCTTATGAGATTAGCCATGCTCAGAATAAATGGTGCAGAAGAGGGGAAAAAGTTATGCCTTTGTAGGATAAGCACCACTTTCACCTGGTGTGAAGGGGAAAAAAATAACAGCATCCTGCTGGTTTGCAAAACCAAGGAGGAAAAAAGAATTAACAATGGTGGGGAAGACCACCAGATCCTGTATGGCAAGGCCCATGTTGTAAGAGTCAAACAGAATCATGGGGTCTCTGAATGTCTGGTCCCACTAGCCAAGGCCCACAGGCACAGCTCACAGAATTGCTCTGTATCTAAAACTGTTCACAGTTACAGCCTTGTCAATTATAGTCCTCATCTCAATTTTCAACCTTGACCCACTAAAGCAATTTTTAAAAGTTTACAGCCTCAAATAGCATCATATCAGAGCATTTTTTAAAACAGCACATATACACAATTAAATGCAACTAAGTAACTATAAGCAAGTTGAACACCTTGTCTTCTACATTTGTGCTTCAGTAACTGTAGGACAACACAGTAACTTGAGTTACACCTAGATAGGTATAAAGGGCATATAAAAGAATCAAACTATAAGATAAGATCAACTGCCAGTCTCTAATCAAGTATGTGAAAACAATGCCTGGTACAGTTCTTACAAAAATAATTACTTCTTTTGTGAGGAATGGAGGTAGCTTGAGTAGATGCTCTTTAGCACTCGTGCTGCTAAAATAACTTTGAGGTTACCATGCAAGTACAGTATTCAGGATCTGGCAGAACAGATTGATTCTTTCATTATGGATGTTCCAGTACATTGTTCAGGCAGTAGATTAACAGGAAACCAAAACTCATTGAAATAAGATTTATGGATGTTAAAAGATAATCTACAGGAAGGCTGAAAAGAGTAACAGAGGATCAGCTGCAAAGGCACAGAGCATAGAATAGATCAAAATAAACAGATTATTAATTGTCTTTCCTGCCTTTTGTATTCCAAATCTTATGCTTCTGGCCTTCACTCCAATTTGTCTCTCAAATCATCAATATAATAGGTATCATAACCCTGGGAAAAAAGCTTTGGAGTTTCTCACTTTGAAGAAGACAAGATGCAAGATCAATTCATACACCCACTGGATTTCTATTGGTATAAAGCAAACAGCTAAAAAATATTTATACAATGTTAAAAAGTCAGTTTTTAACAAAGACCTAGATTTCCTTGTCAAGTCCCTGCTATATCTAGAGGGCCTCTTTTAAGAACCTTGTTCTAAGAGTCCTTGTTGTAAGATTATGTTATATGATCTGTTATTTCTCTTCTACTTCATTTATCCCCTTCTCTCAAATCTGACGCTCTCTTCCTTCCAAACCAACTTTGAAATGCATCATCGTTCTTGCTCTAGAGATGTAAAGGATGTTTACTTGCTTCAGGAACAAAGTATTCTTAAAAATATTCATACAGGTGAGGTAATATCCCTGGCCTCAAACACAGCTTACGTTTGCTATGAGGAACCTACCAATTTAAATATATTTAACGATCTAATTTCCAGAGAACTGAACTTAGTAGTACCATTTTTGGCACCCCTTAGAAATCTTACTGACTTTTTAAAGAGAAGAACTCCAAATTTTAAAGTCTAAAGCCAATGTCAAAAGAGCTGTGGTATATTAGCAGAAAAGCCTGTCTCGCTGCTGAAGAACATCTGGTGCCAAGTTGCCTCAAAAATTTTCAATTCTGTGTTTGTATCATGCCTAATGCAAACCAAATCCCCCCTCCACAAAACCCACAGTCTCCTCCCTCCCTCTTCCTTTCTCAAAGAGAAAAAAAAAAATCAGGGGCCATCTATTGGGAAAGACTTACACATATTAGAAAAGTTTATTACTACAGATGACAATCATTACGATACATTAGTTCTAAGAGATGCTAAACTGCAGACAATTTGACCAATAAAATTTGAGTTTATTTTTGAATTGTAGTAACTTTCAATGCCCTTCTGCTTGTGTATTGAGTTTATCTAATGTTTTTTTAATTTTGCAACCCCTCTTTTTCTTTTTAATTTTTTTTTTTTTGAGATGGACCACCATCTCAAAAAGACTCTCTAAGAGCTACCCTCAGGCACTTGCAGGAACAACTCTCCTGACACAACAAAGGCTGTGTGTTCTCACATATCAGAGCCAAGAAATCTGCCAGTGTTGAAGGTATTCTTTCCATCAGAAGAAGGTATTCATTCCTACTTCAGAAGACAGCATTAATTAAGTGTTGGTTAAAAGGATCTCTAATAAGCTGCATCCTTCTGGTTGTTTATTTTCTAACACTGTAAACATTTTCACAATAGAACAGTTTTGTCAGTGACTAGAATCTTTACAGTTTCTGAAGTGGCAAGGGCCTGGTAAAAAAGAGAGAACTTTCCTAAAATAAGAAAGCAATGTTTTATTTAGTTTAAAACATGACAAAGAATCCAGTATTTCCATTTTTCCTCCAACCAAAATAGAGCTAGTGAAAATTGACAAAATTCACTGCCTAAAAAAGGAAAGATCAAAAGCAGTGTCAATATTTAAAAGTGATTTTGGTAGTCAGCCACACCATTTTATGCCATATGTTCAGCTGAAAGCCACAAGCTATGACACCCACAGCTGTTCTGCCATTTAACATCTGATGAGCTTGTGTTCTTTTTAACAGTTAGTTATACTTGGCTTCAGACAGAGCTGTAAAATGATACCTCTTTATCCAATACACCACACAACCCTACCCCAGCCTTCTCAGAAGTGGTCTGCTCAGCACCTACATGGGTGGTGTGCAGGTCTCTGAGGCTGCATCCCCAACAGCAGCCAGTGCCATGAGGTGGCCAGGCTGGGGCAGTAACGGCAGCACCAGTTTGCCACGTGGTACAACACAAAAATTCTGGATCTCACAGTGCAGTACATCACTTTCCACACAGCTGTCTTAGAAGATGCTCTGTTCACAGGCTGGCAATAACTGGGCTTCAGAGGCCTCCATTTTTAACTCCTGCATATCCAAAAGCATAATTTCACCAAGTTAGCTGTGTTACAAACTTATTAGATATGCTCAAGCAGGTCAGGATGGATACACCGAAATTCCCAAACCACACCAACTAAAGTACTCTATTGTCCTCCTCCTTTTTATTCATGTAGAGAAAATAAATATCAACCTTCCTGGTTACAGCCTAAAGCAATTTCTCTAAGGTAGTGACAAAGGCATTCAGCACAGGGGGAAAACTCAGGTTCTGACTCTGACTTCAAGACTGCTTGCGCATTTTAACAAATTAAATTCATGAGGAATAAGGATCATCTTCCTCTGTCAGACATAACTGTTGTGCTTAGCAGTGATCTCAGCTTGCATCAGACATGCTCCAAGGACACCCACTGATCTGGCTCTTCCATGGCCTCATGAATCACCCAGCGGTGAAGGTGAAAAGGGAAGCGTTGAAATGCATTTTGGCATTTCTATGGTTAGAATCACATTTGCAAAGTTTTGGCACCTGCTCTGCAAACACTCAGCCTAAATATACCTTATGTGCTTCAAGGTTTGCCTACACCTGAGCATAACTTTCCTTTGGCTCACTACTGACAGAATATTTTAGCCCCAGATTACCTGGAAGTACAACAGACTATGTTAAATAAAGAACAAAATATTCAAACCCCAAAACAAATGTTCTAACAATTGTGGCAGTTTCTTTACATCACATAACTGATGGCAGGATTGTATTTATAGCAATGAGGACATGCGAAGGGAGGTTTACAGGTAGAAATAATTCTTCATTAAAACCACTAGAAAAATTGGAAAGATTAAGCACATTTCTGGTCTTCCAACTCCTTCCTTGGACACACAGGTTACTACCACTGTACTCTCTGGGGATATACAAGAGCCTGTCTTGGTCTACTAGACTTGCTTTTTTCATAAAGCACTTTCATCAACTGAAGAACAGCACCTATTGGCCCAAAGAATGCATTTCATTGCAACTAGAATAATATTTCAAGTAAAATAAAACCTAATCTTAGTTTTTATTCCTAATTATTTTTATTCCGCTTTTTAACTGTTGCCAAATCTGTGTGTGACTTGCTTGTAAGAACTGGCAATACAGGTTAAACTACACTGCAAACAGGGATTAGGTACAGGGCCAAGGTTTTATTATCTACAAGTAACACTCCATGTGCTGAAAGACAGGCTGAGATATAGCTTAACTACATACAAGTTGTCCTTCAGGACTGCTGGCACAGTGTTTCCTGGCTAATTAAGATTTTAAGCCCCCGCCAATATAAAAGGCAAACTGGAAAATAAACCAAACCAAACCAAACCCCAACCTTCTTGTGCAGTAATAATTCTCAAATTTAGGCATTTACTTGCTGTTCATATAATAACAAAAACATTAAAAACAAAGACGAACAGGAATGCAGGAAGCATATTCAGGATTTATCCTGAAGTACGTATTTTCTTCTTGCTTTTGCTAGGACAAGTCCTTGTTTTAGAAGCCTGCATAATTTAAGCCTGAATTATTTAGGCAATTAACAGGTGCTGTCTGTGTGGTGATAACACTTTCTCCCATATCACAAATCGGCATCTACAAAAATAGACTGTTAGAGTCTGGAGAGTTCTATTTTATTATTATTTTTTTTTTTACTAGTATGAGAGAAGACAGACCATTTCTGAACAGTTAAATTTGCACTTTACTGAAGTAAAACACAATTTTATTGAAACAGCAAGGTTCAGTCCTTTCTGAGCAAGTAGGACTGTTCTTAAAAAGCAACCAAATGTTATAAAGTGCTCCAAAGAATGTATCTGTTAACAGATGTTTATACAGTTGTTATATTGACATTCTGAAACAGATTCACTCTAATTTTAGATTTTATATAAACAACCAAGAGATCCTCTGTTCTTATCACCAACTTCATGTAACTGAACATCTACTTACAGAGAACATTTACTTCAGATTACATTGGGCATAAGTCAACATACTTCTGTTTGTGAAACAGCAATTGCTACTTCTGGCCTTTACTCTCTTAATTTCACCATTTTTCGAGCTTCAAGGTGCTTCTTGAAATTGCTGAGTGACCCAGTAATATTCCACAGAAGGAATTTATGGGACCACATTAGAAATTCCTGCCCTTTCAATCTTTTCAGGTCTCCTGTACAATCTTGTTGCAGTTTTTAAATTGAATTAAGTGTGGGTTTAAAAAACAAAGTGAAATATGCTCCTTCCCACAAGTTTCTACGATGGAGAGCACATCATTAACGCACGAATTTAGGTGCACAATTCGTTTCAGAACGCAATTCAACCTAAGAAAAAGAAAAAAGTTCTTTCTTCACCCTTGTGACTTCTCTTCCCCCACAGCATGAAACGCCTACAATGCTCCTCACATCAACAGGCACAGAGGAAGCAGCAGTGCCTTTTCTCCTCTACAAGAAAGGAAATCAGATTCTTCCACTGTTGCAGTTCTGGAGCTGACCCTTCCACTGACCGTGGGAACACTGTTGGATTTCTGTCTGCGACTGAGAAAAGACAGCTCTTAATGCTCAATTTAGAGTATTTCTATTTTGCATAGATAAGACCAAATATATTGAGGCAAATTTTCAAGTCAAACAAGTCACCCACCATACAAAAGTCATCCTCCAGGAAAGTTGAAGCCCATGACAACCCTTTATGAGCTTTCTTCACTTTACTTTGGTATAAAGACATTACAATCAGAGGTTGTTAATGTTTGATACATTAAGCTCACACTGATGAAGTTACAGACAAAACCATTCCCCCTTACTTGTACATTTGCCCTGCTTATCAATTAAGTCAGGATCCCTCTCATTTCTGTGTATACAAAGACTTTATTGCAGAAATTAATACATATGCCATCAATTTGAGAAAAGTACAAAGAATCTAGGTTCAAAGCTGCCCTCCTGAAGTATTCACAGCAATGCAGTTTTGCAGTAGACTGAATGATCAGTTGTCCTGTTCTGATCCCACACCTATTCCTTAAAATACAACTAAATTATGTTGCTGCCAATAGGAGAAAGTAATCACAGCAAGAGAAGTGGAAACCATGCAAGAACAACCTGGGCAAAAGAAAGGAAAGCCCAGGAATAAGACCTGCAAGAATACAAACTGGAAAGCTGGCTCCGTGATGAGCACTATAGAAATAACCTACCTGACTTCACTGTCTATGAACACTGTCATTTCATTATTAAATTCGTGGATGTACCAAGCCCAGAGGCAGCCCAGCCTCCTAATGCAGTGTGCAAACAATGGCACAAAGAATTGCTCACCATCAAGTGAGTTCAAGGCCAAATGTGAACTGTCTTCAACTGGACAAGTATTTAAATATCCAAGTGGAGTATTAATCACTACACCTTAGAGACTGTCATCCTTAATAATCCCAAAGTGCTTTGTAATTTATGGCACAGAACTGCAGCTACCATGAGGTTTTTGGGTAGCAGCCAACTGTTGCCTATTGCACTGTGTTGTGCTGGCTTTGAATACTGCAGTGAATCGCTGGGAGGCTTTCGATGCCCTCACAAGGGAGCATTTCAGATCATCCCAAGGACCCAGATGGAACAGACTGAGTATGTTTTGCTCAAAGACAGAAACCAGGCTCTACACACTGTGAATTTTGAACCTCCAACTCTTAGCAGCAAATATTTCCTACTGGATTAGCCCAGCCCACAGACAAACCATCACAATCAGACATTTCCTAGGGTACCCAAGAGAGACCAAACTCCTGTCATCAACCCTACTTACAAAATTCAAAATATGTACACAAGACAATACATCAGACAGGAAGTAAAATATGGTATTATAAGAAGAACCCCAAAGCTTCCCACTGAGAAGGAATTTAACCTGTGACCATTGATTCCATACAGATCCCTACAGAATCAGGCCAATGTGAGTGCTTTGCCAGTCTAGCTTGTTTCCCTTCTCCTTAAAATAGACACGTACCCTGCACAGATCCTCTTCTTGGCCATATCCCCAGTTTTTCAGATCTGTGTATATCTCCATCAGTCAGAGGCTTGGGGAAGAAAAGTGAAATTGAGCAAAGCAGCTGGAGTATACATAAGGGGATTGCTGCAAAATTATCAAAGAACTTTTTTCTCGCATATAGCCCTTACTAATCAAAAACTCAGTTATTTACTAAATTTGTAGGCACTCTGAATTAAAATAATAACTTATAACTAGGTAATAAGAAAATTATTTTAAAATTTACAATTGCATGAACTAAAATTTTTAAATAATTTTATAGTTTTCCCAAATTACTTTGTAGAAGAATAAACCAGCCTCCATATTGTATTAGCTCCAACATACCACAAACATGATTTTGTATCTGTTTCTAACAGATAGCAGCATTTATTCTCTGTGAAATTCAATACACTTCCTCATCCATGAGCTACTCCAGTTACACTCCTCTGAAACACAAAGGTCTCAACCATTGCTGGAAAAGGGTTCAAGAACAAGGTGAAGAACTCCTGCCTAAGATGAAAATCCTACACACTGCACTGCACTGCATGAAAATAAATGGGGAAAAAGTTGAGCTGTTGTGAAGTACCTATTAAAAAAAAAGTAGGTCAAGCTTAAAAGTTTGACCTACTGATCTTCTTTGCTTTGGCAAAAGTACAAATGGAGTTTACATAATGCTGTTCACATGTAAGTGCTGGCTGGAAACTAAACAATACAAATGTTTTTAATAAGCCCCAGCCATTAAAAGGATTAATTTTTTTAAATTATTTCAGACAATTTTAAATCTTTGTTTTGCAGCACATACTATTGAATCCTTCCTTTTAAGACTCATACATTGAAGTTACTCTTGTGTTGATTTCGGTGTAAGTTTGTGACAACAAATGTAATACACACACCTCAAATCAGGTCTAAGTTGATTCAAAAAACCAGAGGAACTCTGGTAACTTCCTGAAGTCACAAAGCCGAAGTTTCAACAGGGATTTTTCCCACAGACAAACCATCTGTGTATAAAGCAGCTTTAAAGTTACATCCTTCTTGAGTAAAGCACAGGATGAACAGAAAACAAATCTGTTTCTACACATACTGAATAGAATTTAGTTCTGAAGGAAACATGCACACTTGTGGTAAGTAAATAAAAAGGTTATTCCAAATATCTGAAACTCAAGTACCTTATCCAAAGCGCCTACAATTAGAAAAGACAAATGAAATGCCTGTTATTCTGTGATTTTCCCCCTCAGTTTAGTGCAGTAAAACTGTGATAGGAAACAAAAGTTTAAAACAAAACGAAACTAAAGCTTTGCTGCTAATGCTAACAGAAGTTACTGTGACAAAGATACCACCTCTGTTTTACAGAGGAAGAAACTGGGGTACTACCACAGTAATTTGCCAACATCCAAAGTCAGCCATGCCAGATGCTAGATTTGAAAGTTACTGGCTCCCAGATCTGTTCTCTATAATCAGGTATTTCTTACCTAACTCTAATGAGAGAGTGAGGAATTCAACAGGATTTGGTGGAAGGCAAACTAACAGCTTTGTACCTTCATATGCTAAAGAGAAAATAAAACGTGCACCTAACAGGAACAGCATTAGTTTGTATTTGTTAAAAAGCAGATGTAAAACATCAGTTCCTCTATGGACAAAAACAATTGGCTCTCTCATGTCTTCTCTGGCAGGCTCAAATAACCAGGCTGACACAACTCTCTTTCACGAGATTCTTCCTACACGTAAAATAGTTCCATATGTTTGAATGCTGGGTGGTTGAGTAAGCACAAAATTAATTCATTACAACAATGCCTTCCTATTGATTTTTCTTGTGCCTTAAGGCCTGGTCGATTACAGAACCCAAGCACAATGCAAACACACTGCTTTGTCACATTTTTACATCCACTTGAAAGACATCTACAGACACAAAGTGGAATGGAAATGTTCCTTTTAAAACTGGCACTGACCCTCCCACTCCAGCCAGACCCATTAACAGGCCACTCTTATTGGAGTATTCAGATGATATGAGGTTCAGAATCTTGTTCTTGTTTGGGTTTGGTATTGCTGTTTTTAAGGCATCGGCAACATCTCTGAAATGCAAGTGCTGCTGGCAGGGCCTGCATCTTAGGAGCAGCAGGTCCTCATCCCTCACTGTGGGGATCAGCAACACATCACAACCCACCACCACCTTTTCCTCCTTCCTCACACACCTGGGAGCATCCATCAAAGAAATGTGTTTTCCTGAAAATTATGTCCAAGAATCTAATTTTAACACTCTGATGTTCAGATGGCTTTGGAGATTGCTTTTCAGCACTCACCTCTAGGACCTGATGGTACATAAATCTTCATTCTCTGTATCATCCTTCTTTTTTTGTATTCTCAGCATGCAATCCAAACAGGTTCATGAAAGGGCAAATAACTTCTCCTGTCACAGTCACTACATGATAGCACAAAAAACATTAGGAAAAAGTAATTTCGTAGAATTGCTTCCTATCATGTCCCATCACTTTCTACTGAGAAGAGCTGGGAGATGCACACCGTGTTTCTTGAGAATACTGCAAGGTGCCTAACAAACGATCACCAGAACCCTTTTAGACACTTTTTGAAAAGCCAGCTATGCACACATCACAGAAACAACACTATCTCCTTCAGAGGACAGCACAATGGCTGCTCTATACCATGGCTTGTCCTCAGGGGAGCATTGTACATGAACAGTTTCTCAGCACAGGCCCTCAAGGGCAGAAGTCACTGGTAATATGCCATACTGACTTTCACATATCACTATTTTTTGAGCAGACAACTTCATTTAGAACAATAATGCCAGCTGGAACTCAAGTTCACACCATCTAAGTTGTGAGTACTTTATTTACTTTATCTGTTTTTTTCTAGCTAAATAAAAGTACAGTTTCATTTGAGTACCTTCAGGTGGTCTTGGGTTTATTTCATGTATAGTCAGTGCTCCATTTAGAGAAAAATATTTCAGTGGCCTCAAGCTCAGCAGGAGCCAGGAATCACTGCTTGGTCATACCACCTGTGATAGTTCATTAAGCTGATCCCAACAAAACTACGGTTCCTGTTGGAACCGTGAAACAAAATTCCTCAGGAAGAGCTATGACATGCAGAGGAATAACACTGAGCATTAGTAATTTTCCACTAAGTACTAGAAAACTTATTCCACAGGAGCAGGGAGTTAACTGCCTCAGGAGGAGCGGCCTGCTGCACAGAGCCTGCTCTTCTGTAAGACCACTGCATCTGAAATAGTCCTTCACAAATAAAAATGCAATTGAGTATGCAAACCCCAAGAACTACACATAACACTTTAGAAGATACATAGAAAGGCAGCACTGGTAAACAGAAAATTTTAAATAAATGTCATATTCTAGATTTACAATTCATTCTCATGCTGTTACTGCACAGCAAGACACAGACAGCAGTTTAAATGAAAAGTGTAATTCCTAACACAAGTGACCTTGATACTTGTGTCATAGAGGCAAGACGAAATTGGAAGCTCTGCTGAACACAAATATGGCCCAGGTCAGCTCTGTTGGGCATATGCTGAGTGGCCTGGCTGTAACATTCTGCTGGGTGTTCCCTGGTGACCTATGGATCAGCACAGGATGTGATATATCCTTGCTTTAGGAGTTACCCATCAGTTAAGCACCCCTAACTCCTGACATCCATGTTAACTTAATGACTGCTATAGAAAGGGTACACATTGTTCTGAAAATTGGAATCAAATGAACAATCATGCTACATAGGAAGGGATGACTAAGCCATATAAACAAACTGATAGCTTAGCTTTCTGAAGGGAGATTTTACTTGATTAAATTATTCCCTTGAAATACTTGACCTATCCTAAACCCCATAAAAGCATTTCAAATTGTCAACCCCCCACATGAACAGCTTTTAACATCTCTAATTTCAACTGTGTATACTATTCATACCCTTTTTCCTATAAAAGAGAGCTGAAGCTAGAGCTGTTTCGATCCCCCTTCCTCCCCTACTGAAGACAAAATATCAAAATCATTAAAGACCCTCCCACACAAAAAAGGGAACATATGGAGACAAAACTATCAGCTTATAAAGTTCTTTGCAGAAGTGTAGAGATACAGGAGCAAAATTCCTTCCTACTGAAATCAGTGGCACTTTGGGCATTGGCTTAAATTAAAGCCAACTCTGTCCTTATTTCTCACACAGAGTGTCAGTTTGATAAGAAAAGGCAGTCAGTGCAAGAATACTGAGCAGCCACTGGTTTCCAGATTGGAGTTATCAGTGTTCTGTACTTGCACAGCACGAATAACAAAACCTCACTGAGAACTCACTGTAAGAAAAATCCATTTAATTTTCAGCTTTCCTTTACCATCTTAAAGACGTATGAAATATCTGAAACCAAGTTAATGAATGATTCTTACAAAACTACACAAAGAAAAAGCTCCCAACAGAGACCTGGACCCATGTTCACAAAGGTGTAGTTCCTCTGGCCTAAAGACAGATAAGCATCTGAGACCTTCAATAATCTCAGTTGCAAGCCTTTGCTGATAATTGCTAAGGAGAAATTTTTATAGCCAACATTTTTCAAATGACTATAAAATTTATCTTTAAGAGTAAGATTTAGGAGACTAATCAGCCCTTCTATAGTGATTGAAAAAAAATACTGAAAACTATCTAGAGTTTTCAGAGAAGCATTAAAGCTAGTGATTTATTTTGCTATCCAATTTAGCTGAAACTCATCATTATCTCTGGAGTAAGAGGTACATATTGTTTAGCATCCAAATCAGAACAGATTTTTTTCATCCTGGAACATAAACCCAGGTTCCCAACCTTAGTGGCTGTAAACAGCTCTGAATGAGCCAATGCAGTGCTGCCTTCCCAGGTTTGCCAAGACCTCTGCTCTCTGCCATCCTCAAACAGCTGCAGTATTGAATAGCCCAGGCTGTTCCACGCTGCCTTTCAGAACCCCCAGGACAGCAGCCAAGTGGAGAAACACTATTACTCCCCTTCCTCCTCGGTACTAGGCTGACTTGTAGAAGCAGAATCTAGAATAATTCCCACAGGAGATGAACCTAAGAACACAGAGATAAAGTGAAGAAATATTTTCTTTTATCAAATAGTTCCTTTCACCAGCTAAGCACAGGATGCTCCAAAAAAGAAACCTGCTTCTTAGTGGCACATATGGAAGCTGGATGCCTTGGATGTGCTCCAAGCACAGCAGTCTGCTGAGAGTCCCTGAATGTCACCAGCAGCTGGGACAGGTTCTACCATCAGGGCTGTGCCCTCCTGTGCCACACCTCTCCCTGGCAGTCTCTGGGTAATGAATGGCACTCACAAAAGCATTCACCTCATCATTCAATACTACAGGAAGCCTTCGGTTCAGTGGGCATCTCCACACTTCCTTTCTTTACAGTTTGGCCAAACAACTCATTTTAGAAGGCCTAAGCACCAGAAATACACATTTGTGTTGCTTTTAAGCAGAACTCTTATAATAATACATTGGATCCTATATCAATAAAAATCTACAAAAGAGATACTAAGGGTGGCAGCTAGCTCTCCTTTATGGTTTTATCAAGACAACAATTTGTTTGGCTTCAAAATAGAGCAAAGAAAAAAAAAGGCTTAAGTCTGTCAAAACATTCTTTAACTGGCGAAGTCCTTCAGAAAAATCCATACAGATTTCATGTTTGCCAGCCTAATTAAAAGTAAAACTGTTAGTTGCACCTTAGAGATGGCAGATGATTCTTAAGTAATCATCCACTAAGTAACTAAGAAATAATGATTGCTGCTTAAAATATTTTAGGAAACAATTTTTGTACCACAAAGAGATGTAAAACCTTTTTTCTTTACAAAAGAACGTAATGGACTGTGCTTAGTTCCCAAAGGACTGTTTTTTCCATGAGCACTATTTTTCAGAATAGTTGTTGTTGTCTCCTTTCTATACATGCAGAGAGAACCCAACATCTTACACATTGCACAAGATCTGCTAACGTGAGGCAGGACCTCAGAAAAACATATTTAAATATTTGAAATTAATACTGTTTTATTTAACTTTAAGCCCCTGAAGAAGGGCTCATTACTGCAGCACTGCTGTTAGGTGGAATTATAAGAGGAAAGAACCAACTATTTTATCTAGCCTCAGGCAGGAAAATCATCACAATTAGCTACAGGAGGAATAGTGAAGTCACCCAGGGAGTTCCTGAAGGCTGCACTTTGGGAAGGGACTCATTCCTTTCCTCTGAACCATGTAGGAAAGTCCAGGTTCTAGACTAGGTAATTAGAAGCAAATCAAATAAGCTGTAAATACAGTCTGGTCAGACTACAGTCACCAATCCCAAATAGTTTTTAATACTCTACTTCATTAGAATAAAGGAAATATGACACAACTTGAACCAGTTCAACTGTTCACATGCACTGAATATTAAGCATGGAAGATGCAAGCCAGATGAAGAAAATTTTTCGAACCCTCTACAAGAATTTATGACAAAAGTCTTTACAGTCAGACCAGTTTTCTCTGTACTAACCTGTGGTTTGCTTGGAAATTATAAGTTTAGGAAAAGTCACAGAATGACAGAATGTCCTAGAGGGACCTAGAGGGATCATCAAGTCCAAGTCCTGGTTCTGCACAGGACAGTCCCAAAAATCACACCATGTGCCTGATCAGGAGCATTGTCCAAACACTACTTGAACATACACAGGCTTAACGCTGTGACCACCACCCAGGAGAACCTGGTCAGTGCCTGATCACACCCTGATACCCAACCTAAACCTCCCTGACACAGCTTCATGCTGTTCCCTCGGGTCCTGTGACCGGTCAAAGTGGTTAAGTCAGTTTAATCTGTTTGCAGTAAGGATGGCTTCCTTTCCCGACAGGGAGCTTTGGGTTCCTCTGGGACATGAGATCAAAGAGCTGCCCTCCTCCTGTTCTCTCTCCCCGCTCCACTGATCAGAACATGCAGGTCTTTATCAACAGACTGAAATAAATTGTTCATACACAATTACATCATTAGTAAAAAGACGGATGCCCAAAGCCTTGTTCTTTTAAAGAAAACAATGTCACACTCTAAAATAAAAAACACATGGGATCTCGGCTTAAAAGCTGATAAAAATCAGCATGCAGAAAATGTTCTGGGGAAAAAAAAAAAAGATGAAGGAAAGCAAGAACTTCTCCGCAACAAAGAAAACGTCAGTGTAGTACGAAAGCCTCCAAACCTGCCGCAAACTAAGCGGAGACAGATCTCAATTCCCTGTCCAAGGTGACGGCACCTGGGAGGCACAGGCAGGGATCCTGCCCTGGCCCACAGCTTCCCAGAGCCACAGTGGGCTGGGGGGTTTTGCAGGACCCCTCGGGAGACCGAGCTCCGCCGAGGGAACCGAGGGGGCACTGCCGGGGGCTCTGCCCGGGGCTGGGGTCCCACCAGCTCCCCCCGGCCGCTTCATTCGCCGCCGCCCCGGGAGAGCAGCCCCGGGAGCCCCCGGGACCCGGCCCGACCGCTCTTGGGCCCCGCGGCCAGCAGCCCCCCAGGCTGGCCTGCCCTGGGCGCCTCACGCCGGCCCCACCGCCGCCCCGGGCTCCGCACCCCGCCCGCCCCCGAGCCCCCGGGTGCTGCCGGAGCCCTCTCCCGGCCACCTGCCGCACGCCGCCGGCGCGTCCCGCCGCCGGCCGCCCTCACCCGCGGATTCGCCGGTGTTGATCCAGTCCGGGTTCGCCAGGCTGGCGATGGCGAAGATGTCGGCAGCCAGGAAGAGGCATCCTGAGATGATGGTCAGTTTGTCCATCTCCTCCGGCTCCGGCGGCACCCGGCTCCGGCCTCCGCCCGGCTCCCACAGCGGGTCCGGGCCGGGGGCGCCTCACGGCCGCGGCTCCATGGGCCCCGCGCCGCGCTCGGCGGCGGCGGCAGGAACGGACCCCGGACGGCGCCGGAAGCGAACCCGGCGGGCGGGGGGACGGTGGCCGCTCCGGAAGGGGAACCCGCGGTCCCCGGCTCCGGGCGGGGCGGGGCTCCCGCGGAGGGCGGGGCCGGCGCCGGGTGGGGCGGGGCAGCTCCGGGGCCGCGGCGGCTTTCTCCGGGCGCCGCTGATGGGCGGGGCCGACTGGGGGCAGTGAGAAGGGCGGGGCTTGTGCGGAGTGGGTGGGATTTGCTTGGTGGGCGGGGTTGGGGCGGGGCTGAGTTGAAGGCGCGGAGCGGGCGGGGCGTCGCCGGTGGGTGTGGCCAGGGGAGGGTGGGGCGGGTGGTGCCCCAGGGCGGGTCTGTCGTGAGGGGCGGGCGGTGCCCGCGGACCCCGCCGCGCCCAGTCCCCTCCCGGCTCTGGCCCGGGGGCCGCATGGCTTCCCTTGCTGCCTCGTCCTTCGCGGCCCTCATGCATCGCCATCCCTGGAGGTGTTTTGGAACCGAGAATGAGCCTCTTGGTCAGTACCAAGGGCTGGGGAACGATCTCAGGTCTGTGTTCACCGCAAAAAACTGCCTTCTGTTTCTCGAGTCCCTACTCTTTATCCCTTTGCAAGGCTGGGCATGAGCTGAAATTCCAGAGCTGCTTCTGTAGTACTGATGAGAACAGTGGACGTAGAAAGACTAAGGTTTGACGGCTGTGGAGCCCCTCAGAAGCACTGCACAGTGCTGTGTCTGTGCCCTGTCTTTGGAAGGAAATCTAATTAATTATGACTGGAAACCTCACCCAAATACAGCCATTTTTGATGGCTTGCTTTTCCATGGATTCAGCTATATAGAACTGTGGGGAATCTGTAGCCAGAAAATGAACAATGCACCAAATGTAGGAAACCAGCCCAGTTTTGGCCACAACAGCTCTGCGCCTTCGATACTGTCATTCTGGTACAGGAATGTTGAAGTAAATGAACCAAACAGCCCCCACATCTACAGGTACTTGGAAAATATCTGTTTGCATTTTTTTTCCTTCCAGCAGTGAACACCCACCTGTTTTTTCCCGAGCAGCACAACTGGTCTATATGGAACATACTGGGAAGCCAAGTGGGCGATTACCTGTGCTGTTTATGTAAGTATTTTACATAGATGGCAGACTGTACAAACAAAATGGAGATATTGGTAATCTTAAAGTGTTCAACAACAATCAGTAGGATTTGTTATTTGGATGACAAGCCCTGTACTTACCTCCCATTAAATTTGCTTATACTTGACAAATTTTCTTAGGGGTGGAGAAAATGGTAGGGCTTTTGATGAAATATAGCTGAAAGTATTCCCTTTAAACCAGAAAAAAATGGTGCATGGAAGAAACAGTGATTTGAAAAATCCATTTGCTATAAGCATGCAGTATTTTCTTGAAGTCCTTAATAGCTAGAAACTCTTCTGTTATTTTGTGCCCTGTTCCCTACCTTCCCTGAATATATTGCTGTTAGTGAATACTTAAGTAAAAAGCACTGTCGTGCCTTGTCTTGGCAAAATGTGTGACTTTTTAAGAAATAAGTTTCTAAGTAAATCTACTTTCAGTGTATTTATTTGCAGAAAGCAAGTTTATGGAGTCTTTTGGCAGCAACTTAGCACACAATACCACTCTAAAGATGTAACTAAGGATGAGAGACTTAACTGTTTGGATACTTATGAAAGGGGACAACACCTTCTTAAATGTCTCCTTAAACCTTTTATTGAAGAATGATATCACACTTTCAGCTAGTAAAGTTCTCCTCTCACTTTTCAAAGGGCAGTTGACAGCACTGGAAAACTTCTCTCAGCACACACAGATTGCAGCATTCATGGCAGAGATTGGGATGGATGAACAAGGATTAGCCCTCACAATGGTACAGGATGGGCCATATCTCCAGATAACAAGCCCAGTTGAAAAAAGCTCTGCAGCTCATGATGGAAAGCTGAAACCAGGTAAAAAGAACCGATAGCAATATTAAAATTTAATTGCATTGAAAATATCCTTGTTCTGCATTTATGCTTTGAGCCTGTCTCTGATTTATTTACACTTAACACAGATCAAAAGAAACTCGGTTTAAAATTACAGAGAAAAGAAACTAGCACAAACTGTGTAAAGCTCAATGCCAGCATTCCACTGTGATGAAATACCTATGATCTTAAAATAGCTGATATGGTGACTGTTCCATAATCAGATCAAGATTTAAGTCCTATATGTTGTTCTCCAGCAAAAACAGGTTTCATATTCACCAGCAGATTTTTTTTCCAAAAAATATTTTGACTATTACCTTTGTGTAGCAATTAGACTTGAATAATACTGTTCTTTATTCTGTGCATTATTGTTCAAGTAATTTCATTCCACAAGTAACGCAAATCTTCACAAGGCCTGAAATTAATTTGCCTTATTGTTTGCTTTTTATTTCTCTTTATTACACAGTTACAAAGTGGCAATAGACTAATCTCCGGGCTTTAACAATCCACACAGGTGTTCATTTGCTAAATGTTTTAAACCTGAAATGAACTGTATCAGAACTAGCAGACTATTACCAGTTATTAAAGGTTTCTTGTGGAACATCTGACACCTGTATTAAACTTGAAATTGAAAGCTCTGTAAATGTGAGTGCTTCACATGGGTCCCCAGCCCAATTACATTAAACTCATGAACTGCAGTTCAGGGACGATACTGTGCTATGGTAATTCCCAGCATGAAATTGTCTCTTAACATTGAAATCTATGAAGCAAAGACTGGAGCGTAATGAAGTAATTTAGAAATTTACTGGCTGTACAGTGAAATTGCATATCTTTAAATTAGAACAATTTTCCTGGCAGTGTCTTCATAGTTCGGGCAGTCCTTTCTTCAGAATTGCAAGCACCGGGAAGAAATATCTACTTGCTTGATGAAATAAAAACCACCAAGTGGAGTGTAGTTCTTAGCCTTTTCTTAAGAAAAAGGCTTTGCACTTTTGATCTGAGTATAAAAATCAGTGGAAAAATCTGGAGCATACATGTGAACTAAATGCTTTTTTATTATTATTTTCTTAGGATATGATAGCATTCATCCATTCCCTAAAAAAAACCAAACCCTTTGATATACAAAAGTATATATATGATATTGACTTGGTTGTTGGTTTGTTTGGGTTTGATTTTTTTTTCTCATCTATAATTAGCATACTAGCCACTGACTATTAAGAATATGTATCACTGAAAATAAGTAGTTCTATTTGCAACAATTTGAAGAAGGCAAGCTTCAAAAGCATTTTCAGTAAAGGCCACAAGGAATCAAATTATTTACAGCATGTGATGGATTTGACTTACTTCAGCAAGTACAGAAAGGTTTAAAGTGGGGTGAGGACAAATGTCCCTAATGTCCCTTTGAGGCTGATTTTAGTTTTTGGAACCAAAAGAAACAAGTTGAGCATGCTTTATGGAGCACCTGGATCTAACTCAGCACATGCTCCATGTAAAAAAAAAAAAAAACCAACCAAAAAAACCCCACAAAACAGCTGAATTTGTTCAATTCATGTTTAGGATGAACTTACTTGTTTAGGACCAAAGCTGTAATTTTGCAGAACATGTAGTATTTTGTAGAAGCTCCATCTCTTAATGATATCACAAACAGCTGATTTTGGCATTAAAACCAATGCACAGAGCATGGGGCTTGCAAAAACTAAGAGTGCACATATGCACTACTTAGTAGGAGCTTTTCTTGCAGTGAATTAGATTTTATCTTTATGGACTTTTTTTTTCCTCAGCTGATTAAGATGAGTATAATCTGTAAAGTTTCAAACTGGAACCCAAAAGAACAATTTTATTGCTGCTTGTAGTGTGAATGAGCTGGTGCCACTCGACTTTAGGAGGTAGAAATTAACAGTGCTACTGGGAGGTACTGATGTCTTAAAATCCTACAGTTACTCACCAAACTGGCACAGAGGCATGCATGTCCTATTCCTCATGCCAGCAAGAAGAAACAGCACTGCACAGTTTGTGTCTCCTCAAAATACCTTCCATGGTGCAAGAAGTTATCTCCATAAAAATGTTCAGTGGCTGCTTTCTGCTGGAATGCCTCTCCTGACAATGTCTCCTAAGATGCACAGGCTTTGGTTGTTTTGACATTCCCCTTCCTGCCTCCTCTGTGAGCATAAATTCTGGCTGGCGGTACAACACCTGAAGGCAGAGGCCATGGCTGTTTGTAATGGCCACACATCAATGGCCACACACAAGCAGCTGATGATACCAAGATGGAGCTCTTGCCACAATCCTGTGAAAAGCTTATTTGTTTCTTAATCAGTTGAACTCCTGACAGTGATTAAAGATCAGAACTTTTAAAATTAAACAGGGGAAAAAAAGCACTTTTGGTCAGAGCCACAGCATACAGCTTTTAAGAATATCTTGCTCTCAGTGCTAAGGGTAGTCCATACAGTCAGTAGAATTAATCTGGATGGGCTACAAGGCAGTTCCAAGTTTTCCCAAGGCACAGAGTTTTAACAGAAACAAACCTCAGAGGTAGGGGAAGGAACAGAAGTATTAAAATTAGATATTAGGCTAGAACAGCAGAAAAGAAGCTCACACATCAAGGGGCTTTCCAAGAGATTAAACCTTTATGTTTAAAAAAGTCATTTACTATGGTAAAGGAGCAGAAAAAGACCTTGCTTTTCTGTTGACTGAGCACAGAGAAAGACCAAAGGAAAGAGTATACAAGGGACAGTGGACAATATAATATTTGATACTACAGGAGCTTCAGAGCTGAAAAACTTGTATTGAGAACATGCATTTGAAAAAAATGAAGGTCCCCTGATTAACTAACTAAATGGCTATGGGAATTACTGCATGGTCAAGTAATAGCATGCTGTGTATTTCCAGTATGAGTTAAAACACTGAGGATGAGAAGATGACACTGAGTCCAGTGGTGATGATGATATAAACTTGAATGTTTTTCAGTATAAATCTTCACAGTTACAGTGTTGTGAGTCCACTCATGTTACCAGCAATATCCAAAATTTGGCGAGGATCTGATACAGGTCAGACACTTGAGTAGGCACAGTGTGATGCTGTACTCCATAATGATGCTGGTGCACTGTGAAATCCTGTTTGGAGCCAGTGGTGTTTGACCTCCTTCATGCTGCAACCCCTTCCTCTTCCTCCTGCCCTTCTGTCTCACATGCATCATGTCTGTAAGACTGCTTCACTTCAGAACAGCTCAAACCTTAAATTTCTTATGATGTATTGTATCTGTTTCCTTTTAATATATGCCTACACCTCAAAAAATTTATGTCCTATGAGATTTCAAACTATGTATTAGCTGTATATGGCTAATCCCCTCAAAGACTTCTTCCAGTGCTACTTGTGGAGAAGTCACAGAAAAACAAAACGTCTGCTAGTCCCAGGCAAGGAGGAGCTGCAAGCTTTAAGAAAGTAATACATTCAACTTTGTGTGAAGACAATTTTCTTTACTTAATTGATATATGGATGGTAGAGAACTTGTCCTGAATATACAAGAATACATGGATAATCAGTGGTAATTACAGCATTTGTCTTCATTGCAGTGATAATTTTTTACATATTTATTTTTTTACATTGACCAAAACTCATCTTGTTTTTGCACTGTGGTTTTTACCTTCAGTGCACAGAGCCAGATTTATCAGCCTTTTATATACCACTTTCAGTGAAAAAAACTTCTACACAAAATGTATGAACTCAGCACTTTATTTGATGAGTGCAAGCCCACAATTACTCCAGATTAACCTTCTGAAAGAACTGAATTCATAAATAACAAGTTAGTGGTAATTAATTTAGAACATAGTTGACTTAGAGCTCAGGTCCATCTTGAATCAAATCCATCCCAGATTAGTTCTTACAACTCATCAAGAAAAGGAGTATTTCCCAAATCCCCAGCAGCTGCCATTGATTTCTTCCCACTGATGAACTTCTTTGCAGCCTGAAAATAAATCAGGAAAGTGGTTATGAGGAAATATTCACTACAACAGAGTTGATGCTACTCACAGCATCAGCTTCAAGTTAATAAAACAAAGAACAAATCCTGTACTACTATAATATAGAGGTAAACAATCCTCCTTTTGCTGTATAAATCTAATTGCTTCTAATCAGAAGCTCATTACTTTATAATCTAAACAGAAATGGCAGATAGACAGTTGGATATAAAAGGCATGAACTTTAAAAATGGTTATTCCTAGAATAATTATTACACTGTAAAATACAGTGATCTCATTACTACTAAAGCTATTGGTAGTTGCTCAAATGCAAATAAGCAATTACTGTGAAAAAACAAATTTTGAATCTCAGAATTTCTCTTTATGATGGATTTTTAGAAATGTGCTTCATGTATAAGCAAAGGTAATGTGCAGTAGCAATGAAGTTACATCAGTTTATCACTGAAAGCTTAATTGTTTTATTAAACACACCCATTATTCTAGACTCAGGAATCCTAAAAACCCTTGACCCACTGGAATTTAATATGAAGTTTTCCGTGAATATTAGTTGGCAGTTTTGGTAAATTTAAGTGAAAAAAATGAGAACCTTACATAATTCCCAGCTATACTATTTTGACAGTGTATTAAAGAGTCTTCTGTTAATAAAGTGAAGACATCAGAAGACACCCAGCTGGGATTTGTAAATGAGCTGCCTTTTCTATTTTTAAAGATAGTATATGTGTGTGTTTATAAACACGCAGAAATGAGCATCAGTTTTCTATAAAAACCCGTGATTAAGGAACACCTGTAGATGCTGCCACATACTTACATTCACAACATCAGCAGTGGCTACAGAGTCGATTTTTTGGGCAGCAGCAGATGGGGATGTGTGTGTGCCAGAAACCAGGGCCTCAGAGCCAATTTCATTCAGCAACCCTTTTGAGGTCTCCACTGACATCAAATAGTTGGCTTTCAGCTGATTTCTGCCATCAAACAAAGCATCAAGAATGAGCAAGCTTGTAAATTCTGCTATTACCTTCCCTGCCACCCCATAAATACAATGAGGTTTTGGTCTTACAAACTTCTCGAGATTCCATTTTAAAAGGTTTCCTTTTTTTAATAGGGAAGGATTCTGTGGTTAGGAAAGAGGCATCATGAACAGTCCAAGCATGAAAATGACAGGTACCTAAACACCTACTGCCTCCCCACACAGTCAGAAGATCTCTAGCTCAAGATTTGTTTCTGTCTGAGGTAACTAATGCAGTTAGACAAACTATCAAGTTTAAACCTAATTTTCTCATCAAGAACAGATGCATGCAGAGCAATTTTGTCCTAAGTAACAAAAGCAGTGAATGTAAATGGTCAGGCTCCTCCTGTAATAGTTCCATGTTTTGTTAAAAGAGTTTGTTTTTTGTGTTTCATGCAGAATCACTGCTACATATGAAAACCTTGTATTTGTAAGCCAATCCTTCTATTCTGAAAACAAAAAGATAGAAAACAATTTATTGCACTAGCTCATTATTAAGTACCTTGGTATTTCTGATTGAATTGCAGACTCTGCAAATAGAACTGACTGGGTTTGGGTTTTCTGTGGTTTGTTTTTTTTTTTTTAA